>JAHTLZ010000148.1:467966-486129 GCA_023846285.1 Phrynocephalus versicolor
GTATGTATGTATGTATGTATGTATGTATGTATGTATGTATGTATGTACATGTTCAGATATTCAATGGTTCAGAAGGGATCTGAGAGCCTACAACATGGTCTAGAATTGGACAAGTGCTTGCCAAATTGTAACCTGTGGGACTGGTGAGCTATCAGCTGATATGGGGAAAAGCTCATTTTGGAGTAGCAAAGTCCAGAAACTCCTAACCAGTATGTCTAGTGCTGGTAATGGCTAGGACATTTTTAGAATTGTTGTCAAAAAGAGTCCAAATTATGGGAGCTGTCATACAAACAACTCCTGTTTTCAACTAAAGAGATGGCTAAGATTCACTAGCCAATCTACATTAGCATCTACAGTAACCCCCCCCCGCCCATCACGGGGGTTAGGGACCCACCCTACCTGCGAGGCATGAAAATCCACAATATGTGGAAGCGGGTGGGGGGGCGAGGGTGGGGAAGTGGGGGTTTATTGTGCGACAGGGGGATCTGACCTCCTGCCGCTGCCCGCCCGCGCCACACGAGACTTCTTGTCCAGGGCCGTCCCCATTGAAATGCATTGCCAATGCATTTCAATGGAGAAGATTTTCCCCATTGGAAAGCATTGAGCTAATGACTCAATGCATTTTAATGGAGATTGCTCCCCCCCTGCACGGCCCCAAGGCTTCTTGGAGGAGCACGGGGGGGCAGCATGGAGCAATCCAATCGCGCCCCCCCCCGCATGGCTCCGAGGCTTTGCAGAGGGGCAGCGCAGAGCGACCCGATGCCCCCTCGCCACCCCCTATGCAGCTCCGAGGCTTTGTGGAGGGGTGGCGCGGAGTGACCCGATGCCCCCGCCCCCCCCTGCACGGCTCCAAGGCTTTGCAGAGGACTGCGGAGGGGCAGCATGGAGCAACCCAATTGCCCCCCGCTGCCCCCCCCGCACGGCTCCGAGGCTTTGTGGAGGAGCACGGAGGGGCAGCACGGAGCGACCCGATGCCCTCCGCCACCCCCCGGCGCAGACCCGAGGTGCAGGTACTGCGATCCTGCGATGTAATGGGACCGCGGTACCTGAACCGCGAAATCACGGGGGGGTGATTGTATACTCAAAGCCAAACCTGTCATTAGTCAGAATGAAATGGCTGCCTAAGGGATTAGGTTTTGAGAGACTCCAACAGATTCCTTGAAAATGCCTCCTTCTGTTTAAGGGGAAAAGCTCTTACTTGCTTGCTTGCTTACATCTGGTATTTATATATCACCCCATTAGTGGACAGCACTATACTGGACAGTGTACATATAAAACCAGCCTCTCTCCCATCAACCTTCTAGTTACTTCTAAGCTGGATCTAATCTGGCTCTTAACAATAGTACCATAATTCACACTGAGATATTGTCACAGGCATTTCAGATCTCTTTTATAATGTCTCACAACCAAGCTTGACGTCATAAACAGCCCACCACACCCCATGTAGTGGGGGGTTCCTTTCCCACTATTGAATAGGGTTCCCCCGTATGGTGGTGGGTTGGACTGGATGGCCCTTGAACTCTCTTACAACTCTATGATTCAATGATTCTATAAGTTTGTCTGCCAGTCTGGTCCCCTTGAGACAAAGACTGCAAAGAAGGCAGTTTTCCCCTCCTTGTTCTTGCCCATTAAATTGTCTTGGGATGCCTACAACTGGCCACAGGAGCAAGTGGTTGGCTCAAATGAATTGGCTGTCTAATATTGGCAGCTGTCTGCCTTCACAGAACCAATATTGCAGTTGTTGTTTTTCCCCAGCAGGTTTCCATTGTACAGGAAATCTGAGCAATTGCTTTTGGAAAAGTGCCAGGGACATGTCAGTTTGAAAACATACATTTCAATTCAAATCTTTAATATTTCTTTAAGCTTAAATGGGAAATGAACACTAGCACATTTCATTCCTTCTGTTGTTTAGACACTTACAGCTGAACACTGATAGTGGGGAAGTCCCTTGGAACAGAGTGTGTTCCACTGGTTTCCATGCTAGAAATGACCCCCTCTGGAGTCCTTTGGACAGTCCTTAATTCTAGAAGACTGTGGTCAGATCAGAACAGGAGGATATGTTGACAACAACAAGAGAAAGATCTATGATTCCATGATTCTACCTTTAGGACTGTCACATGATGGAATGGAACTTTTTGGCATTTCCATAACACATCAGGTTTTTGAAGACTCCAAACTTCTGGAATTTCTATAAACCACAGTGAAACATTCTCGCTGATGAATTCGCAGACAGGAGTAACTAAGGTGGAGGGGCAAGATCCTTAACTAACCATTCTCGCTGATCAACCCGCAGACAGGAGTAACTCCTTAACTAAGGTGGAGGGGCAAGATCTGTTCTCAATTATCCCCAACAGTGGGACACACAATAATGAGCTCAAGCTACAGGAAAATATACTATGAGGATGTTTAGCATATCCTATGAGGATATTTAGTAATTGCTAGAGCAGTACAGCAATGGAACCCATGACCTCAGGGGGTGGCAAGTGTTTCAATGCTGGTGGCATTCAAGAGAAAACTGGACAACTATCTGACAGAGCTGCTTCAATATGAACCCCTTCCAACTCTATTAGTCTATGGGCGCTTTTACACAACTTCTAAAATCTGCTGCCAACTTAAATTCGGACCAGAGATCGTGGGTTCCCCCCCTTCCTGTGTTCCCACCCTTCCGCACGCCATTGCTCCTGTCTGCGGTGAGGGGAGGGAGAAAAAATGCAGGCTCACCTCCGCTCACCTCCAGCTGCCATCGGGAGCAGCCCCGGAAGCATTTCAGTCTCTTAAAGGGGCGGGGGCAAAAACAAAAGCAAACAGAAGGTGAGGAGAGCCTGGCATCCACAGCTTTATAGTCCGCATCAGAATTTTTTTTACCTCTGGAAACCAGGTACTTTTAAGATGTGCTGCGGCACACTTAGGTGGGTGTGGTCATACATAATTTTTTTAAAAGACTGTAGCTGGTGGGGAAACAATTTTAAGCTCCACATCTGGGAGCCCTATGCCTCGGATTTTAGGGATCATGTAAAAGCAGCCTATGATTCTTTGGTTTGACAGATCAACTTTAATGAAGGCTATACCTAAGTCAAAGGGCAGCTCTGGACTGCCATAGTGCAGGGCGGGGCTCTCTTCCCTGCGTGCCCGGATAGCATCATGTGTGTGCTGTGCAGTTTATAGGCTGTTTGCAGGGGTGTTAGTTTTATAAGGCCCTGTCATGTGATGAGAGGCCTCTTTCTGGATCCAGCTTTCTTCCCACCCTCCCTCCCAAATAAGAGAATGAAATCAGCTGGTTGTGTAAAGGCCGGATGGGAATTTTTGGCTGCCTCCCAGATTGGACCAGAGTAGCAGTAAGTTTTCACCCATCCCATTCTCTTTAAGGCCAAGGGGAGATTTATAACTGGTCACAATTCGCAGGTAGTGCAAATAGTAAATTTAAGTCACATGAAATTTATTGAATATTATTCCCTAATGAGCCAGTAGCCCTCAATATGAATTAGGAAATGGATTAGGAAATTAGGAACATTAGGTGTTAGGTATAAATAGGTTCAAAGATTAGGAATGAGGGCTGCCCAGACCACCGGTTTAGGAAGGGTGCTGAACAAGTGGGCAGCACTCTTAAAATAATATTAGGGATCATTAACTGATCCTCTTGCACTACATTAAGCACCCCCCCCCCCGTTTAAGGGATGTTTAACAGTAGAATTGAGTGAATTTCCTATCAATAAATTGTGGCCCAATTTTAATCCCACAAATGTGTCTTGCCTCTTTATTTCCATGCTATGGGGCAATGTGTATGTGTGTTGTTTCATTACAGTCATGACCGACTCTTCGTGACCCCATGTCCATGGAGTTTTCTTGGCAGGAATCCTGGAGTGGTTTGCCAGTTCCTACTCCAGCCGTCTACAGCACCTGGTATTCCCTGGTGGTCTCCCATCCAAGCACTAACCAGGGCCGACCCTGCTTAGCTTCCAAAATCTGGTGAGATTGGATGTGCTTAGGGCATCTAGGCAGGTGGGGGGAAGGGGCAAAGGCAGTTGCTAATTTTTACAAACCAGGAAGCAACAGGAAGCTCACTTCCCATTATTGGTGGTATTTAAAGGGAAATAGATCAGTGTCCACATGAAACCTCACCCGGACTGACAACTACTCTCTTTGAGGGAGAATCCCCACTGTTCCATGTTGGACTCATGCTCAGATATTCACAGGGGTTATGAGAGCCAGTAACATGGCCAAAAAAAGAATGGGGCATGTGTTTTCCCAGTAGTAACCCATAAGACAGTTGAGATATCCATGCGTGGAGCTCTTCAGTATCTGGGCAGCCCTTTGTTTGGAATGTTGCATCTCCTGCATAAAGCAGGGGTGGAGGACTTCACAGCTACAAACCCTTCCTTAGCTAAGGGTGTCTGTTCTTCGATCTGCTTTGGGATAAGATTGCTTATTATGTCAGGCCCATCAACAGTTCCTTTATGAAATCACAAAAGGAAACTGAACCTTGGTGAGAAGTGTTTGCAATTGTGGGATGAGAGGGGAGAAGAGAAGAATCGCATATCTTTGGGCTCTTGGAGTCTGTGCTTAAATATGCAAAGCATATGAGACACATTTATATTTAAAAGACAGCTCTGAAGGTAATAGTTGTTGTTGTTTTTAACATTTGCATTATAAAAATGTATTTATGTGGAAATAGATCTAACACCACGCACATTTTAAAAAGCTGCCTCCAAATACATCTACCTGGCTGAACAGATGTTCTGGTCCCTTGTGTAAATAATTAAAAGTTTTTAATGGAGCTGCATTTACACATATTTACCAAATAGACTGGAACACAAATGAGCATACTGTAAATTAATTGTCATGGTTGCTTGTGGCGGGTTTTTTCCCCCCATGATGGGATCACTGGCAGTTAGTTCTTGAGAAAGGAAGGGAACTAGGAATGTTGGTCAGTTTGGGAAAGTTGGCAAACAAAAAACTTAGCAGCTAGAGTTCTACCCTGATCTGACCATTTTTAAAGGATTTGTTGTTATTAAAGTTTTACAGTAATACCTTGGTATATGAGCACCTCTGTGTACGAGCATATTGCAAGATGAGCAATTTTTTTCATAAAGTTTTGCTCTGCTTTACAAAATGCCTTGCAAAATGAGTACTAGAGGTGTTCGCAAATTGTGCTGCTGGTGCTGTGGCCACTGCAGCTGGACAGGGTCCCATTGCCACTGCTGCATGCACAACTGGTGAGGAAGGGCTGTCCATTGAGCACTGGGGGGGGATACTTTTTTGGGGGTGGGAACAGACCAACAGGTGAAGGGCCAGCCAGTGGCCACGGCAACACCAGCCTCTTATTTCCACATAGGAAATAAGGAAAACTTTGCCCCAGAACGAATCATATAAGTCTCCATTATTTTCCTATGCGGAAATTGTCTTTGATGTACAAGTATTTTGGCTTATGAGCATGCTTCTGTAACGGATTATGCTCAGAAACCAAGCTACTACTGTATTTTTAAAATATAGTACTTCCCCTCACCACAACGCAGTACATATATTATGGTCTCAGTATATTGCAGGGTTTTTTTTCTTGAGAGAAGCAGGCCTCTAAAGTGAGGTTTTTAACCCCCTCCTGGCACCTCAGCAAACAGACCGGGGGCTGTTCCTGCTCTGTGCATGCAAAAAGAGGTTTTTAACCCCCTCCTGACACCTCAGCAGACAGAACTTGAGCTCCTGGCAGCAAGGTCTGCTGAGGTGTCAGGAGGGGGTTAAAAACCTCTCTTTGGAAGTGCACCCAGCAGGAGCAGCCCAAGGTTAGTTTACTCAGGTGTCTGCATTTTGTGGATTTTCCTTTATCTTGGGTGGATCAAGCACCAAACTCCTGCAATAAATGGGAGAGTACTGTATAATATATGTATCTATCCTTCAAGTGTTGTTTTTGACCTATAAAGCTCTACACAACTGGTGTCCAGATTACCTGAAGGACTTTTTAATCTCTGTATACGACTCCACTTGGTGAACATGGGCTCTGTCCTGGGACCGGTGCTTTTCAATCTGTTCATAAATGACCTGGAGACAGGGATAAACAGTGAGGGGGGGCAAGTTTGCAGATGACACAAAACTTTTCCGTGTGGTGAAAACCAGAGAAGATTGTGAAGAGCTCCAGAAGGATCTCTCCAAACTAGGGGAATGGGCTGAGAAATGGCAAATGCGTTTTAATGTAACCAAATGTAAAGTAATGAATATTGGGGCAAAAAAATCCAAACTTCATCTATCAACTCATGGGCTCTGAGTTATCCGTGACGGATCAGGAAAGAGATCTTGGTGTGTTGGTGGACAGCTCCATGAAGGTGTCTCCCCAATGTGTGGCAGCAGTGAAGAAGGCCAATTCCATGCTAGGGATTATCAAAAAGGGGATTGAAAATAAAACAGCCAACATTATAATGCCATTATACAAAACAAGAGTAAGGCCCCACCTGGAGTATTGTGTACAATTCTGGTCACCACATCTCAAGAAAGACATAGTGGAACTGGAAAATGTGCAGAAGAGAGCAACTAAAATGATTACTGGGCTGGGGCACCTCCCTTATGAAGAAAGGCTAAAACATTTGGGCCTCTTTAGTCTGGAAAAAAGGTGCTTGAGGGGGGATATGATTGAGACATACAAAATAATGCAGGGTATGAGTAAAGTGGATAGAGGGAAGCTCTTCTCTCTCTCCCAAAATACCAGAACTAGGGGACATACACTCAAATTGAGGGCTGGGAGAGTAAGAACTGACAAAAGAAAATATTTTTTCACCCAGCGCGTTGTAAGTCTATGGAACTCCCTGCCACAGGATGTGGTGATGGCATCTGACCTGGATGCCTTCAAAAGGGGATTGGACAGATTCCTGGAGGAAAAGTCCATCACAGGTTAGAAACCATGATGGAGAAACCAGGGTACTTCAAGGGCCAGATGCAGGGGAGTGGTATCAGGAGACAGATATCTAGTCTCATGTGCTCCCAAACGCATCTGGTGGGGCCACTGTGAGATACAGGAAGCTGGACTAGATGGGCCTTTGGCCTGATCCAGCATGGCTCTTCTTATGTTCTTATGTTCTTATTTTATTTTCTTTCTTTTTTATTAAATTTTAAACACTACACATATTTTTTTTAAAAAAACTAAACATCAAACATGTTGCAATCAGAAAAAAACACAAAACAAAGAACATACATAACTCAAACATACAGTATTACCCACTGCCCTAAGGATTATATATTATATTATATACTGGAAAATAATAACCAGTTGAATTTGGAAGAATGATATATGGGATTTGCCTCTCAATGATAAATTAACATGTGAATTGAAAGTTAGAAATGGATTATTGAAAGGAGTCATTTTTAATGAGATTTGAAATGCTTTCTTACAATATGCATTTACTAAACAAAAAAGTTATATCCAGATACAAGTGTCATTACATTTTCTGGAAGGAGACAGGGCATATGAGATAAATTAAGATGAAATTTATGATATACAATATATATACATATATAAGTTTATGGTTCTAGCAGTGGAGTTGAATTAAAAATAAATATATTTTAAAATGTACTTTCAGGTTCTTTTAATTTTTATTTAATTTTTAATGGGTAATAGGCTTATTTTCTCTCTCTTCGTATGCTTAGCTGTTGCAATATTTGGCTTCTTAAAATGCTTTCAAAGTTGCCTGGAGTCCTTTTGTTGGGAGAACGGTGAAATATACATAAATTTAAATGAAATACAATTAAGTTCAATTCTGGGACTTGAGCAATAGTCCATAAACTCAATGTTTCCAGGCTCTGCATATATCCATATTTCTCTCTCCTCTCTCTCTTTTTAACATCTTGGCAGAATCTGAGGGAAATTTGCTGGTCCAATCTACAAATTCAGCCTTATACACACCAGACAGATGGGTGCCTTGCAGGGTGTTTCAACACATTTTGTGGAAAGATAGGTTCTTTTTTTTTAACTTCACCCTTTGGTGAGGGTGTGGGGTTTGTATGAAAATACCATGCATCATCGCGCTTCAGTTAAATAAGTAATCTGCAAAATGCCCGACAGATACATCTATGGGTCAGGGAATTATAATGAAATAAAACATGTGTGTCTTCATATTTCTTTTCCGCTCCATTGACGTCCATTCCTGGAAGGCTTGAATACTGCTGCAGTTGCCACTGCCCTCGTTCATAGCCACAACTTGCAGTGAACTCCTGGAGGCATGCTTATTCCAGAGGCAGCTAGGTTGCAAAAAGGATGGCAATCCATTCTGGATTTTAATCTGCCCTTTGCAACAATTATCCTTGGTGCTAAACATAATTGCGAGATTGTGCTGAGCACCTTGGATAGCTCCACTCAAGGAAAGGGTAAAAACTGGAGTGGGTTCGCTATCCTCCTGAAACTGGGCTCACCTTCCACCACTAGCCTGAGAACGAGTCCATTTAGTAGGTGACGTTTTCGCTGGTTGGAAGCTAGAGCTGTCAGTTGCAAAAGTGTGCCCCTCCTCTTCCTCAGACTTCCTGCTGCCATAAGTTTTCCCACTTTTTAAGAGATTGGAGGTAGACGGAGGTAGGCATGAAAAACAATTTCATCAGATGTTACGGTGTGAACTCAAGCAGCGAGCTCATAACTCTGAAAAGGAAACAGATGCTTGGAAATCTTAATAATGCAAATTGTGTGCCATCAAGACAATTCTGACATGTTGGCTCATTTCAGGGTTTTTTAGGTAGAGGGTAGGCAGAAGTGCAGAGGCTGGCTGTTCTGGAATGCATTGTGCAGAACTGCCCTCCCACACTCTGGTTTTCCAGCCAGATACCTAATTCACTACAATAATAAAAGGGGCATTTTCAAAAAAAAAAAAAAAAAAAGCCTGGGTTTAGAAAACAATGTACAGTGGCACCTTGTGTAAAGGAATTAATTCATTCCAAATGAAATTCTGTTAAGCAAATTCTCCTTTATACAAATTTCCCATAGGAATGAATTGAAAATGGAGTAATCCCTAATTGCAACCATTTTTTATGCTGTACGGATTCGCCCCATAGGCGATTCTGTTAAGCAAATTTTCCCTGTCTCCAGAATTTTTTATGGTGTACAGGTTTTATGCTATATAAACCATTTTTACATGAGGGTCCACTGTAATGTTTTAAAGCAAGAATAGCTAAAGTGTACAGCATTGAAAAATATGCAGAAATATGTCTTTGTTGATGGGGGGTGGGGGACTTAGGCAAGATATAGGAATTAAATGTGTAGGTTGGCAAAAAAAAAAAAAAGGTCTAAAAGGTGCAAAATTCCAGTACAAGAACAAAACACTATGTCTCACAATGGGGAAGAACAGTTACAAATATAATGCCGCTGGGATTCAGAGAGACACAAACAAAATAAAAAAAGGAACAATGTCTACATCATTCGTTTGAAACAGTCCAATTGGTTTATGCATCCTTTTAGGATATTCATGATTCTGGTAACAATCTGCTTTGTATTAATCCACTTTAGAAGAACACAAGCTTATTGGTGTTGAGTGAATTTGTAAAAAGAAAAGAATTGATGAAACTGAGGCTATCATACCTTGGTCACATCTAGGAATGGGAACAAAATGAAAATATGTTTCATTTCGTTTCCTTTTCTCTCCTCCCCCACACAATTTATTTTGTTTCATTTCATATGAATTCCCCCCCCCAAACAATGTACAAAATGAATTTATTAATAAAGTGGTTGGGGGGGGGGGCTGGAAAGTGGCAGACAGACAAAAATATTTTTAAAATACCCCGTTTGTTTGTTTTTAAACTTTTTGTCCATCTCCCAATCCCCGCCTGCCAGCTGATCAGTGCTGGGGTAGGGGAAAAACTTTCCCCCCAACCCTAGCGCCAATCAGCTGGTGCAGCTTGGGGGAGGGAAACAAGATTTTTTTTTGCCCTCCTCCAAGTGGCTTACAGATGAAACAAAATGTTCATTTCAACCAAAAAAACCCACCACAATTTCATTTCTTCTGTAACGGTATGCTGTTTCCTCGTTTTGTTTCATTTTGTTTCATTTTGTTACCTAAAGACACGATGAAACGGCATTTTGTTTTTCATTTTGTGTCCATCCCTAGTCACATTATGAGAAGTCAAGATCCATTGGAAGACACTATACAGTTGGGACAATTTAAGACCTCAGGAAAAGATTATGAGATAGATTGACTCCATAAAGGAACATTGAGATTGCAAGACCTGTGCAGGGCTGTTTCTGATAGAAACAATTGTAGTCCCTCGTTCAGAGGGTCACCATGCACCAGAGTTGACCTGATGCCAGCGAACACTGACCGCTACTTTAAGGAAGATCTGATTCTGAAGAGGGGGGGGGGAGATCACCATTTCTGTGTTCAGTGATTATCCAATGACCTATTCTTCCTGTTGCCTTACTACTCTTGTCATGTCACTGCCACCATTGTAATTGTCATGTTCTTCTCCATCACCATATTACACCAATGAAGATACTTGCACAGCAGAGATAAAGCAATTTCATTTAATGTAGCCTTCGACAGAAATTCCTACTGAGACTTTTGCCTGTCACTGGTAGACAGAGAACTCCAGGGTTTCAGGAAATTGTCTTATCCAGCTCCATCTGGAGTTCCCCAATATTCCCCAATACAGTCACCCCCACCATTTTGCAGTTCAGGTACTGCTGTCCCACTATATCGCAGAATCGCAATACCTGCGGGGGCGGCGGGGAGCGGCCGCCCTCCTGCCCCCTCCAGGAAGCCTCAGAGCCACACAGGGGGTGGCAGCAAGCAATCACATCACTACCCACCACCCGCCGCCCCCTCTGGGAGGCCTTGGATCTGCACGGGGGGGGTGAGCGATCACATTGCTCCCCACCACCCCCAGATCCCTCCGGGAGACCTTGGAGCCATGCGGGGGTGGCGGTGAGTGATCACACTGCTCCCCGCCACCCCCCACAGACCCATCCGGGAGGCCTCGGAGTCACTCGGGGGGCAGTGAGTGATTGCATCGCTCCCTGCTGCCCCCCACCCCTCTGATTGCCCCCCGGCCCACCCGACCCGCTTCCAGATTTTCATGTATCACGGGTCAGGTGGGTCCCTAACCCCCGCAATAGGCAGGGGGTTACTGTAGCCCCTTATTTAAATATTAAAACAACCCAATGATGCTCTATTTCCAAGATCAGATGAGATGTGATGGCATGGTGGTAATTTTGTATTATGCTGCCACTAATGGTAGGGGGCACAACCGAGATGGCCCGACTGCCATAGTCTCTCTGGCAAACTAATCTTAAATGCAGACCACTCAATGGGACTTCCAGCTGCATTTCTAAAATAGAAGCAAACCTCTGGGATTATTTTGGCTTGTGCAACACTTGAGCTCCCTTGAGTTGCCAGCATACACTTGTCAAGGAGTAACATATTTTTGTGAGTTGAGCCCCTGATTTATTTACAGTTGCTCAACTGGAAAACACCTGTTTAGCAAATATTTAACATTAATGGGCCAGGAACAACAATGGCGATGGATGGAAGGCATCGAGACCAGTGAAGCCAAAAGAGAAAATCAGTTATAATTTAATTAATGGAACCAATCACCTCCTCCAGGAAGAGTTGGGAAATGCTTGCATACCCTTAAATGCTCTTGTTGAGTCATTAAGAATGTTATACCTTCCGTTGCGAGAAAACAATGGAGCCCCTTTGCTCTGAAGGGAGAAGTTATTGGTTTGATTTCAATAAATATGTAGCAAAGCAAACGGGCCAAGCAGAGGCGAGAAAGACTGCCATGCTTGGTGATCCATAATCACATGAATACTTTATGTCTGTATTTGTCAATATATTAATGCAATATTTTATGGCATGCATTATTTATCCTCGCTGTTCAATGTTTTATTCAAGCTTTTTACAACTCTTCCCCCCTTGAAGTTCATTCTGACACATGTCGATTCCGGAGAGACCTCTGTCTAATTATAGAACAATGAGGAGGTGTTAACATCACATTAAAAGAGACTTATGCTGTCGGTTGGGAGCCCAAAAAACATGAACGGTGGCAGTTTTCATATCTCTTCTCTTGCTCTCCTTCCCACCTTCTTCCCATCATTGTGAAGAAAAGGAGATTAAACTCAGGAGCAATGGAGTTTTGATCCTCGGACTGTCTCTTGTATATGCATGTATTTTAATGAAGCATCGCTTGACACCTTATCAGAGTCTGTTTTTGTAGAGAAGTATAGTAGAGACATCCAGAAGTTGAGTCATGGCAACTGGACTTCTTTTCTTGTGAGATCGAAACATTTCACTTCTCATCCACAGAGAAGATAGGTGGTTCGATAGAGGAAAGCCATTCATGTGTGAAATGAAAACCCCTCTTTCAATAGAGATGGGGGACTCAGGCACAATCTGTCTCCTGTTTATCATGTTGCCCTTCTATCCTAGACAAATCAGAAGCACTTCACACCTCCACCAGGGAAGTGCTAATGACCCATGCTTAATCGGTATTTATTTATTTATTTATTTATACCGCCCGTCTTCTGAAGGAACTCCGGGCAGTTAACAATGGGTTAAAAGAACAATAAAACGCCAGGGAAAGACAATGCAATAATAAAAAAGAGACATCGGCAAAAGGCGTCAAAGAAAAAAATTGAATTAAAAATTAAATTAATTAAATTAAAGGTCGCCCAATGCCTCCTGAGAAAGCATGGTTTTAAGTGCATTTTTGAAGGCGGGCAGGGACTGTGCAAGGCACAACTCACTCGGGGGATGGTTCCAGAGCGAGGGGCCAGTCACAGAGAAGGCACGGTTGTGTGTAAGTGATTTCCATGCCTCCCTAAGCATGGCCACTTGGAGTGAGAGTGCCTGCAACATTCTAGTGGGACGGGCCTCAGTTGACCTTTGGGAGATACGTTCAGGCAGGTATTCGGGTCCTAAACCATGGAGGGTTTTGTAAACCAAAACCAGGACCTTAAACCTTATCTGGGGAGCCATGGGCAGCCAATGCAGGCAGGCCAGAACTGGGGTGATGCAATTGTATCTATGCGCACCCACCACCAGTTTGGCCACCGCATTCTGCACCCGTTAGAGTCTCTGGGTAAGGGTCAAGGGCAACCCCACATAGAGGGCATTGCAGTAATCAATCCTTCAGATCACGAGGGCCTGCACAACTGTATTGGGAAGGGCTGCATAGGTGGGATTTTCACGCACCCCATGGTACATCTGACAAACCTAACAAGACTAGGGTGGCGTGAAACCAAGGTGCAGTATAAATTGGAGGCCTTCTTGCAACTAATTTCCTTAGACCGACAGAGGTACTTGAGTGAGTGGTGAAATGTTTCAATCTCACAAAGCAAGTGTTCTGCTTAAGAAAAGAAGTAAAGCAAAGCAAAGTGTTCTGCTTATATACCGCCCCATACCACTTTAAGTAGTCTCTGGGCGGTTTACAAATTTAATTACAGTGTGCAGGCTACACATTGCCCCCCCCCCCCAGCAAGTCCAGTTACCATGACTCTAGTTCTAGATAATCTCACTTGGATGACTGAAAACCTTCATAGCCATAGGGGATACATGTTTTGCTTCATCTTCTGTGGGTTGTAATACCACCATGAGAGATCTTAGGGGAGATGACAACAGTGAGCTCCATATTAATAAAGAGGCCCTGTCAGTTTTTTTTTTGGGGGGGGGGTCACAACCAACCATTTGGTGAAATGATAATAATCTTGGTTGTCTAATCAAAGGTTGTCTAATCAAAGGTTGTGCCCAGTCTTTGTAAAGCAGTTTGATTGATACTAAATCTATTTAGTATCCGTAATCTAAATACTAATTTCCATTTTGTCCCTTTCAGTAATTAACAGGTTTAAAATGTTAATGTGATTTTTAGCATTGGTAATTGGTTTGATATTAACTTAGAACTGCTGGATAATTCAGTGGCTTAGGCCTCCAGCTGTGCTCTCCCCAGTTCCCACGGGAGCTCCTTGCGAGGGTCTTGACTCTATGCGCCATATGGTCCCTTCCACTACTACACTGTAAAAGTTATTATTTCACTTCCAAACTGTTGGGGAGAGGGCTCCCTATACAAGGTGAAATGTAGGATAAAAATTAAACCAACCAACAAATGTTGGGTCAGTTGTTAAAAATGGACTAATCAGTTGAATTGATTTTCTTCCATGTTTGGAAATTTCTGATCTTCAGTTCTTCCAGAATTTATTGGGGGTGGGTGTGATGGAAGAAAATATTAAAAATATTGAAGGGCTTCCTCCCTTGTTCCAGTTGGCAGATGAACAAAAATATTTACTGAGGGTTAAGTTGCCACTTGTGCTGCATGGCACAGAATGCTGGGGAGTTCCGACTTGACAGCAAAGCAGACTAATACCTAGATTTAAAGATTTCTGTATTTTTTGTCTATAAGATGCCCCCATGTATAAGACTAGCCCCCAATTTTCCAACACAAAATTACAGTTTCACAACCTCACAGTTCTGTCCTCTGCTTCCTTCTATGTACAGTGAACCCTCGTATAACAAATGGTTTGTATAACATAAAATATGTACAACATAAAAAATTCCGGAGATAGGGGAAATTTGCTTAACAGAATGGTCTATGGGGCGAATCCGTACAACATAAAAACGGCCGTGATTAGGGATTACTCTGTTTTCAATGCATTCCTATGGGAAATTTGTATAAAGGAAATTTTGATTAACATAATTTCATTTGGAATGAATTATTTCCTTTATACAAGGTACCACTGTATAAGGCAACCCTCAATTTTTAGTCTAAGAATTTTAGATTAAAATATAGTGCCATACACAGGAAAATATTGTAACTACCTATGAGTAATACTGTAATTTTCGATGAGTAGAGATGGGGACAAATTGAAAAGCAAATCACATTTTGTGATGAATTTGTTAGATTTGTCATTGGCTTGTATTCATCATAACAAATACGAATTGATGATTTTTTGCCAGTTTTTGATTTGTTAATTTGTTGAAATATAAAATGGTCCCCAAGGCACCTAGAGACACCAACATCGGAGAGAGGCATTCCCTGGCTCTTCTCTGCATTCCCTCCCAGTTTGAGGAAGACTGGGTTTTTTTGTTGTCTCAGTTATGTGCCCTCAAATGGGGCCCAAACAGGAAAGTTCTCCCTCACAGACTCTAAACTTGCATCAACTCAATCACTCCAAGACTGGGTTCTCCCATTCCAGTATCCAAAGGCCCACTTTGTGGATGTGTAACTCAGATGTCTAAAACCCATTTTTTACCCAACTTAGAGGGGACTAAAATGATTACTGGGCTAGGGCACCTCCCTTATGAGGAAAGGCTAAAACATTTGGGCCTCTTTAGTCTGGAAAAAAGGCGCCTGAGGGGGGGAATATGATTGAGACATACAACGTAATGCAGGGCATGAGTAAAGTGGATAGAGGGAAGCTCCTCTCCCTCTCACAAAGTACCAGAACTAGGGAACATACACTCAAATTGAGGGCTGGGAGAGTAAGAACAGACAAAAGAAAATATTTTTTCACCCAGCGTGTTGTCTGTGTAACTCCCTGCCACAGGAGGTGGTGAGGGCATCTGGCCTGGATGCCTTCAAAAGGGGATTGGACAGATTCTTGGAGGAAAATTCCATCACAGGTTACAAACCATGATGGAGATGTGTAATCTCCACACTTAAAACCAGAGTACTTCAAGGAATAGATGGAAGGGGGTGGTATCAGGGGACTGATATCTAGTCTCGTGCACTCCCAGACGCATCTGGTGGGCCCACTGTGAGATACAGGAAGCTGGACTAGATGGGACTTTGACCTGATCCAGCATGGCTCTTCTTGATGTTCTTATGTTTTTATGGCTTGCAAAGGAGAGTTTGACTTTCTGCAAAGTTGGTGTCTCTAGATTCCTGGGGGCACTTTCCTATTGGTTCACTCTTGGGACTTCTGAACCCCAGTCCTAATGAAATTTGCTCTGCTTGTATAGGCAGAGAAAGCAGCCTTGCAAATTTGGGACCTCTAAATGCCATGGGAGGTTTTCATAACATTTTAAAAGGCAGGCAAATCGATTCATCGATTCATCAATTTGTCACTGGAAATTCATTGATTCATCAGTCTGCTGAATCATGAATCATGACAAAGAATCTCTCTACATATGAGTGTTTACATACCCGACACGATGGCGTTTTTTTTTTTTAAAAAAAATGGAGTTTTGCAATATCTACATTTAGAACAGTGCTCTCTGTGAGAGAAAAGGGATTTTTTAAAAAAATGAAAACAAAGATCTGGGTTTAAACTCTGCATTTATTGCAGTTTGCTTGAAATGTTCAGAGCCACTGGAGGCATAACTGTGTGAAAGAGCAGAATTCTGAAAGCAGATAACAATGATGGTGACTGCACTGGTGGAACAAGTCCATTTGGTGGAACAAGTTCATGAAACTTGTTCTACCCACACCCTCTGCTGGCATGACCCTGTTCCCAGAGTGGCTGACATGGGGAAACAGTGGTTGTTCACTGTCATCAAATCACTCCCAGTTTATGTGGGGGGGGCATGAATTAGCAATCTCACAATTCCCCTGTGTTCAATAGCCCCGCTGAGATCACGCAAACTGAAGCCAGTGGGTTCCTTTTGGGTGTCAATCCATCACACATTCGATCTTCCTCTTTTCCTGCTACTTCCAACCTTGCCCTTCTTTATGGTCTTTTCCAGAGAATCCTGCCTATAATGGGCCCAAAATAGGGTGTCCTCTGATGTTTATTTATTGATTTATTTTACCTCCAGAGGATATTCAGGCTGCAGCTTGAGGGAAATGTTATTTGATTTGATTTCCAAATCCCCTCAGCTAGCATCTGCTGCTTGGAAGATTCTGGTTGTCCAAAGAAAAGTAACTTCCTATGGCCTTGTCTTAAAAAATGTTACACTCCGAGCGATGCTGTGATGACATTTTCCATGTTGACTATTTCCTGCTTTTGTTAAATAGTTCTGCATATTTAATACTGCACCACAAAATTTGATTTTTCAATTAATGGAATGTAAAAAAATCCACATAAAAATACACATAAAAATACACATAAAAAATCTGAGGTCAGTACAATTGTAAATAGCCACAGCACTTATGGTTTCAGACATGTTATCAGATCCCCCCCCCCAAGATTTTATTTTATTAATTCATTGTAGGAAGATGACCTAAGCTTTGGAAGAAATGCCAAATGGTATGGTGCAAAAAAATCTTTCTGAAGAGAAAGAAGGAAAGAAAGAAAGAAGGAATTATTTATATGCATGCATAATTTATCAAGCCCAAACTGTCTCTGGAGGCAAAAAAACAACAAAACTGAGATAGCCCTACTTTGATCACATCTTCAGCAAGCAAGATTCAAAGGAAATAAAACCCAATGGTGTTAGGAAATGTTGAGCGCAGTAGGAAAAGAGGACCAAAAATAAGATGGATTGACTCACTACAGGAAGCTACAGATTTGTGTCTACCAGTTTAAGCATGACTGTTGATGGCAGGAGATATTGCAGACTGATCATTCATGGGGTGGCCAGAAACTGGAGGAAACTGGAGGCAACAACTAACGATGGGCACAAAATGAAAAACGACATACTGTTTTGATGTGCCGCAAGGTTACAAAACGTTTCATAATGTAACAAAATGGCAGGCAGTGTTTTGTTATGAAACAAAACAAAACATCATTGTTTACTGTTGAAATGAAATGATTTGTTCTCCCTTGCTGCCCCTGCCTCCCATGTGGGTTTTGTTTTTGTTTTTGTTTTGGACAGCCCATCGTGTCCAGAAAACCCACCTGGGTGGCAGCAGCTTCCAAATCGTTTCATTACTCATTTTGTTTCATTATGAAAATTCTACTAAAATTCATTTAGTAACAAAACGAAATCAAACACAATAAGTGTCAAAATGAAATGAAACACTATATTCCCGTTCCGTGCTCAGCTGTAGTAACAACATAATTTATCTCATTTGTATTGTCCCATTTTATTGGCATATATAAATGGTGGTGAATCTTCGAAACTCCAGATGTTTTGGACCACAACTCCCACATATTATATATATATATATATATATATATATATACAGTATATGCAAAATGAATGATTTTGCCACTCTATCAGGTCTAATTTTGCAATCTGTTTGCACGATCTTTGGACATTCTCAGTTGAGGTGACATAGTTATTTGATGATGATGATGATGATGATGATGATGATGATGATGATGATGATG
>JAHTLZ010000148.1:489923-508824 GCA_023846285.1 Phrynocephalus versicolor
TAATAATAATAATAATAATAATAATAATAATAATAATAATAATAATAATAATAATAATAATAATAATAATACATTTAGAGTCCTTGTTGGAGATAAGCGGGATATAAATATAAAAATAAATAAATAAATAAATTTATTGTCAGTGTACAACATGCGCACAATGAAATTGGCTGAGTCTCCCTTCAAAACCTCCAAAGAAGGAGACTCCAGCCTGCTCCATTCATAATGAATCAACTTTCCCACCTCTTCAGCTTCAAACAGCCTGGGCCAGTTTGCTAGCTCCCAGCAGCATCTCAACTGATTTGTCACTCCCGGCTACAGCTTGGACTTCTCTTCCCCACCTTCTAGGCTGCTCACCCACTTAGACAGTTACTTCACATCCACTCTTGTCCTGGGAGGAAGTTCATTGCGTGTTGATGTCGGTTGCGGTCACGTGGTCTTCTTGTGGTTCTGTCCCTGTTCCCATGTACGCATGGGCGTGATTGATGATACCAGCATGACTGTTACTGCACGTCCTCATTCCGTGATGAGATGTGAAATTCCATGCCTTTGTTCTCCATTTTTTTCCAGGCCCGACCTTCCATTTTTCTATGTTTTGATTCTCCGAAGCCTTGCCTTCAATGTGTTACGGAGCTACGTTTGAGGCATTTGCCTTTTAATGTCTCTGCACTGCATTGCTGACTCCACAGGGAATGTACTGGTGAATGGCACTTCACACTCCTGCCACTAGATGGAGAATGGCACATTGCGTGACGAGCCTTACCTCACGGGCACTCATCTCAGAACGAGAAGCGTGATGAGCAGATTCCCGAGGCCAGGGAGGGGAATCACTCATCCAGCTTAAATCATAGTTCAGGGGGCATGGTCGGGACGAACTCCCTTAGTCCTGCAATGGACGTGCGGTTAGATTTCTTCATATCTGTCCCCAGCGGGACCGCAAACAGTGATGAGATGGACGTGAAGTATAGCCTTAGACAAAAAGGCAGGACAAGAAGCCTGAACTGTAGCCAGGACTTGAAAATCAGTTGAGAAGCTGCAGGAAAATAGCAAACTGGGCCAGGTTAGTGTCTAGATCAGTTTAGGAGGTGGCGATGGAGAGCAGCAACATCTACGCTGCTGCCTTTATGATCTCAGAGAAACTGGCTTGTGCCCCTTTCTGAAAAGCAACATGAAAAGCCACAAGAGAGGGACAAAAGAAACCAAGAAGCAGGTGTGATATTCAGGACTGCGTTGAAATTTGGAATCTCTTTTCATCTGCCTATGGGGTGGGTAACTTTGTTTCCACCAGCTGCTGTTGCTCAGCTAATCTTGACAGATGGAACATCTTTTAAAAGCAAAAAAAGACAAAGAAAAAAAATAAAGAGAAAAGTTGATGACTTCATCTCGAGTGCGTCATTTGAGGAAATTGTGTTCTCTGGGACTCTTTGTAGGGCTGTTTTCAACCTGGAAAGGCCCATTCTGGAGCACCCAGGTCCTACCTTATAGATAAGTCAGGAAGAGGCTGCCCATTAGGGCCAGATGACCATCTGTATAACTTTCCAGCTGAGACATATCATCCTCTGAGGAACACTTTAATGCTTCTACTAAATGTTAATTTTGATTGTATTATTGTTTATTTTGTTTGCATTTGTATTTGTTTTATATTTATTGTTGTAAACAGCCCAGAGTTGCCTTGTAGCTAGATGGTCAATAAATAAATAAATAAATAAATAAATAAATAAATAAATAAATAAATAAATAAATAAATGTGTGTGTTGTGTCGTTACAGTCGTGACCGACTCTTTGCGACCCCATGTCCATGGAGTTTTCTTGGCAGGAATACTGGAGTGGTTTGCCAGTTCCTACTCCAGGTGCCTACAGCACCTGGTATTCCCTGGTGGTCTCCCATCCAAGTACTAACCCGGGCCGACCCTGCTTTGCTTCCGAAATCGGGTGAGATTGGATGTGCTTAGGGCATCTAGGCAGCTAATAAATAAATAAATAGCACTTAAGCTCTACATATTGTCACCAGAGTTATCAAAATGCTGAACTTAGCACCATTTTGGAGGTTTTCTGCCTCACCCATCTGGGATTTTCTCAGATGTTCTCTGATTGGCTGCTGGCAGAGATTACACAAAAATATGCATGTTTGCAATGTTGGAGTACAACCATTATATTTCAACAATGAGCTCTTTGTACCTGGTCTTAAGAGCTCAACAGGAATTTTAGAAGTCTCAGACTCACCTTTATAAGCACAAAGGTAAAAATGTGGATTGCAATATCTTCATTTCTTTTTAGAAGTGAACCTCAAGCTTCTTCTCATAAGGACCAGGAGGCTGGCTTTCTGCACTTCCTTGACAGCAGAAGTGTTGTCTAGATCTAGATCAGGCTAAGAGACTTAACTCAGCAGTCTATGATCCCATACTCAGTACAGACACCAGGAACCATGCCACAACAGCTGAAGCAGATGGATCTACATCTTGTCATGTGCCTGCCATTGTAATATACAGTATGTGTAATAGGAATTCCTCAGATGGGCCAAAAATGTGTCCCATATGTTAAATGCATGTGCACTGTAATGAAACCTTGCTATCTTCCTTACTCTCAACACATAGAGGCAGCCTGAGGAGGTCAGCGACCTTTATAAGATTCCTCAGCTCCAGTGTGAGAAAGAGACAGTGAGCCCTTTCCCTTGAGGCTTCTGACACATATATGCAAAGTATTTCTGCAAAATTAGTGCACTTTTCTTTCTCTGAAACCAAGTACTGACAGATAGGGATGGGCACAAAATGAAAAATGAAATGCTGTTCCATCGTTTCATTATGTAACAAAATGAAACAAAACTAAACAAAATGATGAAGTAGCATTTTGTTACAGAAAAAAATGGTCATTTTTTGTTTTTTTTTTGTTTTTTGTTAAAATAATCCATTTTGTTCCATCTGTAAAATGGTCACTTACCTGCAGGTGTTCCGCTGCTATCGCTGCCGCCGATACTGCCCAGCCAGGCCAGAGAGGGTGAGTGGCTGGCAGGCCAGCCTATGACTGCCACTGGAGCTGCCACTGAAGCAGCAGGAGAGGGAGAGCAGTCAGCAGGCCAGCTTAGACCTGCCACCGTCACCAGACTCACTGTGGCCACCGCCATGGCTGATGTCGGTGTCACTGCAGCTGCCACCAGAGTTGCCACAGCAGCAGGATAGGGTGAAAGGCCACCAGGCCAGCCTAGGCCTGACGCCACCACCAGAGTCACTGTGACCACTGCCAGAGCCCCACCAGCCAGCTGGGTAGGCCACTGAAGTGTCGATGACACCAATGGCAGCTGTAAGATGGTCTACAGGATGCCCTGTTCACCACCATTCACAGAATCATGACAAGTAGAGGGAAATCCCAGAAGTTGCTTCCTTTTTCCAAATGCCGGTCACTTCTCTCCCAAAATGTAAAGCAATTGTCAGAGCTGTGTTACAACTAGGGATGGGCACCTTACGAAAAATGACACACTGTTTTGTCATATTGTAAGGTTTTGAAACATTACAAAATGAAATGGCAGGCAGCATGTCATCACAAACCAAACAGAATGATGTTTTCGGTTCGGTTCGTCCAAACCACGAAGCCGCCGCCAGATCTCCCTAAAGGCAAGGGGAATGTGATCGGGCAGCTGTGTCCCAGTTCTTGCTACCACTTCCCAGCTGATTTTGACAACTCAAGCTGTGAAGCTCCGCACACAGAATACACACACAAACAGAGTTCAGTCCTTTGCCAAGGTCTTTAGTGAAGAATCAAGCAGGTTCAAGTTCTTTGCCAACAATCAGGTGCCAGATAGATAACAGAATTTAAACCACAGTAATTCCTGTGAGATACAGGAAGCTGGACTAGATGGGCCTTTGGCCTGATCCAGCATGGCTCTTCTTATGTTCTTATGTTCTAATTACCAGTCCAGGTCAACACAAGAATGTTTCACAGAAGCCAAATGCCAAGCCGAAGGGAATAGATCAAGCCTTTGTCAAGGAAACCAGTCTGAAGTCAGGCAAAACAGAGTCAGGAACAGGCAGGAAAGTGGTCACAAGTTCAAGTGACGCATTGCTCCCATGGAGAGCTCAAGGTGAGCTTGCCAGCTATATTCCAAAACAGGGAACACACCCTTAGTCCTGGGAAGGCTTCTGCTAATAATCAGGGCTATCCAACCTGATTCTCCATCTAGAATCAAAGACTCTTTCTATAGCTATCCTGGTAGCACGTTGTTGCAGAATCCTGTTCATGGCCCTTCTAGGAGGCGGAGATATGTTTTCAGCTGAGTCATCAGACCCAGTTGCTTACTAACTTGAGCTGCAAGTCTCTTCCAGCAGCTCTTCACCAGTTAACCCCTCAGGGTCAGGATCTGTGGCAGGCAGGGTGCTGACACAAGCTGTCAAAAAACAAAACAAAACAAAAAAAGCTAGGAGGTGGTGGGAATGGGCCATTTTAAACAGGCTCCAGCCTTTGACAACTTGGCTGGAGCCTTTTCAGAATAGCCCACTCGAAATAGCAACCCTCTTGCTGGTGATTTTAAAAGGGCTCCAGCCTTTGAAAACTCAGTTGGAGTCTTTTTAAAAAAAATGGCCTGCTCGCAACAGTGAGAGGCTTGCTATTGCAGGCGGATAATTTTAAAAGGATTCCAGCCTTTGACAGCTCAACTGGAGCCTTTTTATAAATGGACCCCTTGCAATAGCAAGCCTCTCACTGTTTTGGGTGGGCAAATTTTAAAAGAGCTCCAATGGAGCATTGGCTGTGGTGGAATCTTTTTAAAATGCCACCCCACCCTCTGCAAAAGCGAGCCTCTCGCTGACAAGCTGAAAGCGATCAAAGGCTGGAGCCCTTTTATGGCAGCACATTTTAAAAAGCCTCCAGCCCACCACCTGGGTGGTGGACTAAAACCTTTTTTAAATCCCCTGCCACACCAGCGAGAGTGTTGGTACAGCGGGGGGGGGGGGGATTCATTTCATTTCAATTTAATATTTTTTTAAAAAAAATACAGTGGTACCCCAACTTAAGAGCAGCTCAACCTAAGAGCAATTCAACTTAAGAGTGGAAAACTGTTGGTGTTTTAACTGCTGCCTTACAAATTTTAGATATGGTCTGCTCAACTTACAAATATTCTTTCCAGTTGGTTTATTTTTTAACTTTTCTTTTCAATTTTTTTAGATAGGTTCCCTACTTAAGAGTAGTTCGACTTAAGAGCATGCATTCGGAACGGATTAAATTCATAAGATGAGGTACCACTGTAATTGTTAGTTATGGAATGAAACAAAAGCGCAGGGAGGATGAAACAGAAAAAACCAAAGCACTATTTCTCTGTTTTGTGCCCATCCTTCGTTTCAACAAGTATGAAGTGTTGCATCCATGCCGAGGAGGAGGAGGAGGAGGAGGAGGAGGAGGAGGAGGAAGAGGAGGATACTTTTTCTCTCTCTGTGTGTGTTGGACATTCAGCACCCTGGCCTCACCATGCTCACCCTCCTCTGGTGGAGGCTGCAGCATCTCCCTTAGAAGACTGGAACACTTTGGCATTGTTGCAGAAGCTGCCTAATCAGGCTAGGTAGACAGGTGCCTCAGGGCACTGGCTAGGATGAGATTGAGCCGAAGCAATCAAGAGCCGAGGCCCTCAGCCTGTCAGCTGAATTAAGAAGGGAAATAAATGAGGAAGGATGGGAGGAACTCTCACTTTTCATTCAGCAGAACCTGAAAAACCCAACGGCTTGCAGCAGGAGAGCAGTCTTCTAATCTTACATGAAGAAATCCCAGCCAACTTGTATTGGTTTGAAGTAAAATGTAATAAATCTTAGACTTCCAGGAGGGATGGGAGCAAAAACATTATGATGCCAGTGTCAATGATATTTACAAACACAAATGAAGGATTTTTTCCCATCCTGCTGCTGCAATATAGTCCCATAAAATGAGTGTCTCAAACAAGGAGAAAGTGCTCCCATTTATCATACTTGCATTGGGAAAGTCACCGTTTTCAGAGGCGCCAGTGCCTACCTTGGATAAGGTTATAGCTCTGTAATTCAAACAAACGCTTAATTGTCACTGGAGGACTCAGCCTTGTCTATTGCAATATATCCCCAAGGGTGAGGGGAACCAGTTTCTATGCAAACTGATGGAGCACTCCAAAAGGAGAAAAATATTTCAGCAGTGTTGCACACTATTTGCATGCATGCTAAAGTGTCCTGTTCAAGACATAGCAACTCCAGCTGAAGCCACAAGATGTTTCAGAGGGATGGGATAAAGTGCCAAGTTCTACTCCTAGTGGGGGGGGGGAACAGGCAAAATGGGGTGTCTGACCATGCCATATAGTTTAGGTAGCTAGCAATAGACCTCTGTCTCAAATTATCTAAAGATAAACAGCCACCTTCAATATGGATTCTCTCTAAATCTTAAGAAGTCATAAGAAGAACAAGCATTATTTTGTGTTTTCTTACAGAACACAGGCTGGAAAAAAATATTAAGATGCAAAAGGAATGACTATTGTCATCATCTGTCTTCTTTGATAGGATATGACAACTCTTTGGCACACTTTCATTACAAGTGGTTTAGTTTGCCGGCTTGGTTATTTAATAGGCTTCTACTCACTGGCAGAGCTTTTTTGAGAGTCTCCCAATATCAAAAGTAATGTACTCACCATAATCTGAATTTGTAGTTTGCTAAGCTGCCTTGATGCCCTAAGAACATCCGATCTCGCCCGATTTTGGAAGCTAAGCAGGGTCGGCCCTGGTTAGAGCTTGGATGGGAGACTACCAGGGAATACCAGGTGCTGTAGGCACCTGGAGTAGGGACTGGCAAACCACTCCAGCATTCCTGCCAAGAAAACTCCATGGACATGGAGTCACAAAGAGTCAGTCACGACTGTAAGGACACAACAACAACAACAAAACACATATTAAAGTGGCATATTAGTGGTCTCGTTGTCCTTTTTAGATCTGCCTGTTGGCAAAAGACCAACAGGGACTGGAAAGGCAGGAAGAACAACCAATGAGAACTTCCACTGAGTATTTCCAGGCCAGGATCCTCTGGCACAACTTTATGCCAACAGAAATTTGACGATGCCATCAGCCACAGATATTTTGGGACTGTCAGCAGTTAATTTTTGGATACAGTGCTCCCCTGCCTGTTTGCAGTTCATATATTGCAGTCCTGCTATATCGCGGGACCACAGTATATGAAAAAAGGCCCCCTGTGGTAAGGGGGAAAGTCCTGTTTCAGGCCTCCCGTACTTACCGCAGGACTGGTGCTGCCCAAAAGAGGCCTGTGAGGGCCTTCCTGGGCCTTCTGGAGCCCCCAAAATGGCTTCCCTGTGAACCGGAAGTGACTTCCACATATTGCGGATTTTCAATTATTGCAAGTTCAGTCAGGTCCCTAACCCCCGCGAGAAGCGGGGGGGTCACTGTACTGAAAAGTTTCCCCCTGTCATCTCTACAGATCCCAAAAAATTTTCTCAGATAGAAGCAGATTCCCTAGAGATCTCTGGAAACTGAGATTGAGTTGGAGGGAAGAGTAAATGTCTGATTTTCCCCAAACCATAATGGCTGGTAGATGTCATGGGGGATGTCATGGCTGATGAGGACATTACAGTTCTGCCGGATAAAGTGGCATAAACAGGCTTCTGGCTAAAAAGTCACTACTTGTGAAATGACTTGGAAACTAAAATAAATCCTTTCCAAGAATAACTTTATAAGCACTGTGGTAGATGGGAAGGTAGTGTTAGGCTCTCTATTGAAAGCAACAACATGTTAACTGTAACCTTTCAGATTGGTGGCCATTATTAAAATTTCATTAATTTGTATTTTTAGGCATAGGTCCTTGGTAGAGAGGGGCATGAACCGAACCACGAACCAGGAAACAACACAAACTGGGCTGGTTTGTGCATCCTTTTTTGTTATTTTTATAATAATTAAAAACAGACAAACAAACAAACAACAATATTAGTGCATCCCCACCCCCCGGGACCATCCAGTTCTTCCTTGAGTTCTTCCTTTACTTCTCCAACTTGTGTTGTTTTGATGTTCTTCTTAAAGTCCTCTTCTCCAGAACTGTGTTGAGATGTTCTTTCCCCTTCCCTTCTACTAATGCAAAGTCTACGAATTTTCCCCAAATATCATAAAAATGTCCTTCTTCATTTCTCCTCATTTAACTTTTAAACTACAAGACAATTTATCATTTATAGCTATATCCCAGAGTTCGTTATACCAATCTTCCATCCTGAGATCTAGTTTGGATTTCCAATTTCTTGCTATAATTAATCTTGCAGCTGTCATAAGATTTGCTATTAGTTCTTTTGTTTTAACATCATAATCTTTACTAATTGACAATGATAACAATGCTATCTCTGGATTACAATCAATAGCTACTTGAATCATCTCTCTTAACTCTAAAAAAACCAGTTTCCAAAACTTTGATGAAACAACGGTACCTTTGGGCTGGCAGAGTCTGGCTTTGGGGATCTATGCCCCCTCTCTCCCTGAAGAAGCACACCACGGTGCTGGCATCCATTTTGTGGGGCAGTGGCAACTGCAGCAACGAAATAAAAAGATGCCTGCTTCTTGGGAGGAAAGCAATGGCAAACCTAGATAGCATCCTAAAGAGCAGAGACATGACTTTGCCAACTAAGGTCCGGATAGTCAAAGTTATGGTTTTTCCAGTAGTGATGTATGGAAGTGAGAGCTGGACTATAAAGATGGCTGATCACCGCAGAATTGATGCTTTTGAGCTGTGGTGCTGGAGGAGAGTCTTGAGAGTCCCCTAGACTGCAAGGAGATCAAGCCTATCCATCCTGAAAGAAATCAACCCCGAATGTTCACTGGAAGGACAGATTTTGAAGCTGAGGCTCCAGTACTTTGGCCATCTCATGAGGAGAGACGACTCCTTGGAAAAGTCTCTGATGTTGGGATAGATTGAAGGCAAAAGGAAAAGAGGATGGCAGAGAATGAGATGGTTGGATGGTGTCACTGATGCAACCAATATGGATTTGACCAAACTCTGGGAGGCAGTGGAAGATAGGAGGGCCTGGTGAGCTCTGGTCCATGGGATCATGAAAAGTCGGACATGACTGAATGACTGAACAACAACAACAACAACTATATAAGAGACGGCCACAACCACAACTCCCGTCTTTGCCAGGTACGGTGGGCCCCCTCCTTCCCTCCCTCCCTTAGGTTGATGATGAGAATAGCTGGTCACTTTGGGGCAGATGGGAATTTTTGGCTGCCACCCTGATTGGCCTTGGGGTGGCAGTGCGTTTTTGCCCATACCATCATCGACTGACGGGCATTAGGTTGTCCTTTAGTTTGGTCACAACAGCAGGTAGTGCCTTGGTCAGTAGAGTCAGTTGAGATCCCAGTTCTTGGCATCCAATGGGTGTTTGGTAGCCCTCTGGCCATAAATAGGATTGGTGTCAGACAAGGCAAAGGATGGAGATAAATTAGGTTGAGGAATCGGCTGAGGGCATCCCTGATGTATATAGACACTTAATGGGGATCTCAATGAGTGTCACTTGGATGTAGGATCTATTAAGCAAGAAAGATTGCTACCTATGGCACTATGTAGTCTCTCTTATCTCCACATAGTTTAATAAGAAGTTAAACTTGTTTAACCCAAAATGCAGTTGTCTCGCCTCTTTATTTTGGCCTGGGGGGCAAAATGAAGCACTGAGCCTTTTTTTTCCTCCTTGGTGCTTTGTTTTGTCTTGGCAAAATGGGATGCCTGCCTCTGCCCTTGCCTTTGCCCTTGCTGCCTGCCTACCTTGTTTTGAAGCCACCATCACTGCCTCTGCTGCCTTCCTGAGGCAGCAATTCTGATCTCTTGCATGGCAGCCAAGCTTACTCCCTATGTACATGCACCTGCCAATCCCCTGACAGGCAGGTCCTGGCAGCAGGCCAGTTCCCATGCATAAACCCAAGAAACATACCACAAACTGGTTCGTTTCTTAGGGGATCCTTGATTGTTTAGGGTCCGTGAGCAGCCGCAGAACACCAGAAATCACTAGTTTTCTGGGGTTTGTGTCCATTTCTAGTCCTGGCATTTGGTAGGTAGCAATGCACATCTCTCTCTCTCTCTCTCTCTCTCTCAATCTCTCTCCCCATGTGTGTGAGATAAAGAGAGAGAAGAAAGAGAGATAGGGAGGGAGGGTTAGATAAACACATATCTTTAATACTTGTGACACACTTGAATAGCAGCCAATTTTTTTGCTAATAATTTTTCTCCTCTTCAAAGCATGTGTTTCTAAGAAATCATCAGCCGTTCTATGAAGTGGCATGGAATCCCACCTTAGATATTTCTGTAATGTTTCTTCCCCCTTTTGAATTTCCTTGGATGGCTTGGTGGCAACTTAGTGATGTGTTGTCAACTTCCTGAGAACTGTTACTCTTCCTCCCAAACCACTTTTTGTTCCCTTAAACTCCTTTGGCTCTTTCCCTGACTAGGAACTTTTCATTGCACCTCAAATTTTGCTTTAGGAAAAAAAAACACATTTAAAAATGTGTACAGAAGTGAGCTGCAATCTAGTTGTCTTATGTGCTTCCAGACACTTCTGGTGGGGCCACGGCGAGATACAGGAAGCTGGACTAGATGGGCCCTTGGTCTGATCCAGCAGGGATCTTCTTAGGGTGTTAGGTTAATCCCAGAAAACACACTCTGAAATAAGTGGATTATGCCTACAGGTGCCACTGTGCTTTGGTTTCCATTTCATTTTTTTGCTGAAACAGCCTGGACACTGGGTGGATAGCTGCAAAGTTGGACCATAGATCACACTGGAAAGTGAACCTCCCGTTTACTGGTGAATCACTCCAGCTCCACCAGTAAAACTAGAAGCAGTACAGATGGACTTAAAAAGCCCACCTTGAACATGGATTGGGGGGTAGTCTGGAGTACATTTTCACATGCATCATGGGCTGCGAAATGGCAAATGTGTTTCAATGTAGCAAAATGTAAAGTAATGCATATTGGGGTGAAAAATCAAAACTTTATCTATCAACTCATCTACTCTGAGCTATCTGCGATGGATGAGAAAAGAGATCTTAATGTGTTGGTGGACAACTCAATGAAGGTGTCTACCCAGTGTGTGGCAGTGGTGAAGAAGGCTAATTCCATGCAAGGGATTATCAAAAGGGGGATTAAAAATAAAGCAGCCAACATTATAATGCCATTATACAAAACAATAGTAAGTCCGCACCTGGAGTATTGTGTACAATTCTGGTCACCGCATCTCAAAAAAGACATAGTGGAACTAGAAAAGGTGCAAAGGAGAGTGACTAAAGAAATTACTGGGCTGGAGGTCCTCTCTTATGAGAAAAGGCTACAGCACTTAGGGGTCTTTAGTCTGGAAAAAAGGCGCCTGAGGGGGGATATGATTGAAACGTACAAAATAATGCAAGGCATGAGTAAAGTGGATAGAGGGACACTCTTCTCCCTCTCACAAAATCCCAGAACTAGGGGACATCCACTCAAATTGAGGGCTGGGAGAGTGAGAACAGACAAAACAATTTTTTTTTTACCCAGCATGTTGTTAGTCTGTGGAACTCCCTGCCACAAGATGTGGTGATGGCATCTGGCCTGGATGCCTTCAAAAGGGGATTGGACGGATTCCTGGAGGAGAAATCCATCAAAGGTTACAAACCATGATGGAGATGTGTAACCTCCAGGCTTAAAACCAGGGTACTTCAAGGGCCAGATGCATGGGACTCGTAGCAGGAGACAGATATCTAGTCTCATGCACTCCCAGAGGCATTTGGTGGGGCCACTGTGAGATACAGGCGGCTGGACTAGATGGGCCTTTGGCCTGATCCAGCATGGCTCTTCTTATGTTCTTATGTTCTTATGTTATGTTTATGTGAGGCACAAGGAACCAGTTCAAACTGCAATCAATTCCCCCGCATGATTGCACCACAGCTAACCTTTGTGAGGAACCCCATTTCACCAGGAGTCACATTTTCTAATGAGCTTCCTTTGACTTCTTGCTCTTCATTTTAAGGACTTATTCTTCGCCAAGATGACCCAAAGAACTGGAAGCATGCAAATAATTGTTCATATGGATGGAGCATTGTGGACCGTGTAATAACTCTGCTGTGCTAAGAGCTGCAGAGCTTTGGGAGTTGCTCTGCAAACAGACTTCATATGGAGCCCCTGAACAAGTGGGAGGTTCAGAAGTTTGTCCTCCATCATTTCCTATGACTGCATGTTGCAGTCTAGTTCTTGACTCAATGAATGTGATTTCAATGCATGCAGAAATCCAGATTTTGAGAGGACTTTGTTTCTTTGCTTGTCTGAAATATGTATTCCATCACCAACTGGAATATGAGTGCTCAATAGAGATGGGCACAAACCTCCCGTTTTCAGTTCATGCCGGTTCATCCTTTGAACAAATAGGTGTTTGGTGGTGCCCAGCTCAGCCTCCTCTGGCAGGCACCCACCCAGATGCAGCAGCCTACCTTTGAGAACTGCCAAACACCTGCTCACCTAAAGGACAGATCAGCATGAACCGCAGAACGAACAGGTCATGCCCATGTCTAGTGCCATGCTATTCAAGCAATTGCAAATTGCTTCAAATCTAGGCATGGAAAAAATATAGACGCTCTTCTCCCTCTCACAAAATACCAGAACTAGGGGACATCCACTCAAATTGAAGGCTGGGAGAGTGAGAACAAACAAAAGATTATTATTTTTTTACCCAGCATGTTGTTAGTCCTCTTCAAAAGGGGATTGGACTTTGATGCCTTCAAAAGGGGATTGGACAGATTCCTGGAGGAAACCTCCATAACAGGCTACAAACCATGATGGAGATGTGTAACCTCCAGGCTTAAAACCGGGGTACTTCAAGGGCCAGATGCAGGGGAGTGCTATCAGGAGACAGAGATCTAGTCTCGTGCGCTCCCATAGGCATTTGGTGGGGCCACTGTGAGATACAGGAAGCTGGACTAGATGGGCCCTTAGCCTGATCCAGCAGGGCTGTTCTTATGTTCTTGCACTTGAAAATTAAAGGAACCAGAAGAAGCTTAATTGTTTTGCCCATGTTCACCTTTCATTCCTAATATTCTGCTTCTTTGTCAAATATATTGTCTGTGATCTAATTTATTCTGAATTGAATGGGTCCACCGAGACCCGATTTGAACTTACAGGATTTGGAAATAAGCTAGATATTGACAGATTTCAGGTTCTGTCCTATCGAACAGCAGCTTAGGCCTCCAGTTGTGGAGCCAGAGGTAGGGAGTTTGATTCCCTATTCTGGGTCTCCTTGTCAAGGGTTGTAGTCAATCATCCCTAGGATCTGTTCCATTTCTGCAGTTCTAAGGTTACTATTAGAAATGGGCAAGAAGTGTTGCATCATGCTTTGGTCCCGTTTGTCTGCGGACACATGTTACCCTGTGCTCCTTCCCTCCACACCCCATTTATTACTATTATTATTATTGGCATCTCTACTCATCCACCTCTGCACGCTGGCTAGGTTGTCCCCCCAATCCAGGAAGGAGTATGGGCTTCCTTTCACCACCTCCTTTGGCAGCCAGCCACTGTTGGGCCATACAGGCAGCCTCCGTGTCATAGAATCATAGAATCATAGAATCATAGAGTTGGAAGAGACCTCAAGGGCCATCCAGTCCGACCCCCTACCAGACGGCAATCCAGCCTCTGCTTAAAAACCTCCAAAGAAGGAGACTCCACCACCCTCCTTTGTAGCAGCATATTCCACTGCCGAACAGCTCCAACTGTCATGAAGTTCAAATTGAATCTCTTTTCCTGTCGTTTGAAACCAATGCCCCGAGTCCTAGTCTCTAAAGCCATGGAAAACAAACCTGTTCCCTCTTCCCACCTCCTCATCTAAGTGGTTGGCAGCCAGAGGAGGTGGGGCAGAGAAGGCTGGGTTTCTTCCCCCTCTGGAGAATCATGCAGCAGGGAAGCACACAGCAGCGTGCACCTGCTGGTGAGTGGAGGTACTGGCGTGGGGGAGAGGGGAGGAAAGGAATTGGAGAGGTGCTTCACATGCATCTCAGATTATTATAATTACATTTAAAGGTTCACCTTCCTCCACACCAGGAACAAAGGCGTTTGGGGCTTCAAGGCCTCTCGTGTTCGCTACCCTTGACTTTTCCCTGGCACTCAAATTATCCATCTGGAATCACATTTCCTAATGAGTATCCTTTGATGTCTTGTTCTTCATCTTCATCTTAAGTACCTTTTCTTTGCCAAGGTGACCCAAAGAAGTGGAAGCACTCAAATGATTGTTCATTTGGAGGGCCTTTCTTGCGGACAGTCTAATAATCTTGTCTTGACAGTGAGCCGGCCTGGGGTTACCTTCCTTCTATCTCTGTCCTTTCCCCCTTCAAATCCTGTCCCCCCCACACACACACACCTGTCCTTGCCAGAATACAAATCACAGAGATGTTCTCTGCCATGCTGAAAGGCGCACACTCGCTTCTTTATTTTGTGTCTCTCTGTTGAGCTGTAGCCATCAAGGAGAGTTATTTTCAAGGGTAAACAAAACTGTGCGAAAAACGAAGCCAGTTGCTTAGATTAGGACCCCAAACACCAGAGTTGGATCTGCGTGTATCAGCCAGTTCTGAGACCACCTCGGCTTGCGTGGTTAGTTTTGTAACCTACTGGTTCTGAAACAAAATGCCCATCCCTAATACAATACTAAAATTAGCCTGGACACAAACCCTATATTTGAATTATAAGTAATGCTACTGGCATATTAGCAAACCCAAGGTGTAAATCATAATGCTTTAATTCTGTCTGTAGTCTGGACTGTGCACATGAAGCCTCGTTCCCTAGAGAAAATGTCTGCCTTCGGCATATCTCAGGCATTAATGTTGAACAGCCATCTCCAAATTCTTGTCAAAAGTTACAGTAGTCAAAAGCCAGCAAAGTTCCTCTAATGTATTACCGAGTGGACAATTTTGCTGGTAGCAAGTCCAAGCAAATAACGAACAAACAATTCAGACTGGGAAAATTGTACGACAAAACAGCAGCCCCAAGCTTGCAGGGTATTGTTTTTTAAGACACACCAACACCATACACAGAATATTCCACTCTGAAAGGGGAGAAAGATGATTTGGCCTATGCCAGCTCTCCATCCTTCAATTAAATGAACACATCTCCTGCTACATTTTAGCTAATCGGGTTAGAAAGAAAAAGTACTTGCTATCCCTGAGAAGACAAGCACCTTACAAATCATTCTTTTCAGCATGAAAAGAAAGATTTAAAAGAACGAAGCATTTATAGTGAATTTCAAGAAAATGTGGAATTTCCAGCCCCCGCCCCATCACCCTCTCTTTCTGTTCATGCTTTCCCCTGTGACTTTGAAGTTTTAAAAGGTCATATTTGTTTCACCCACTCGCTAATGGTTCCATAGCAGTAACTATAATTGATTGTAAAGGGTGTTTTTCTTCTCCTCTCCCATTCTTTATGGATTCAGATGCTACAGATTAGCAGCTCAGAGGATTATCAGGCAAACACAGTCAGAATTGAAGAATTATCAGCTGATAATCTTGTACCATTTCAAACTTTCTGCTATTAGCTATCATCCAATCATTCACTCCAGGAGACCGTTATATATTGGCTCAGCATCCCTGTATTGTTATAGCTTCCCCTTCTCTTCTCAAATGTAGCTTCATGCACGGTAGGGCCTTTGCGGAAACTGAATTATAAGCCTCCATTGTAAAACAAATCTGGTTTCCTTTTATTTTATTATTAATTCTCTTTATTTAAACCAAGGTCAAGGTTGAAGAAATGCAACCCCCCCTCCCATACACACACAAGTTATTATTAGGATAATGAAAAGTTATTTATAACTTCTCTTCCATTGGCTTCTCTAGATATTCCCGCGTTGCCTTGGTCTCATTTTGTCTAGTCGGCTTGCTGAGAATGTTATTACTCTGCTAAACTGGCAATAAATAATCGTAGTACGTCCAATGACTTTGCCACAAGAAGGTGCAATTCATTCTAGAACATGCATATTAATCAAAGGCAGTTGGAAAACCTAAACAGTATTAGGCGGCACTGTCCCATGGTTAGGATTAGGTAATATTTGCCCAGTGTAAAATACAGTGTCCCCCGAAAGTTCTCGAGATAGTCGTTGGAGAAAACCCCATTGCTTAATGTAGCAAATTGCACTAGAGTAGACCCGCTGAATCAGTGGGGAAGTAGTGGGTCATATTCTCTATAGGTTTCATTACTTCCCAAACTTGGCAAGTTGGAATCCTAAGAATGAGCTGGCCTGGCTGTTAAGGTCATTAGGAGAGGCCTATCTCTTAATCCTGCCAACTTCACTGGTGCATTGGGTGGGAACCTGGGAGCATGCCTTTTCTGTTGCTGTCCCCACAGTTTGGAACTCCCTCCCACGAGAGGCCAGCCGGGCCCCAGCTTTGCTGTACTTCCACAAGCAGGTAAATACCTTTCTCTTCAGGCAAGCTTTCCCTGAGTGAATGGCTGCTGGAGTTGGGCTTTTAAATGGATTCACATACCTTACCACTTTGAATGTGTTTCTAATGTTGTTTTGAATGTGCTTTTCTAGTATTACTTTTGTTTGCTACTTCTCAGAGTGGTATTTGTCCTTTTAAAAATATTTGCATTCTTATTGATTCTAGCTTTAAATATTATCTTTTAATGATGCCAGTCATCTTTTTATACTTGCTGGTTTCAGCTTTTAAATATTGTCTTTTGGTGATGTAAGCCACCTTGGGTCCTTTTAAAGGACAAAGGTGGGGTAAAAACAATCAAACAACTAAAAAGTGACCTTCAAAATGGTACAAATAGGCTTACTCTAAGTATAAGTTAGTTTGTTATGTAAGTCAAAACTAGAGTCAACTCAATTGAATCCCTGGACTTTATGGAAAAGTTGACTCACCAAATGATCATCGATTCAATGGATCTACTCTGGTGCAATTGGCTGCACTAAACAAGATGTTGACCACTATTGAGAAAAAAATCTTGGTGGACCACAAATTGAATATGAGTCAGCAGTGTGATGCAGAGGCCAGGAAAGCCAATGCAATTCTTGGTTGCATCAACAGAACCATAGTGTATAGATCAAGGGAAATGATAGTACCACTCTATTCTGCTCTGGTCAGACCCCACCTGGAGTACTGTGTCCAGTTCTGTGCGCCTCAGTTTAAAAAGGATGTTGACAACCTTGAGCGGGTACAGAGGAGGGCGACCAGGATGGTTGAGGGTCTGGAGGAAATGTCTTATGAGGAACGGCTAACGGAACTGGGAATGCTTAGCCTTTCAAAAAGAAGACTGGGAGGGGATATGATAGCTATGTTTAAATATTTGAAAGGATGTCATATTGAAGAGGGAACAGGTTTGTTTTCCATGGCTTCAGAGACTAGGACTCGCGGCAATGGTTTCAAGCTACAGGAAAAGAGATTCCATTTGAACATTAGGAAAAACTTCCTGACCATTAGAGCTGTTCGGCAGTGGAATATGTTGCCACAAAGCTGGTGGAGTCTCCTTCTCTGGAGGTTTTTAAGCAGAGGCTCGATGGCCATCTGCCGAAAATACTGTGATGGGGGTTTCTGCATGGCAGGGGATTGGACTGGATGGCCTTAGAGGTCTCTTCCAACTCTATGATTTTATGATTCTATACCTCCTGAAGACACATCCATTCAACAGCATAGCCATGAAGGCAAATGTGTTTTCTCAAATATTGCAGTGCTGTATCCTCAATGATTGCTAATTCTCCACTAATTAACTTCTAATAAGATATAACCACCCAGTGTTGACACTGCATTCACTTATCATGTTAAACTGGAGTTTGTGGGTTTTGATACTTGACTAAAGGATAAGAGTAGGAATCTGTCTGGATTTTCAAATCAAAGAGGCAAGCTGTGTGAAGACTGTTGACATAAAATATGTGATGTATATTATCATTTTAATCTGTAATTGTAAGTAATCGCCGTAATGAATTGTTTGAACTAGTTAGTGAGAAGTGAATGAAGTATAAACACATGATGGTTCTATGCTAGTGAGGAATGAGCCACTAGCAAGGAGCCAACCCTTGGAATTTTCTGGGAACTTAATTTGCCTTCATGGATATTTTGCTGAGCTGATGACTCTGTAATTAAAAGAAGTTGATTTTTGTTTTTGCCACATTGTGCACTTCTAGTTGTTATTTTGCAGATATCCTGAATTGACTTTGTCCCTCTGTTCATTGCATAAGCAAAATATGGTGCAAAATATACAAAGGACAATATTTGAAAGAACAGAGATTAAAAAGAAGAAGAAGAAGAAGAGCAGCATCTCAAGGGGGCACTCCATACTTCCATAGTTGGGACTAAAGCAAAGTGTTCTGCTTATATACCGGCCCATACCACTACAAGTAGTCTCTGGGCGGTTTACAATTTTAATTACAGTGTGCAGGCTACACATTGCCCCCCCAGCAAACTGGGTACTCATTTTACCGACCTCGGAAGGATGGAAGGCTGAGTGAACCTTGAGCCTGCTACCGGGGATTGAACCCAGGTCGTGAGCACAATTTTACCTGCAGTACAGGCATTTAACCACTGTGCCATGAGGCTCCTATACTAGGAGTAAACTGTTCATGAGCAGTTGTATTGATTTGTTGTCAGGCCAAATACCCAATAATTTTTAGCCAATTAAAATGTTTTGAGAGGATAGACTTTTCCGAGGCAACTTTGAATGTGCCCAGTTGTCACTGGCAGGAAAATTGAAAGAATATTCAAAATGTTCAATGGAAAATTACTGATCGCAGGCATGTGAGTGGCAGGCTTCTCTTCCCCAAGCGATTTTCAGGGATCCCTTGAAATTTGAAAAAGTTAGGGTTTATGGGGGTAGATATATTGAGCTCCAAAGGAGGGGGTGCTTAATGGAAGGAGTCAGTCAGTGTCTTCAGCATGATTTATTTATTTATTTATTTATTTATTTATTTATTTATTTATTTATTTAT
>JAHTLZ010000148.1:508834-528378 GCA_023846285.1 Phrynocephalus versicolor
TATTTATTTATTTATTTATTTATTTATTTATTTATTTATTTATTTATACAACATATATGCCGCCCACTACCTAAAGGTCTCTGGGTGGCTTACAATAAAATGAAGAGTTAAATCAGTTAAAACATGAAAAAGGCAATGGACAGTTAAAAATATTTAAACACAAAACACTAAAATTGCCACCAGGACCCACAATCTATGTTCTATCAGTTAAAAAACTTCAGAAACAGGGAGGTTTTTTACCTGGCACCGAAATGTCATCAGTGTTGGTGCCAGGCGGATGTCTTTACCATTATAGGGTTAATTGACACATTCCCCTCAGCACGCCAATCCACACTCCTTCAATTAAGTTTCCCCCACTGACCCTTTGGAGTTCAACAACTCCATTCACTGCACCCCTCCAAATTGGGGGTGCTTCAAAAGGAGAGGTTGAGGAAGCTCCACTGTAATTTCCACACTGCTAGCTGCCTGGGATGACTATTTTCAAGCACATAACATTGTAATTCTAAATGTTTTTTCCTGGGGTACCCCCTTTGAAGTTGAATATTTCGGTCCCCTGAACCCCAAATCTCTCCAAATTCAGAGGGCTTAAAGGGGAGAGTCCAAGGAAGGTTCACACCAAAGGTTGTGTCTCTGGACCCAGGGGAGCCATTTTACAGAGAAACAAATTGGTTCATTTTAAACTAAAAACCACCACTTTGTTTTGTTACTAACAAAATGGTGCTTCCCAGTTCTTTTCATTTTGTTTTGTTTCATTATGTAACGAACCGACAAATCAGCATTTCATTTTTCATTTGGTGCCCATCCCTACTGCAGACTTCTAAAGGATATCTGCAGATTGGCTTCTTTGTATTTAAACTGTTGATGCTGGTCATTGTTCCTGCTTCAGATTATGACCTTGACAGAGCTTCTGATTCTACAAATCCTCCTCTTCCTCCTCCTCCTCCTCGATGTGGAAAGAGACCTATGGATCATGAAGTGAAGCTCCCAACAAGAAGGGGAATTGAACTCGCAGAGGCCATTGTGTCCAACTCCACTCTAGTCCAGAATCTCTGCTGCAATAGCACTTTGCGAGTAAAGACCACACTGCTGTGACATGCACACTCTTGACTAAGGAAGAGCTAGCAGAATCCCCAGAGTAAACTCCAGAGAAACACAATGACCCAACACAGCCAAGTTATAAGTAACACTTGAACGTAATGTACTAAAGAAAATAGGCATTCATTGGCAAACAGTATAAACACAGAGCACAGCATAAAATACAGAGAAAAAACACAGACTGTACATAGAGGCATAACCTGACTTACAACAGGTAAAGGCGAGCAGGATTACCTGACATAGTATGTGAGTTAACTGACCTACATCAGGCAAAGTCTTGCTCTCAGCTACTTCTTGATATGATGACATTCAACCAATCAAATTGCAACACATCATTAGCTAATTACTTTTATCTCAGCTGAATTACATTGTGAGCTTTACATTGTTGTAACTCTTATGCAAAAATTCATATGAAACTGAAGAAAATGAAATGCGGTGTGGGGGCAAAACGTAACTAAACGAAATACCATTTTTCCATTTAGTGACCATATTTATCTGATATAGAGATGGGCACGACTCAAAAAATGGTGTTTCGTTTGTCAATTGGTCGTTTAGGGGTCCGTTTCAGATCGTTTTCGTTGGGGCTTTTGCAAATTTTTCGTTTTTGTTTTCATTACGTAACGGAATGAAAAAACGAAAACAAAAATGAAAAATTGCTGTTTCGTTAGCATTCTTTTCAGTTCAATGCATTTGCCGCAATGAAAATGAAAAACACGGCAAAATTTTTCGTTTCCGTTTCCGTTTCCATTTTGTTTTGAAAAATTTTCATTTTCGTTTTCATTGCGTAACGAAATGAAAAAACGAAAACAAAAACGAAAAATTGCTCGTTTCGTGCCCATCTCTAATCTGATACCATTGTTTTCATTGTAAAAACAACCCAGCTGTCAGATATTTCAGTGGGATGAACACAGAAACTTTGATAGGAACCTTTTTCCAATGCCTCTGTGTCCTCTCACTTAATTCAAACAATGATTTTTATTTATTTATTTATTTTGCTTTCAGTTGGTACACAATCTGATGTTTTCAGTGGTCACCAAGAAATTTAGGCTAGTGTCCAGTGTGGAAGCATGGAGCTTCATATATCCATGCACATCAAGAGTTGGTCATGCACAATTGTAAACAAATAAGATTCTGGCCTAAATGTGATGTGGTAGGCAAGAGTTCTGGCCATTCCATAGGTAAAGGTTGGGGATCTGCCAGATGGCTTTGATCTTACATTTGATGTTTTTAAAAGGCATACTGTTTTTTCTGCCCCAAATATGGGGAGTGCAGAGGAGGGAGATTTTGGTAAATTCTTGGGGAAGGAGGGAATTGAACTGAAGTGCAATACCTTGCCATTGGTGATACAGGTGTTTCCAGTAATAAAAGGATCATGTTTCCCCTGCCTGATGTAGATGTTAAAAAAAATAGGCACCCCAAGAGAAGGGAAAGTGGGGTGACAACCTTAATTCAGTGCTAATCTCTAGGAAACAAGTACTGCTGAGTTTCCTGTTCAGATATTTCAGCTTGGAGGGGAGAAATCTATGAGGTTACCTTCCTCTTCCTAATAAGAATTCTTTCAATTCCACTGGCTTGCTAGCAGACGCATGACGAAACAAGTTAATTTTGGCAAGACCTCATCAGAAACCAAAGTGATAATGAGATTGTCTTCTCTAAGCACATCCAATCTCGCCTGATTTCAGAATCTAAGCAGGGTCAGGCCTGGCTAGTACTTGGATGGGCGACCACCAGGGAATACCAGGTGCTTTAGGTGCCTGGAGTAGAAACTGGCAAGCCACTTCAGTATTCCTGCCAAGAAAACTCCATGGACATGGGGTCATGGAGGGTCAGTCACGACTGTAATGACACAACAGACACACACACATGCCATCCCTATCAGCCTTGCCATAGGTGTATTTGTGGTTCAGCTACACTGGGAACTGCCCATGAGGGGGTTAATCCCACTATGCTTGCTTACTCTTTGTGGCAGCCTTGAGGACTCTGAGATGTTGCTATTAAATATTTTCACATGTAGGTTTTCCATTTGCTTTGAATTACTGAAATACACTAAGGATATCTCTCCAAGGACCCAAAGCGGCAGCGTAATAGGCTGACTCTAATAGCTGGAAACTGTACAGCAATCTCGTTCTAAAATACAACACAAATCTTTATCTAAGAGCCCAAGCACCTCACTCTCGTGTTCATCAACAACATTTTCGTATTTCTTCTTGCGGTCCAGAGGAGGAAAGGGGCAACAGGGCAGTGGCAGTGAGCAGCTCTGAGAGGAATGACGCGTTCTGGGCAACAAGCCAACTGGAGAAGTCTGTTCACTCCACTTCTCAGTCACTTGTCGTGGTTAAACAAAATACGGAACGAGGGGGGGGGGACACGAGATAAATTGGCTTCGGTGTAAATGTCAACATTCTGATTAAAGCAAACATGGCGGATTCACAACTCTTGACAAAAAAAAAATTAAACTGACTTATGAAGAAGATGCAAATGAGTCTGTGTGATTAAGAGGGTGTAGGATTTTGAATAATCTTCATGTATTTATTAACGTCCGTGTAGTCAGAAAGGGAACTTCGAAGAATCTCAGCCCATTCAACATGAGCAGAACCAGCATCAAAGGACAAGGAACAATCTTGTGCTTTTTGGTGAGCTTGTTTGCTATAGCCAAGAGATCTTTGTTCAGATTCCCCACTGAGCCCTGCGAATTCACTTGGTGAATCGTAGCCCTGTTGCTTTCTCCTCGGTTTAAGCTAATGCACAGGACTGCTGTGGCAACACCCTGGCAGGTATTCACAGTAAGCTCATTTCAAGAAGGGCATAGGGTTGTGATTAATCTAATAATGGCAGAAAATGGGGTTGCTCATTGGTTGAGATGAGAAGCCCATTGGGTTTCTCATAGCATGTAAATTTAATTTTATAACGTATACACCGAGACATAGCATGTTATAGGGAACAAGCACTATGAAAACAAAGATTTTTGTGAGCACTCTAGAACACAGACAATAGTTTCCTTCTCTCAGCCCAGTGGTGGCGAACCTTCAGCACTCCAGATGTTTTGGACCACAACTCCCACAGTCCTTTGTCATTGGCAATCTAGGCTCGGAATTCTGGGAGTTGTGGTCCAAAACATCTGGAGTGTTGAAGGCTCGCCAACACTGTCTCAGCCTATTAGTCATTGATCAGGACACCTGTAGTCCAGTGAGTAAAAGTGTGCTGGTTTGGCGGTTCATATGGGTTTGGCTCATGGCTGCACCGCTAATCCGTAGTTCGGCCTGCTGAACTAGCAGTATGTGCCCGTCTCTCATCACTAATATAAAGCTCCACCTCAGCACCATTCACATGAAGAGCAGGGAAGGCAAAAAAAGAAAAAAGAAGAGAAAGGTGAGAAGTATGTTGTCTTCTTTCTCCAAAGCTCAAAGCTCACTTCCTTGGTATGCTGGAAAAGTGACCTAAAAACTAAAGAGGTGTCCAGGCTGAGATTCAAGATAGGAAGTCAGGAGTGGTGAGGTAGTCAGTGATGAGACACCAGCAATGGTGGCTGCATCTCCAGCTCACCTGCTCCCCGTGAACTGAGGCTACTACCAGATAAAAGATGGGATGGCCCATGGGGGAAGAATTACAATGGAAATAGAACCAGGGGGAGCAATTCTTTGATTGTGCGAAAGAAAAGAGATATTCAAATAAGTTACTAATTATTTGATAGGTATATAGCTTAGTGTTCCTTCAAAGCAGATATGGGTATGTTAGACTGGTCTGGGGGCCAATTCTTTTGCCCCTGAAATATATCATGAGCTGCACTATGCCCAAAAATAGAAGGAAGGAAGGAATGAATGAATGAACGAACGAATGAACAAATGAATGAATGAACAAACGAATGAATGAATGAATGAACGAATGAATGAATGAATGAATGAATGAACGAATGAACAAACAAACAAACAAGCAAACAAATGAATGAAGGAAGGAATGAAGGGAGGGAGGGAGGAACGAACGAATGAACAAATGATCTAACGAATGAATGAACGAATGAACGAACGAATGAATGAACGAATGAACAAACAAACAAACAAAAGAATGAATGAACGAATGAACGAATGAAAAACCAGCAAACAAACAAATGAACGAAGGAAGGAACGAAGGGAGGGAGGAAGGAAGGAGATCTCAAATTCCATAAGTTGGAGGCAACTTGACTGCAAGCACCACCAATAACTGGATAGAGTGGTGTGATGGCTAAGAAGTATTTTAAAAGGTCTGCATGTGGCTCCTTTGTTCCTGACTTTGCCCATGCCTACCTAAGGATTAGAGTCTCGTGGGGGTTTTGTCCCTCAACATTTTAAAAAAAGAAATCCAGCAAGGTGATGGTGCTCATGATGGCTGAAAACCAAGAGTTAAGTTGCAATTAGAGGAGGCCTGTTGAATCAATGGAAATTTGGTTAGTCAACTCTTCTTAACTGAAACCAAGCTCTATGAGGAAAGACTGAAAGATCTGGGCATGTTTAGCCTCTAGAGCAGGCCTGCCCACATCCGGCCCGGGGGTCAAATCCAGCCCGTTAGGCCATTCTGAGTGGCCCGCGGCTGGCTGGCCCACCCCTCCCTCCCCCTCCTTCACCCCATGTTTTTTTTAAAGAAAGTAGGTGGGGCTTGCAGTGGGGTGGCAGGGTTGGGGAGCAACCGGCCCCTGAAACATTCTCAGCCACCAAATCTGGCCCTCCTTACAAAAAGTTTGGGCACCCCTGCTCTAGAGGAAAGGAGACTGAGGGGAGAGAGCATTTTTTGGATCCTTGAGAATCTGCCATACAGAGGAGGGGCACAATCTTTTCACAATAGGCATGGGCATTTCATTTCGGAAGGAGACTGGTTCTGAAATGAAACACACCAGCACATCTGGCACTAGGAACCCAGTCCCATCCTCTGGAACAAAATCACCTTGCTTTGGGTTGCACGGGGCAAAATTCCGATCAGGAAGCAGCCTGACTCTCTACTTAACGTGCTCTTGAGGGGTAATTAGGCCAAGCAGACTATGATCTCTTAGCTGACTATAAGAGGGAGGATGAAACTGTTTGGATGAGCAGCGAAATGTTTCTCTCTCTCAAGAAAAAGAAGTCCAGTAGCCATAACTCAACTACTAGATAAACTCACCTGGATAACTGAGAATCTTCACAGACAAAATGACCTCAAGAGTGCTCCAACACTGAAGGCATTCAAGAGAAATGGCAGATATTCCTTGATTCAGATTCCCACATTGAGGCCTCCTCCAACTTCACGATTCTCGGATTCTGTAATGTCCACTGATTCAGTGGGTCTCCTCCAGCACCAACTGCCAACTAGATTCCAACCAGTGCTATAAATGACTAGTTTTACTGTTCTTGAGGTGAGTGGGTTTAGAATGCACGCCTTTGTGGAGGGAAATGCTTATTTTGCTTCTTTCTTTCTTTCTTTCTTTCTTACTTTCTTTCTTTCTTTCTTTCTTTCCCTCCCCTCCCCTTCCTTCCCTTCCACCTCCCTCCCGTACTTGATGATAGGAGAAAGGAGGCATAACAGCTTTTTCTGATGTGTTTAGGATTATTAGTATTATTGTGATTGTTTTGCTGAATAGAAAATGAAGCAATAGTGATGCCGATATGTCTACTTAGATCGGGATTTTGTTTCATTTGTGTGCGGCACTTAATATACTTGATATGTTTGGGGAGCTGCTTCCTTTTGTGGTTCTTTTAAAGAAGCAGTCAAGTCAATTTCATTTTGACTCCTCTAAATGTTTGCTCTTGTAAAAATACAATGCAATGAAATAAAAAGGAGGCATTATTAGGTAGTGCCATCTCATTTTTCCAAATGTCCTAAGAAATCTTTTAAGCAGGGGGAAAGCAGGAGCCACAGATAAAGACTGTCGTGTGTATTTCAGAGGATTACAACCTTCCTTGTACAAAAGTTGTCCCCTGAGCTTGGGGAATAAAGTGTTCTTCACTGCACCCAGGTACCCCAATATGTGCAAGCTAATCTCTCAGAAAAACCCTTATTCATATGAACAAGTTCCGATCACCAATATCTGTCATTTGGCTTGCCTGCAATTGTTCTCCCAAGCATTTCCTTTAAAATGCTGACCGTTATGTGCCGGGATCAGACATTTTAACCCTCCGGAGTTGTCATTTCTTGTCGGATCCAAGCAGAACTAGAATTAGAGGTTAGGCATTTGAGGACAATGGTCATGAAGGAATTCCAGGCAACATCGTTGGGTTTTACCCATCTGCTCTGTGAAAAATTAAAACAACAAAACAGGCAAGAGCAGGAGTGACAACACATTTTCTTACCAATCCCTTGCTCTTTCCTATTGGGATAGCAAAGATCAAGAGATTCCCAGATTTTTTGCTCCATCATCTAGTATAAAAATTTAAGGGCCAAAAATGCTGCATGCTTCTTTTTCAGTGAAGGATAAGAACATAAGAATATAAGAAGAGCCATGCTGGATCAGGCCAAAGGCCCATCTAGTCCAGCTTCCTGTATCCCACAGTGGCTCCACCAGATGCGTTTGGGAGCGCACAAGGCTAGATATCTGTCTCCTGATCCCACTCCCCTGCATCTGGTCCTTGAAGTACCCCGGTTTTAAGCCTGGAGATTACACATTCCCATCATGGTTTGTAACCTGTGATGGACTTTTCCTCCAGGAATCTGTCCAATCCCCTTTTGAAGGCATCTAGGCCAGAGACCATCACCACATCCTGTGGCAGGGAGTTCCACAGACTAACAACGTGCTGGGTGAAAAAGATATTTTCTGTTGTCTGTTCTTACTCTCCCAGCCCTCAGTTTGATTCTGAAGGATGATTCTGAAAAGCAGATTCTCCCCCCCACCCACCCCCCTTTAAAGCAAAGCATGATGCTTATATACAACCCTATAGCACCTGGAGCATTCTTTGAGTGGTTTACAAATAATTATGCAGGCTACACATTGCCCCCCCCCGCCTGCTGGGTACTCATTTTACCGACCTCGGAAGGATGGAAGGCTGGCAGAATCTTGAGCTGGCTATCTGGGATTGAACCCCAGGTCATGAGCAGAGTTTTGGCTGCGGTAACCACAGCACCAAAAGATTTATTTATTTATTTATTTATTTATTTATTTATTTATTTAATGTGTGCCACTATGGTTGGAAGGAAACACTGCTCTGGGAAGTTTACATCCAAAATAAAATTTATATTAGTTTACACCTGTTGTTCAGCCCTTCCCACTCCTGCCTCCTCCAGCCGGACACCCTAGCTTACTTGTGCCACCTCCTTCAGGCACTGCTTCTAAGTGGGCACCCACCCGAGAAGGCAGGCTTGGGAAGAGCCAAAAACCTGCATGTCCTAAGGATGAACCAGCAGGAACTGCGCAACCAATGGTTCATGCCCATGTCTAAAAATGCACATTGCCTTTTTTTTTACAGAGTTGTTGAAATCTGGCATATAAAATCAGGAGGGAGGGAGGGAGGGAGGGAGGCAGAGAGAGAGAGAGAGAGAGAGAGAGAGAGAGAGAGATGGGGGGATGGAAAAGGAAAGAAAAAATGTAATAAGGAGCTGAACAAATGCATCCAAGAGAGTAGGTCTAAACAGCTCATCTTCTACCTCCTCATAAACCTAAGAGTGAATTTTAGGGTGTCTAGCTTCCTTGAATGAGTAAGTACCTCTTTAAAACAAATACTTTCAGGATAGAACATGGGTGACCCAAAGCTATTAGGTTCAGACAGCAGGTATGTGTAATAAGGTGTCCATACGGTTAGTGGCACCACTTTAAATGATTTGAAAGAATAGCCTATAAATGGATTGTCCCCCTAGGCACGAAAGAATGAGTCAACACAGGGTGTTTTGGGTTTAAAACTGGGCCACAACTTTATTTTAATAACTTTAACTGCCGTGCAACTGTAACTGCAAGCAAACATTATCAAGAGTGATGGGCCTCCCATAGTGCAAGTTACATTTATCTTATTCTACTTCTTGGTCTTGTTTGTGACATCAAGTTGCTTTTATTATGAGCATCCCACTCCTAACGAGTGGGGCTCTTTTTCCTTTTGGGTTCACCTTTAACTCCCGACAACCATACATGCCCTGCCACTTTTACACCTGTCTTTATTCTTGCTGGCCTGCAGGTCTCATTCTATTATTATACTATTGTGTTGTACAGCTGCCCACTTTTATTAAGGGCCTCATTGACATGATGTCACAGGGGTGCAATTTTTCTTGCACCACCTGCCAGTTGTGACTGTGGCTGCCGTGCCTGCCAAGTCCTGGGAATGAAATGGGCGTAAACTCACTGGCACCCTAACACCAATCCGGGTGCCATTCAAAAATTCCCATTCAGCCCCGAAGCAACCAATATGTTTCATTCTCAGAAGTAGAGATGGGCACGAAACGAACAATTTTTCATTTCCGTTTTCGTTTTTTTCATTTCGTTACGTAACGAAATGACAAACAATTTTTGTCTCAAAAATGAAACAAAACAAACAGAAACACCGGAAATTTTTGTCATGCGTTTCGTTTCCGTTACTGCAATATGAGTGAATTGCTTAAAATCCTAAAAAAAATCACAAAAAATGAAATAAAGGGTAACGAAATGGTATAACAAAACAAACGAAAACGAAAACAATTTTTTGCAAAAATTTGCAAAAAATGGAAACGAAACGAAATGGATCCTCCAAACGACAAATGACAAACGAAATGCCTTTTTTATATTCGTGCCCATCTCTTCTCAGAACTACTAAGGAGAGTGGGCAGGATGCTGCTCAGCACAAAAAGAGGCTGGGGAGAGCACTGGCTTCACGCCCAGTGCTCTCGCCAATGTTCTCATGGCACCTCTTTTTGCACCTAATTATGGCTCCCAGGGAGGACAAAGAAGCCCCACAGCAGAGCTTCACCCTCGTGGAGCCACCATTGTCCCTTGGCACTGTGCCTTGGCATAGTATGCTAGTGCCGAAAGCTTACCTTGTATAGAACGGGAGGCCAGACCATTCTGATGCAAGTTCACTGCATACTGGATCAAATGATTGGCGTTGGCTGAGCATGGGTGCAGGCGTTGCTGCATGCAAAATTGTTGGTATTCTTTGCAGGCGGATGCAAATGTATACCTACTGCCTGGTGCCATGGCTAGGCTTACAGCCTTAATGGCCTCCTTCAGTAAAACCTCTACTTCCACCTGCGCACCCGGTGCCAACACTCAAAATCGCTCCATCTGTTTGGCAGGACTGTCTTCTTCTTCTTCTTCTTCTTCTTCTTCTTCTTCTTCTTCTTCTTCTTCTTCTTCTTCTTCTTCTTCTTCTTCTTCTTCTTCTTCTTCCTTAATCACACTGCCTTTCCCACCAGGAAACTACATGACTTAAGAGCCTGATCTGTTCTTAAAGTCGGCATCGACGTCTCTTTGCAGGACACTGAATGATCACGCGAGGGTCCTTGAAGACAGCCTGGAGCCTTTTGTTACCTTAAAGATTAGCATGTTTTATTTGGCACAAACTTTCTGAGGAGTTCCATTTCCAGATGCATTTTAAACAGCAGCCTGTTTAAATCGATCTTGGTTTTCTGCTGTTTGCCACAACTGACGAATACAGCTGCACCCTTGGAAATTTCTATAGAACGAATCATGTCAGGAGTTGAAGATAGCCTTACCTGACACTATTATTTTTAGGCGAAGCGGAAACGTCTGGCAAAATAATAGGGAAAGTTTCACTCATTTTCAGTCTGAACTTTTGAACAAAACAACTCGGCTGGCCCAAGATAGCTTTTCAGTAAACCTTAAGGGAAGCCACTAAGCAATGCTCACTTTTCTGCTGAATTTCAGAAGAAACTCTCTATAACGATATGATCTATTACAGTTTCTCAAAGCTGCAAGTCCCCTCGGTGGAGTCATTAAGAACAACACTTGACACCAAGCGGTAAAAAATAGACGTTGGGGGATAGAGCTGAAGAAGAATGAGAAGGATGGGTCTTCTCTCCATCAGTGGCTCCTTTCTCCACATTTAATATCGCACAGTGACGGGGTTTAAAGCAAAGAGAGAAGATTTGTGGCAAAGAGGGCTTTATTAAGGAGACAGGGCTTTAACGAAAAGTGCACTGTCACCTAAGGCCTACCTCTGGTGCAGATTTGTCTGCCTGTGCTTCCTGTAGGTGCACATTTAAGCTCAGCCTAAAGGTTTAAGGTTCAGTGGGACGTTAATCAAAAGAGAATGGAGCAGGCTCCCTTTCTTTTGATGGCATTTATTTATATATTTTTGTACTTATTGACCGCCCGATTTTCCCATTGGGAACTCTGGGCGGTGTACAGCACGTCACCAAAGCGACTACCCACCTAAAATCCCAACATAGTAAATGCAAACATCGTAAAAATACAAGACATGATAAAATACTGGCCAAAAACAGCTGGAAAATAAACCAGGCACCACCCACCAAAAAGAATAAACTCCAGCAAGAGAAAAAAATATCACAACCACTATGACAAGATGCTCAGAGGTCCCCAAAGCATTGCCTGAAGAGCCAGGTCTTTAAGGCCCTTCTGAAGGCCGCCAGCGACTCAGCCTGCCTAATCTCTGAGGACAGCTTATTCCACTGTGCCAGGCCCACCACCGAGAAGGCTTGATTCCGGTTCGAGGCCCTGCGGGCCTCTCTCGGTGTGGCCACTCAGAGAGAAAGGGAGGATGAGGCTCTGGTTAGTCGGTGAGAGGATGTTCAAAAGTCTGCCAAAGGCTTTGTCTCTTCGTCCCTCCTTTCCTGTGCTTCTCCAAGCAGGCCACACGAGAGGCATAGTCCTCACTTCAGACTGCAAGCGGGTAAAGTAAATATGCTACAGCAAGTTCTGTTACATCTCTTGACTAGAGATGGGCACGAAACAAACGATTTTTCCATTTTCATTTTCGTTTTTTTTTTGTTTCGTTAAGTAACGAAACGAAAAACGAATTTTGACTCCAAAATGAAACGAAATGACCCGAAACACAAAAAAAATTGTCGACCGCTTCGTTTTCGTTATGGCAAATACATTGAATTGTGCTAAATGGTAACGAAACAGCAATTTTTTGTTTTCGTTTTCGTTTTTCGTTTCATTACCTAATGAAACGAAAACAATTTTTTTTTGCAAAAAACCTCACGAAAACGAAAACGAACCGAAACGGACCCCTAAACGACCAAACGACAAAGGAAACACCATTTTTTTTGAGTCGTACCCATCTCTACTCTTGACAGCTTTTCTGATGCCATTTGTATGTGTTGGTCTCAGATATGACTTGAAGGCATAGAACAGGAGTGTCCAAACTTTTTGCAAGGAGGACCAGATTTGGCGAGGTGAAAATGTGTGGGGGCCAACCATTCAGCTGCATTTGCCCCCCAAGCCGGACTTTGGACAAGTCTCTATAACATGCAAGGAGGCAGGGAGGACATCACAGCAATGGACCTGGCAGGTGGCTGGGGGGGAGGTGGACAGAGGCGGGGAGGGCAGGTAAACCATAAAACTGCAAGCTGACGCCTCCATCTGGTATGGGGAGGGGCCAGCTGGTGGGGATGCATGACAGGCTGAGCTGGTGGGGAGAAGAAGCCACAGGCCACTCAGAATTTGAAAGCAGGCTGCATTTGGCCCCCGGGTCTGACTTTGGACATGCCTGGCATAGAATCATAGTATCATGTAGTCCTTGAATTACAACGTCGGAAGGTCAAACGTCAGCATTGAGCATAAGGCCAATGAGTCTAACCCCCCTGCTCAAGGAAGATATTCAAATCAACGGATGCTTGCCCGGTGGTTGTCTAAATTTCTCGTGAAGGCCTCCAGTGTCGGAGCCCCGGGCACCTCTTGAGGCTATTGGTTCCATTGTTGGACAGCTCTAAAAAGTTTCCCTTGATATTCAACCTAAACCTGGCTTCTGAAAATTGAGCCCATTCTTGTGCGTCTCACACTCTGAGATGATCAAGGACAGATCAGCCTTTCTAGTATTTCCTTCTAGAGCAATGAATTCAAAAGGTGGGTCTTGCATTCAATATCAGGCCCACTGCTTTATGCTGTCCCTTCATTTTGTTTCAAGGATTCCATTTTGTCTTTCTTGCTCGTTACCATGTACATAATGTCATTGGGACAAGTGAACTGAATTTTGTTGTCCATTGCCATCAATATCTGGAAGTTGAGTAATGGCTACTGGACATCTTTTTTGAGAGATAGAAACGTTTCGCTGCTCATCCAAACAGCTTCATCAGTCTGAAGACAGCTAGTGCATAAGATGAACAATGGCCTGAATAGGCTCGTTAGGGAGACAATAGTATCCATAGCCTTAAGGTGAACAATGGCCTAAGGTGCTGAAACTTATCAAAAATGGGTTGTTATGAGCCTAATTCAGATCAGGGTGACAAGAGGTCAAAGCTGACTATAAGATGGAGGACTTGCACTAGCTGTATTCAGACTGAGGAAGCTGTTTGGATGAGCAGCGAAACGTTTCTATCTCTCAAAAAAGAAGTAGTAGCCATGACTCAACTTCCAGATAAACTCACTTGGATGACTGAGAATCTTCATAGACGTATTGCCACCAATGTTGCCATCCCTGGGGCACTTGTTAGGGACATGAGAGAGGAACATCTTGCTGGCCACTCCCAGGTTGTTTAACACTTTTCCTTAGCTGGTTACATTCACCCAACAACCCTCTTATCCTTTTGATGACAATGATCTGCCTCTTTAGAAAGGCCTTTGATATATACACCCCCTCTTGGACACTGGGCATATATTCTTTCAAAATGTGCATCTAATCTTTCGAATTATGATATTAAATTGCATTGGGGGTTTTTTTTCTCAAGCTGCCATTTATTGTGGTTGTAGCATGATGTCTTAACTTGTTTGAGCCACCCTGTGCTCCCTCGCTGTTAGAAAGGCAGCCTATAAATGAAATAAATCAGTCAGTTGGTCTGTAAATATATTCCTGGAATGCAACCCTGCCTCCTTTCCTTCAATATCCAAGGACACTCCTCTGTTTGTAAACCTGTGCTTGTACTGGACTAGAGGTGAATGAACGAAATGAGTGCACAGTCCTAAAGCAGTGCTGGCGAACCGATGGCACGGGTGCCAAAGGTGGTACTCGGAGCCCTTTCTGTGGGCACCCGACATCGCCCCTTCACAGCCACCTGTATTCAAGGTAAATAGCTGTATTGGCACTTTGCAAAAAAAATTAGTGGGTTTTGAATCGCAGTTTGGGCAGTTAGTCTCTAAAAGGTTCGCCATCTATAGAGTTTGTCCCAGTTAGGTATTTTTTTTGTGATTCTCTCTGCATGCTATTGTAGCACACACTTGAGTGGCTGTCTCTGGAGATAGTTATATTAATTGCACTTCTTATTGTTAAAATAGTTACATAAGAATATAAGAAGAACCATGCTGGGACAGGCCAAGGGTCCGTTTAGTCCAGCTTCCTGTATCTCACAGTGAGCCCACCAGATGCCTCTGGGAGCACATGAGACAACTAGATGCCTATCTCCTGCTACCCCCTCCCCTGTGTCTGGCACTTTGAGGTACCCTCCTTTTAAGCCTGGAGGGAACATTTCTCCCCGCCATAATTTGTGATGGATTTTTCCTCCAGAACTTAAAAAAACTTGATGAAGCTGAAGAAGCTTCTTGGATGAGGAGTGCAACGTTTCAATCTCACAAGAACAGAAGTCCAGCTGCCATGACTCAACTTCCAGATAACTTCACCTGGTTGACTGAGAATCTTCACAAACCCCCTGTAAGGAAAGAAACACATCTTAATTGTTTGGCTGGTTGGTTTGTTGTATTTTATGCCACCACTCTCCCCGGGAAGGGGCCCAAGACAGCTGACAAATTACTTAAAATTAACTAAAAACACATGACACAGTATGAGGGCATATTGCCAAGTCTTTTGTGTCTGGTATAGCCTTGGGACAAGATCCTAAACAGAAGCTGAGCGACTGTGCAGAGAAGTACTCTGGCAACAGTTTCACAATATATACTGTCATTCCGTGCGACATGGAACTGTCTTTATTTAATGACAAGAGGAAGAATCTCATCTTATGTCAGGAGCTTGAGCCATCTAACCTATATCACCAACGTTGACTAGTGGTGTCTCCCCAAATTTCAGCCAAGAAATGTTCTCATCTCCACTTGAAGATGCCAGGGATTGAACTTACAGATATGAAACATGCCCCACCAGAAACCTACAGCCCTTAGCTGACAATGGGGAGTCCTCATTCTTGGTTTCTTTTTCCATGTGTTGAATAAAGATAGCTAAGGGAACCTGACTAGGGTTTAAGCCACTGGGCAAAAACATATCAATGAACACCCTAGATCAGTGATGGCGAACCTTTTTGAGACCAAGTGCCCAAACTGTGATTCAAAACCCACTAATTATTCACAAAGTGCCAATACAACAATTTAACCTGAATACAGATGGCTGTGAAGGGGCTATGTCAAGGTGCCCACAGAAAGGGCTCCGAGTGCCACCTTTGGTACCCATGCCATAGGTTCGCCAACACTGCCCTAGATTGAATTGCTGTACCTGGGTGATTAGAGTTGTGAAAAGTCATTTTTTGACTTTGACTCAATGGTACACAGCAGCAGCAGCAACAACAATTACAGGTAGAGGAAGAAACTTTTATCTGGGTGGGTGGAAGAGAAGGTGAAAGATATAGAAACACAATCCCCTGGGAGGCGGGATTTACCACTGGAAACATCGAACCTTACAAGGCAGCAAACAAACAAACAAATGAACAAAAAAAACAAACAAACCAAAAGCCCAAAACCGAACCAACCAAACAAAGCCAGTCAATTTTTTTTCCAAAGCATCCTCTAACAATTCCCGTGGCTCTAGCTATTGCTAATGCATCTGAATGGAAGAGCGAAAAGGACACAATGTTTGAGAAGCTTTTATATCATGTATATTTAGATGGAGCCACCTGCTGTAGCCGTAATGATGTGCTAACCCCACACGTGCGTTGCACGCCCCACCAGCCCAATGCTTTTAAGTTAAACTTTATTGAAATGAAATTGGTGAGGAACCATGTGCCTTGCATTCTTCAGCAGCCCGTGCTCGATAAGTACTAAGTTTTGATCGATTGATTCGGTGTCATATTTGACTAAAGAGGCGCGCAAGTTGCCACTGTTGCCTTGCGCTGGTGAGAAGAAGAATGCGCTATTGATTTTTATATGTTGGATGGGCTGTCAGTGTACAGTGCATTGTTGATTTTGACTTTTATAGCCAACATGTTGTCTTTAATTGGATCGTTTGTAAAAGAGAGGAGGGTACCTGTTCTCCTCTGACAGTGACTGATCACCATCATTTCGTGTTTGTCAATATTTGATAAACCCACGGTTACCCAACAACATGGCCGAAAACGGCATTGTTATGCATTTTATGTCTTGTGTCTTCCCAAGATCTCTGTGATCCACACACCCCTCCCTCCCTGCCAGTTGTTACCACCTCCGATTTCCCCGTATCTGCCTGGAGGAATGAGCGAATGGCTTGTTCGTTGTTAATCCGTACAGAACGAGCCAATAGTGTTTGCGCACAAGGTGATGGGAGAGTGCTGTTTCTAAACAAGGATTTTTTCCCACCCGACCTCCAGCCAGCCATCTACGTTGTCTCGTTTACATGGCAAATGCATCTAGAGAATGTGGCTCCTGTTTTACAATGAGTCAATGACCAAGATGCAGAGTAGAATCGAAATATCAAAAAAAAGGGGGGTTGAAAATAAAACAGCCAACATTAAAATGTCATTGTACAAAACGATAATAAAGCCACACCTGGAGTATTGTTTACAATTCTGGTCACCAAATCTCTAAAAAGACATAGTGGAACTGGAAAAGGTGCAGAAGAGAGCAACTAAAAGGATTACTGGGCTGGGGCACCTCCCTTATGAGGAAAGGCTACAGCATTTGGGGCTCTTTAGTCTGGAAAAAAAGGCTTTGAGGGGGAATATGATTAAGATGTAAAAAAATAATGCAGGGCATGAATAAAGTGGATAGAGGGACGTTCTTCTCCTTCTCACAAAATACAGAACTAGGGGACATCCACTCAAATTGAGGGCTGGGAGAGTAAGAACAGACAAAATATTTTTTTTTGACCCAGCGTGTCGTTAGTCTATGGAATTCCACGCCACAGGAGGTGGTGATGGCTTCTGGCCTGGATGCCTTCAAAAATGGATTGGACAGATTCCTGGAGGAAAAGTCCATCACAAGTTACAAACCATGATGGAGATTTGTCATCTCCAGGCTTAAAATCGGGGTACTGCCAGATGCAAGGGAGTGATATCAGGAAACAGATATCAAGTCTTGTGTACTCCCAGAGGCATTCGGTGGGGCCACTGTGAGCTACAGGAAGCTGGACTAGATGGGCCTTTGGTCTCATCCAGCATTGCTCTTCTGCTGTTCTTCTGTTCTTTTCCATTTTTTTCTTTCTCTCTCTCAGCTCACGTAGTGCAAATCAGTAGAGGTTTAAGAAAGGTTTGAGCTCCAAGAATTCTGCATTAATACAAATTATTTGAAAGAGCTGCATGTTTGCTTTCAGTTGTGTCACTGGTGGGTGAGAATTTTCCCCAATGTACTGCCCAGCTCAGCATCCTAGGAGGTACTGAGATATTTTCAAAGGTATGCATCCGATTATCCTGAGTGCATTCTGCTAGAGTATTGCTCCAGCATGTATCTCAAAGATAAAAGCCCTGCAACTTTAGCTAAAAAAAAGAGGTTCAGTTTGGGCAATGGGTATGCATCAGTTCTGGGCTAGAGAGCTGTTCTCTGTATGTCTTGTGATCATTGGAAAATAGCACCCACCAGACCATGGCGGAAGCAGTCTGAAATGTCAATTGTATGCTTGTGTGCTCCCATCCTTATGCTTGAGAGCAAAGCATCATTGTGGCTTTTCTCACTCCCCCCTCCCTTTCAATTTCTTCGCTTAGTTTCCTTATGGGAATCAAAGTCAGGTATGCAAAAATGTTCGTATTGAGATCCAATGGGAAAACTTAAAGAGGAAAGGACTCCCAAACCATGCCATGAGATCTTCCTCTTGGAAGCAGCTTCTGGAAAAGCTTTTTGTAAGGCAATTACAGATGGAAATGACTTTTTAAAAAAGTGATTCCTCATGATCCATTATTCTTTGGGGCTGCTGGATTGACGATGTTGAATTTCCACTTTAAAATTCTATAAAATGTCCTCCAAGGAACTTGGAGACACCCCCTGATATTCCTCTACAAGCTTGAAAATGTTGTGAGAATTGAGGTTCATACCTTTGAGCTAGGAACCCCAAAAGAGGACCATCCCAGAAAAGTTCTCCCCAGGCACTTAGAGTCACCAAACCTCTAGAGTTGCTCCTCAATACTCGCCTCTACAATCTCTCCAAGTTTGGCGAAGATCGAGTTTCAAACATCTGAGTTATACACCCACAAAGTGATCCCCTCAGGAAATTGCCCCTTAGCAATGGGGTTGTGGAAACCCCGTTTTCACCAAACTTAGAGGGATTGTATAGGAGAGTCAGAGAAGGCTTCTCTGTAAAACTGGAGACTCCAAGTACTGGGAAGGATTTTCTGGGGTGACCCTAATTAGAGGTACATGACTCAGCAATCAAAATTCCAATATCCACCAAGCCTGGAGGGAATGTAGAGGAGAATGAGAGGAAGTATCTCTCCAAATTTGGTGCCTCGGGGGATATTGTATGACCCAACAAATTAATAAATCAAAAATCACAACAAATGCATCAATTTGTATTGATCGGGGGTTACTTCATTTATGATGAACGCGAATCAGTAAATGTTGATGATTCAGCTGAATTCATCAGAAAATGTCATTCGTTTTCCAATTTTGTCCCCATCTCTAAAGGAGATATTTGGACTATGGATATAAATCTTCACTTGTCTCATCCTCACAATTGAGGATGAGGAACTGATAGTTATTCCGCCCATCCCATGAGAGAAGTATTTTGTGCTGCTCTCAACAAAAGAAGTGAATGAGAGTAAGAACCATTCTTTATATGCATCAAGCAAAATAGAAGATGACACAAGATGAGATGGGGTTGTGAGTTTTTTTGCAAGTTGTACAAGTTGTACAAATTCACAAAGGCTGTGGCTTTCTTTCATTGACTTTTAAGCATTAGGCATCCATTTGATCTAATTTTAAGTAAGAACCACCTTGTGTGAAGCAAGGATGGGTATATCTTCTGGGGTGTGTGGAGAGCAGCAGAGTTCCTCTAGAAATCTTGAGAAGAACTGCATTCTCCCTGGGGTTTCTTATATGGAAGAAATTATCTACCCACCCACACAAAACACAGCACTTTCCATCATGTTTTGGAGTAGTTCTTTGTAATTTGGCCATACTTTAGTAAAAATGTTCTTGAACCTCTTCAGCAAAGAGATCTTAGCTTGTCATGTGATTCCATGTTGTAAACCAGCCAGAGTAGTCCTAGGGCTAGATGGGTGGTGTAAAAGTCAAATAAATAAATAAATAAATAAATAAATAAATAAATAAATAAATAAATAAATAAATA
>JAHTLZ010000148.1:548998-574401 GCA_023846285.1 Phrynocephalus versicolor
TAATAATAATAATAATAATAATAATAATAATAATAATAATAATAATAATAATAATAATAATAATAATAATAATAATAATAATAAAAAACTAGAGTAGATCTGTTGACTAAAATCCAGTAGTAATATCAGGATCTGAAAAATGAACTTCAGAGACTCTGGCATAAACCACTACAGGTGGTCCCAGTGGTAATTGGCATGCTGGGTGTGGTGCCTAAAGAGGTAAGCAAGTATTTAGAAGAAATTGGAGTTGACAAAGTCACCATCAGTCAGTGACACCTTACTAGGATCTACTTGCATAATTCACCAATACATCATGTATTCCTAAACGCTTGGGAAGCGGTCAACTAGTGATTTGTAATACAAAATCCAGTGTAGTTATCTTGTCTGTTGTGTGATGATGATGATGATGATGATGATGATGATGATGATGATGATGATGATGATGATGATGATGATGATGATGATAATAATAATAATGAGACACACTCTATGGTTGAATGAATGAATGAATGAATGAATGAATGAATGAATGAATAAATGAATAATTATGCATGTAAATATATGGTTATATAATAAAGTATGTGAAATCCAAAAGCCATGGGTTCCAAAAGCAAATCACATAGCAGCATGAACACATGAAATCCTGTCCTGCATCTAATCATACATAAATTTGATTTTTTAAGAAATAAAAATACCTGTGATGTCAGTGTTCCATAATTAATGTCCCCTCCCCCCATTTCACTACCCAGCTTCTTGGAACAGATTCCACAGGTGATTTGGGGAGGAATCAGATCTCTTATGCAGTATTTCTGCAAAATCACCATGATGGATGACATCATCAGTCTTATGTGATATAATTCAGGGAGCAGAATTTTGGCTGCAATCTGAAAAAAAAAAAGTTAAATAATATGTTTTTGGTTTGTATCTCTAATACAGAGTGGGTAGGAACCACCTTCATCTGGAATCTGATTTTCCATGACTCTGTTTTACACTGAACACTGAACAGTCTCTACACATGATCTTAGCCTCGGAGACTGAGAACTATCTGATCATATATCTAATGTGTTCATTTCCATACAATCTGTGGTCTAGTGGCTATATCTTTTCCCTGTGTTGTTGTTGCCCTCCCCCCCCACCCCCCAAAAAATCAAGATATATTTATTTTACAGTAGACCATTCACTTTACATTTAAGATGTACTCAAAATGTGCTATTTTTTGTCACTGAGTTAAATGCTGCAATTATATTATCTCTCAAGTAATACTTTCAAAACAGAGATTGTTATTAAGATGAGTGTGTATTAGGTACAATCAAGTTGCTTCCGATATGTTCACAGGGCACCATCCACCACATTGACTTGGGATTCGAATACAGGCTCCAAATCAAACAAGAGCTATTAATGTCACAGAGTTTTGAATTTTTGGTTAAATCCCTGTGGTTGCAAAGGAATAGGACCTTTTCTACCCTGTGTGTCTCTGCAAGTCGGCCAAGTAGCTACCTACCTTCAAAACTGTGCTCTGAATTTCCCTTCATAAGAACATAAAAACATAAGAAGAGCCATGCTGGATCAGGCCAAAGGCCCATCTAGTCCAGCTTCCTGGATCTCACAGTGGCCCCACCAGATGCGTTTGGGAGCGCATGAGACTAGATATCTGTCTCCTGACACCACTCCCCTGCATCTGGCCCTTGAAGGACCCTGGTTTTAAGCCTGGAGATTACACATCTCCATCATGGTTTGTAACCTGTGATGGACTTTTCCTCCAGGAATCTGTCCAATCCCCTTTTGAAGGCATCCAGGCCAGATGCCATCACCACATCCTGTGGCAGGGAGTTCCATAGACTAACAACGCGCTGGGTGAAAAAATATTTTCTTTTGTCTGTTCTTACTCTCCCAGCCCTCAATTTGAGTGTATATCCCCTAGTTCTGGTATTTTGTGAGAGGGAGAAGAGCTTCCCTCTATCCACTATACTCATGCCCTGCATTATTTTGTACCTCTCAATCATATCCCCCCTCAGGCGCCTTTTTTCCAGACTAAAGAGGCCCAAATGTTTTAGCCTTTCCTCATAAGGGAGGTGCCCCAGCCCAGTCATCATTTTAGTCACTCTCTTCTGCACCTTTTCCAGTTCCACTTGAGATGTGGTGACCAGAATTGTACACAATACTCCAGGTGTGGCCTTACTATTGTTTTGTATAATGGCATTATAATGTACACAAGATCCACTGTATCACACCAACTGGATCTTGAAGTCTGCCCAGCAACTTATCAGCTTCCTGAGTGGACAATATTTGGGTTTAAGGCATTGTAGAATAAGCTCTACATTATTTTATAATCAAACTTACCGGGTTTAGGAGATGGTAGAGAGACAATCCCAAGTCCCAAGGACTTCCATGGGACCAATATGTCTTACCATCTAATTGCTCTGTGTTTTATGGAACTCGATCATTAGGGTATCCTGCTTAGGGTACCACAGAGATATCATAGTGAAATAAAGCAAGAAGTTATTAAGCTGAAAGTTTAAATATAGCTACAGGCTCTGATATTTCACAACAATCTGACAGATGTCTTGGAGTGAGCATGGGTTTCTTCATCACTAATTACAAAATCATTTGTCTTAAGGAAAGGAGAAAAGAGAAGTAATTATGAAAAACATGATTCTTTGGGGATTAAAAAAAGAGAGGGAGAGATAACATTGGTTTAAAACACTGAAGTGATCATAACCATTTAGAATCATTATTAGTTTGGTTGGCCCAATGACAGCTCAGCTTCCGAAGTCATCAGGAGCAGGAATTTCCTGTGTGGAATATTTAAAAAAAGAGAGGAAAGAGAGAGAGAGAGAGAGAGAGAGAGAGAGAGAGAATACATCACATTTCTCGTTATGCTAAACCCATCCACTGACTCTGGGGGTTTCTTTGATGTACAGTTCATTAAAATTTCCGACCGACGATGAATTTGAACTAAAATACACAAATGTTTTAATTATGCATTCCTTTTTAATTACACTAATGACTTGTAATGTGTTTATGTTGGTTTAGAGTTTAATTTCTACTCTTAGATTAGGTGGTTGACTTAAGGATTGTGCTTTTCAGTAAAATAGCGCGATTCATCAATGTTTGATCATGAGTTAATCCAAAAATATTAAAGCAATGGAATCCTTGGAGGAATAATAATGGGGGAGATGCATGCTCAGCCCTTTCTTTTCTGCACAGATACTCAAGGACAGAAGGAGCTCTGGAATGGTCTTATGGGATGGGGCAAATAGCAAGAGACAGAGGAAACAACAGTGGCTGGTACTAGGTGGAAACTTTGGGACTGAAGGACCCATGCAGATAAGATCAAAAGAGTGAGGGGTGGGCACCAGAGAGCCAGAAAACATGAGAAAAAGGTGGATATGATTTATGTAGTGGAAAATTGTAGTGATGTCCTTAGTTCTTTATTTATGTACATATGTGTTTAGTTGGTTTGCATCATGCTGTCAAAATGGATTTGGAAACGGAATAGATCAAAGCAGCAACTGACCAGAACAGACAAAACAACTTATGCCAGAGCACAGAGCACAGCAGTTAAACCTACTGTGATTCAAAAACATAGCCATTTTCTTTTTAAAAAGGAGCACAATCTGTCAACTAATCAAGTACACTACCTTACCAAGGAGAGGCTGGCCATTTTTATTTTGTAGGGGTGGTCAGTCTGATGAATTATTATATTTCAGGGGCCTAGTTCTGCAACTTGCAGAAATCCCGTGAATTTTGGGAGAAGCCAAGGCACCTGCACAGTCAAATCCACAAGTTTCGACTGACTTCATCATTCAAATATTTATCTGTGACCATCGAATCATAGAATCTTGGCGTCGTAAGGGACCTATAAGGGCATTGGGTCCAACAACCTACCCAAGGCTGGGGTCCAAATCAAAGTGGTTCTGACAGATGGCTGTCCACTTTTATCACAAATGCCTCCCCACCTCCTGGGGCAATTGGTTCCATCATTGTACTGCTCTAACAGTTAAGAATTTTCCTGATATTCAGTATTAATCTGATTTTCTGCACCTTAAGCCTATTATGACATGCCCTGCTCTCTGGGATGTTTGGGAAGACATCCTACCCTCCCTCTGTATGGCAGCCTTTCAAATATTTGAAAAGTGTTATCCGATCTCCCCATAGTTTTCTTTTCTCTAGGTGAAACTTGCCCAGTTTTTTTCACTCTTTCCTCACAGGACTTGTTTTCCAGCTCCCTGATCATCCTTGTTGTCCTCCTTTAAACTTGCCCCAGTTTTTGGCATCCTTCTTAAAATATGGTGTCCTGATGTGAATGTGAGGCCTATCCAGTGCTGAATAGAGAGGGACTATTATCTCACAGACTATACCTTTGTTAACACATCCGACAATCACATCAGCTTTTTTCCCAGTCTCATTTCATAGTTGGTTGATATTCAGTTTTTGATCTACAATAGCTCCAAGGTCCTCCTCACTTGTAATATTACTCACCCAATTATCCGACATCTCACTGAGCACTTATCCCGGTTTCATTCTCTTGTTTTTACCCTAGTGTTAAGCCTATCTAGATCTTTTTTGATCATCCTTGTTGTCCTCCTTTGAACTTGCTCCAGTGTTTCGACATCCTTAAAATATGGTATCCAGATGTGAACGCAGTATTCCACGTGAGGCCTATCAAGTGCTGAATAGAGAGGGACTATTATCTCACAAGATTTTGGGACTATACCTTCCTTAACACATCCTACAATCACATCGGGTTTTTTTCTTTTTCTTTTTTTTTTTGCAGTCACATTTCAACATTGGTTGCTATTCAGCTTTTGATCTACAATAGCTCCAAGGTCCTCCTCACTTGTAATTAGAGATGGGCACGACTCAGAAAAATTGTTCGTTTTCGTTTTTGTTTTTGGCTAGGGGTCCGTTTCAGCTCGTTTCCGTTTTCGTGAGCTAATTTCAAAATTTTTCGTTTTCGTTTCGTTACGTACCGAAAATGGAAAAACGAAAACGAAAACGAAAATTTTTTCATTTCTTCCCATTTAGCTCCATTATGTGTTTTTCCAGTAACGAAAAACGAAAATTGGCTCGAAATTAGTTGTTTCGTTTCCGTTTCCGTTCCAGTTCTGAGCCGTTTTTCGTTTTTCGTTTCGTTACGTAACAGAAACGAAAAACGAAAACGAAAATGAAAATACCGCTAAGTCGTGCCCATCTCTACTTGTAATATTACTCACCCAATTATCTGACATCTCACTGAGCGCTTATCCCGGTTTCATTCTCTTGTTTTCACCCTAGTGTTTAAGGCTCGTAGATTGTTTTTTTTTTTTTTTGAATTTTGTTTCCGTCTTTCCTGGTAGTAGCTATTTCACCCAACATTGTGCCATCTGAAAATCTGATAAGTATTCAGTGCATTGCCTAATCCAAGTCATTAATAAAAATGTACAATTGATTCCCTGAGACCCATCAGGATACAATAGTTTTATGGGAAAGTGATCCTTTCCCATATGATCCAGTGCATGCCTTGGCAGCTGTATGATTGCATTTGGTTTAAGTGCCAAATAAGGGTTTGGAAAAATCCCATAGCCATCAATGTTCTACTCATGCCTGGCAGTCTCACCAAGGCAAGGCCGAAGTTGAAAGATTCTTGTGAGATCTCAGCTCTGATGTAATACCTAGATGCCAGTTGCTTTTCCCTTGTCTCGAGACTTCAGGATTAGAGCATAATAAACATCTCTGTAAATGGCTTTGTATGCAAAATGAGTGCCTTTCCCTTTTGTAGAGGTAAGAACATAGATTTTTGGCGGGACAGGTTAATTGATCACAAATAGAGATGGGCATGAAACACTGGTTTGAAGCTGCATGCCTGTTCATTGCCAAGCAGGTATTTGGTGCTTCAACATTCCACCTCCTCTGGCGGCCACACCCTCAAAGGCAGCGGCCAGCCTTCCCTGCCCCAACCCCTTTGGCAGGAGACCTCATACCATCCCTGACAGATGGCTGTCCAATCTTTTCTTTCCTAAGATCAAACACAAGGCTTTGTTTGTATTATCCATGAACAATTTATAGAAATGCATATAGTTTCAAATAGCATTCAAAGAGTTAATGTGATGTCCATTTGGTGAGGCATCTTTGGGAGAGATGCTACCTCCAAAAGTTCACCGATAGAGCTCCTTGTTGAGCTTAAAAAAAATACAAAGAGAGAGGGAGAGGGAAGATTGAAGAGGAGCCACACATGTCCAGATAGGCATGAATAAAAAAAAAAATGAACCATTACACTCATTAGAAATCACCAATTCATGAAAATTCATGACTTCGTATTAGAGATGGGCTTTTCGTTTCAGACGTGGTCAGCTTCTGAAATGAAATGTGGGAGCCCAGCTGATTTTCAGAACCGGAGGAATGAAATCAACCAATCCCTTACCTTGCACTGGGCTCGCGCAGGGTGCAACGCCAACAAGGAAGAAGCCTCTGACATGCCATATTTCCTTCACCCTGGCACTGGCCAGTCAGACAGGGATGCAGGATGATGCATTTTCCTGCACAGCTCATGACTGGCCAGCACCAGGGAAAATGAAAGATCAGAGGCTTCTTCCTCGTTGGAGTTGCACCCCGTGCCACCCCAGCACAAGGTAAGGGATTGGTTGGTTTCATTCCTCCAGTCCCAAATGTCAGCTGGGCTCCTATGTTTCACTTTGGAAGCTGACCACTTCCAGAATGAAAACCCCATCTCTACTTCATACTCATCCAAAGCAATGACCCCGATGAATATGAAGCAATGAACTTCTAGCAATTTTTGATTCACTGATTCATGTGGGGTTTTTTTGGCCCAATTTTTAATTGGCCCATTTGGCGGTGGGGGCGGCTTTGAGGGGACTTTTGGGGGGAAGGTGAGATGAACTGACAAATCAATTTGTTAGTTCATCAAAAATATGGATAAATTTGTAATTTTTGATTCATCAATCTTGACAAATCTTGACAATGTTATTCATTGATATGTGATGTTTTATTGTTCTAATCTTTGATTGTAAGCCTCCCAGAGACCTTTGGGTAGTGGGCAGCATATAAGCTGTAAAAATAAATAAATAAATAAATAAATGTTGACAAATTACAAATCATAACGAATCCCCATTTTGGTGGTTTGTTCCCATCTCTACTTATATGTTATAGACTACCTGAACTAGGTAGACGGCCATCTGATTTAATTCTTCCCCCTAGGGAAATTTGGCATGCAAGTTACACATTCCCTCAAGTTGTGACTATTGATATGTGGACACCTATGCTAAACCATCAGGATGGTAATTCTCCCTTGTGGAATTGTTTTTCAGCTCAAGTTCCTATACTTTCAGCTTCTAGGTAGAATGATTTCTAGACGTTTCTGATATCCCACTTGACAACTGTGCCATATCCTTCCATTGGGTGAAGGAGGGCATCAGATCTGATATTTTAATTAGATTTTAATTGTTTCCCTAAGAGTCATATCCAGTCTGGTCTTTCGATTTTGTGCTTGTGATCAAGTTGTATGAATTTTATTGCAGCAGACTTTCAATGGGAAATACTGCTTCTTAGAAAAGATCTTATTTGTACCACAGGAGACAAATACAGCCATCCATTAGTAATATATAATCTAAGACAAAAATAAAATAATAATATGCAAATCAACCTGTCGGTTCATTTTGATTCAATCTAGTAAGGTTGTTTAAATTCTTTTTCTTTCCCCAAATAGTTATATTACTGAGGAGAGGTATAAAAGCTAACCTTATTCCAATCTTCCAGTGTTATCCATAGCTTTCCATTCCCTGCCGTCAGCTTTCCGAAAAGCTAGAGTAAGATAAATAGAGCAATATCCATATTTTACAGTCTATAAAATCCAAAACCTTCTTTTTTAAAAAGGAAGGAAACAGATGCCTTATGTGTAATGCATACTCCAACTACCTTATTTATCAACATATACTTATGCAAAATAGGTTTGGCAAGGGCATTTCGTAAACCAATATTTACTTATGGAATGCACTCAAGTGTGTGTTGGGTGGGTGGGGGAGTGAGTGAGTGTAGCAGCCATGGAAAGAAAGTATGCAGCAAATATTTCCCAAAGCCTGGGATATCCTGGTTCAAGGAACAAGGGAGATTCCATTTTCTGTTCAAAGAATATTCAGGGGTGGGGACTTGAATCGCCGGACTTGTGTCAAGTTGGACTTAAGTCACTTTGACAATTCAGTCCAGACTCAACTCACATTTTCTCTCTCCAAGGATTCAGACTTGACTCATTACTCAGAACCCACCACCCACCCGGTAAATTTATGGTGAAATATGTAATTAATAGGGACATGATCTTGGGACTTGGGGCCAAAGATTCCGACTTGGCCTTGGACTTGTCATAGAATCTTAAAACAGTGAAGTTGGAAGTGGCCTACAAGGCCATCACGTACAACCCCCTGCTCCATGAAGGAATATAAATCAAAGGATATCTGCTGGGTAGTTGTCCCAATTGCTCTTGAATGCCCCCAGTGTTGGAGCACTCACCTCAACTGGTTCCATTGACGTATTGCTCTAACAGTTAGGAAGTTTTTCCCTGATATTCAGCTGAAAGCTGAGTTCTTGTAATTTTTTGCCATTATTGCACATCCTGCACCCTGAGATGATCAAGAATAGACCCTGCCCCTCCTCTGTATGACAGCCCTTCAAATATTTGGAATGTGCTACCCTATCACCTCTCACTCTTCTTTTCTCAAAGCTAAACATGCCCAATTATTTCAGTCTTTCCTCATAAGGCTTCATTTCCATGCCCCTGATCATCCTTGTCGCCCTCCTCTGAACTTGTTCCAATTTGTCAGCATCTCTCTTGAAGTGTGGTGTCCAGAACTGGACACAATACTCAAGTTGAGGCCTACCCAGTGCTGAATAAAGGGAGACAAGCACCTCACTGGATTTGGAAATTATAATTCGGTTGATGCAGCGTAAAATAGCCTTTGCCTTTTTTGCAATCATATCATACTGTTAACCTGTATTGAGCTTATGCTCTATAAAAAGTTCCAAGATCCTTCTCACTTGTTATATTGCTGAGGCAGGTGTCCTCCATCTTGTAATTGTGCATTTGGTTTCTTCTTCCTGGACCCAAAGGCTGATACTTCACATTTATCTCATCGCTGTTCAAGGTCCCACTTGGGACCGGTACGAAGTAAACTTACTGCACATCCATTGTGTGACGACGGGAGTTTGTCCCGACCACACCCCTGAACTGGGATTTAAGTGGGATGAGCGATTCCCCCCCCCCCTGGCCTCAGGAATCTGCTTGTCTTGCTTCCTGTTCCGAGATGAGAGCCCGTGAAGTAAGCCTCATTGCGGAATGAGTGCCGATTGTAGCTCGTTGCCATCTAGTGGCAGGAGTGTGAAGTGACATTTGCCAGTAAACTCCCTATGGAGTTAACAATGGAGTGCTGAGAACTAGAAAGGCACCCTCTGCCTTGGATCCACAGCAAATGAACTCTATGCTTTTCATCTAGCAATGCTCCAATGTCAGGAAAGGACTCAATGCCCTGGGTAAGAAATTAAGTTTCCCAAAGAAACTGTACCTAGACATCGCTGAAATATCTTAGTTCAGAGGCATTGCCAAAGCTTGTGAATTGAAAGGAAAAGAAAACAGATTTTTTTTTCATGGTATCTTTTTAAGATACTGTAATGTCTTTCATCATCTCCAGGAAGTTTTCCTGAGAGCCACATACTACAGACTTAAAGAGACGTATCCTGTTGGGCAACATCAAAACCACATTACAAAGTTCAACCATTCCTTAAAAATTTGTTGTATTCAAGGAAGGTCATTGTTGATTTCAAGGCAATGCACAAAAATAGTCCTCCAGGATTGAAGCAGGGAGTTGGTAGATGTGTGTAGAAGGGTGGATTTATAAACTGTAATGTTTAATCTCTCTGTTGGTTTCACTAAAGACTAGATTAGGGTGATTGTTATGTTGAGTGGCCCTTCTTATGTGATTATTGAAGGATTTGTTTTATAGCACTGAGACAACTTTTAAAAGAGTCACCACCACTCTTTGAAAGTGTTCTCACGGTGTGTTCAAATGGAACACATGCTTTTTGCATCACCTCCCCCACCCCAATTCCCTCAGGCCAGCAGCAACTTGTAGTCTCGATAGAGCCAATTGAGGGTGGGAAGGGAGGTGGGCAAGCACTCTGCTACTTTGTTTGATATGCTTGGTGTTAAATCATATTTGGGACTTTGAAGCTGTCTTAACACCAGCCCTGCCTCCTGATACCCATCATCTGGTGTATTCCATATCACCAAAAAGATTCTCAGTGCCTGATAGACTACATCTTCTATCAAGATTGCATTTTTGGTGCAATGCTTTGATAAAGTTAGCAAGTTGCTATCAGAAGCTTAGCTTACATTTTCTGTTTTAGTAGTGACCAATAAAGGTTTCACCTAGCCTGCATTTGAATTTGTTTCTCTGGTCACATGGTTCAACCCATCCCCCCCCCCCCGTGTTGATGTGGATGACTCAGCTTTCTCATAGACTTTGGCCTGCTCCAATGAAAGGCTTTGTGAAAAAGGTTGTGAAAGGGATAGAATTATGGATGGGTGCCAACACACACACACACACTGCCAGGACCCTGCCTATCACAGAACCTGACTATGAGGGGTTAAATGGTGAAGAGCTGCTGGAGGAGCCTTGCAGCTCAACTCAGCAGGCAGCTGGGTCTGATGACTCAGCTGAAAACATATCTCCTCCTCCTAGAAGGGCCATGAGCAGGATTCTGCAAAGACGTGCCACCAGAAGAGCTAGGGAAAGGGTCTTTGATGCTAGACGGGGAATCAGGACAGGAAGCCCTGAGTACTAGCAGAAGCCTTTCCAGAAGTAAGGGTGTGTTCCCTGTTTTGGGATAAAGCTAGCAAGCTCACCTTGAGCTTTCCTTGGGAGCAACTCATCATTTGAACTTGCAACCACCTTCCTGTCTGTGACCTTGGCTCTGTTTCCTGACTTTGTACCGGCTTCCTGGACAACTTGATCTCTTCCCTTGGGTGTGGCATCTGGTTTCCGTGAGATATTCTGGCTTTGAATTGGACTGGTAATTGCTGGGAGTTGGATTCTGTTATTTATCTGGCTTTCCACTAAAGATCTTGGCAAAGAACTGAACTCTGCTTGTGTGTGTGTTCTGTGTGTGGGGCTTGACAAACAAACACACACACACACACACACACACACACACACACACACACAGTATTTTGTAGAATAACACCATATTTTGCACAGAAGCTTTGTTCATTTTGTGAAAACATATTTTATGCAAACTTAAAAGTGTTTTTGACACAAACATATAGGTGTTCTGTGAAAAATGCAATATTTTCACACAAAAACTTCTCTTATTTTTGGTCATGTTGAAATAGCATTTCTTCTTATCTTGATGGGGAAAAGCACCGTTCTTGTCATTCTTGTGCAGGAGTGAATAATCTTATTTTTTAAGGGGATATTTGGATACACTTATTTTGTGTTGGTAAAGACAACATTGTCAATTCAGGGATGACTTTTACAACTCCTCACCCCTTTCTGCCTCACAGAAATCATGATTGTTTTATAAGAAGGACTTGACTAAACCATGAAGTGCTTCAGATTCTGACATGTCTGTGAAAGAGCATTATCCTACTTGCAAATTTTGTGCTTCTGTGGGTGGAAACCGGACAATTTTCACAAAGCATCACTTCTGCCATGTATTGTTAGAACAGTATTTAATATGCTGTCATTTTCCTCCCTGTCTTGGTTGGCAAAAAGAATGCAACTATTCCTTGCCGTCACTTCCTAGTACAGTAACCACCCACCGATCACGGGGGTTAGGGACCCACCCCAACTGTGATGCATGAAAATCGCACGTCTGTCCGAAAAGTCTTGGCTTGTCACGCACAGGCGGTGTTGCAGGATCTGTTCTCCCGCTGCCACCCACCTGTGCCGCCCACCCGCGCCGCCTGAGACTTATCGGAGGGGGCAGTGGGGAGTGAGCCGATCACTCCCTGCTCCCCCCGCGTGGCTCCGAGGCCTTTCAGAGGGGCCCGGGGAGGTGGCGGGGAGCGACATGATCGCTCCCCGCCACCCCCCGTGTGTGTCTGAGGCCTTTTGGAGGGGCCTGGGGGCGGTGGGGAGTGACCCGATCGTTCCCCGCCGCTCCCCTGTGTGACTCCGAGGTGCCGGTACTGCGATTCCACGATATAGCAGGACTGCAGGACCTGAACTGCGAAATGGCGGGGGTTGACTGTTCAAGCCAAGGAAAATTGTTATATCTCTAGCTGCCACTTGGTTAACAGGTGTACGTTCTAGCATCTTTTCTGCAGCTGGCTCAACCTGAACATTTTGGAGCCTTCTGATATTCCACATGGATGTTTCCCCTCTTCCTTTTGGTTTTGCACACACTCTAGTTCTTAACAGGATGTGGAATTTCACCTGTAAGTATTTGCAAAAGGCAGGTGAAAACCACAACAGAGCTTGATGAACCAGCCTCATGGCCATCACCATTGCCACTATTTTCTAGATCCAAGGTATGAGAGATATAAGGTTCACTTGTGATTTCCCACCCCCAGTTTTATTCATTTAGGTGAGGTATCTGGCATAGGAGCCAGATCTCTGTGTGTGTTGTGTCATTATAGTCATGACCAACTGTTTGTGACCCCACGTCCATGGAGTTTTCTTGGCAGGAATACTGGAGTGGCTTGCCAGTTCCTACTCCAGGCACCTACAGCACCTGGTATTCCCTGGTGGTCTCCCATCCACGTACTAACCAGGGCCGACCCTGCTTAGCTTCCAAAATCAGGCAAGATTGGATGTGCTTAGGGCATCTAGGCAGCTCTATGCAGCCAGATACAAGTGATAAATGAGAATGTAGTCTGCGGATGTTCCATGAGAGGCATGCGTTCTCCTTTACTTTGCTTCTGAAAATAACAAACAATTCCTTACTCTTCATATCCTGCTGCATCCTGTAAATTACCGAGCTCCCAGGGACGTCTGCATTTGTCACCCAGACACACCAGACAGACAATTACATGATGAAAAACTTTAATTCAGCTCCTTGGACCAGGCTTTGGCACTGAAACTTGCAAACAAACAAAATCCCTGGGCCGCATACATTTGCGAGATGGTTTATTTGCAAAGGAATCCGCGTATATCCGTCTGAGGATATGCACTCCCTTTCCACGTGACCTTTGTGGGTTTCTTTGCACCCCAGGTGACTGTGTATAAAGAAAGCTCTCCTTCTAATTAAACTGCTCCTGGGGCATCGCCAGTGGGGAGGAGAGGTAGCCAAGTTTAAAGTAAATTCTCATTTCCTATTCTACAGATAAAGGGGAGCAAATATTCCTATTCTCTGCATTTGTCTCTTGCTATTCTCAAGTCTTCTCCACCTGCTTCTGTGTGGGTGTCTATCACACACTGCTGAAATCGTTCTTTAAAATCCTCTACCGACGCTGCAATTGCGGTGCGGGAGACAATTTGCCCACCGCCCGGGGAGGCAAGGACGAAGAGGCAGGATGGTGGTCGTTAGGGGCACAGGGGAGCTTACTTATAAGGGGCTGCTAGCAGTTTGCCTGTCTCTTTGCCGAAGATCAGAACCTGGAGAGGAGTGCACTGTGAGCACACAGGGTGGTTTCGTTTTTGCAACCACCATGTGGCTTGCACAGAGATACAGGGGCAGTGGATGGAGTGGCAAGGGGGTTCAGCTAGCCTCACCCCCGAGGTCTTGTGTGAACAGGTGGTTAGCACAGGTGACACTGGTGGTGATATATTAATATTTAAAACAATGGTGGAGCGCTCTGCAATCAGGGTGGAGTACGGTCACTTGGGCCTCAAACTATTTTTGAAGGACATTCGAGGGGGGGGGGTCTATGGTCTGTATTGGAGGCCGGGTTGGCAGGCGCTGGGCATTCAAAGTAGCCCAGTGTGATGGTGGGTAGTGGCGGAAGGTGGGTAAGTTTGGGGGTTAATGGACACCAGAGGATGGTGTAAGCTGGCCCTCCTGGCAGTGCTGAAGACCCTGAGGACTCGGCACTGGCAGGTGGGAAAAGGCAGGGGCCCACAGGTACTGATCACCCGTAGCCGGGAGCCTTGGGTGGTTGGGACCTGCAGGGTTTTCCCAGAATTTTTATTCCATCTCCCAACTGGGTCTGTCTGCGGCGCGGCCAGTCTCAGGTGGATCAGCCTCCCATATTACTGTTGCCCCCCCTTTTTCATATGCAATCATTATGTATTAATAAAGTACAGCCCATATTTTCACCCAAAACATCATGTCTTGCCTCTTTAAGACTTTGGGCTGGTGGGGGGTGGGGGACAATGGAGTTAGCCAATCTGTATGAGAAACAGACAGGATTGCTCTGTTCCAGATCAGCATCGTTTTTGCTTCATCAATTCATTCTGTCTAATTTTCCTATCCATCTGTAATGGGGATAGGGGAACCTGCACAAAATCCATATTTGAATTTGTAACTTTGAATGGATTTTGACAAAAAGGTTCTCCATAGAGATGGGCTTTTCATTTTGGAAATGGTCAACTTCTGAAAGGAAATGCGGGAGCCCAGCTGACATTTGGAACCGGATGAATGGAATCAACCAATCCCTTACCTTGCACTGGGCTAGCGTACGGTGCAACTCCAACAAGGAAGAAGTCTTTGATGCAACATATTTCCTTCTCCCTGGTGCTTGCCAATCAGACAGGGAGGCAGGATGATGCATTTCCTTGCACAGCTCCTGATTGGCCAGCACCAAGGAAAAGGAAAGATGACATGTTGGAGGCTTCTTCCTTGTTGGAGTTGCGCCCTCCGTGAACCCAGTGCAAAGTAAGGGATTGGTTGATTTCATTCCTCCGGTTCCGAACATCAGCTGGACTCCTGCGCTTCGTTTCGTAAGCTGACCACTTCCGAAATGAAAAGCCTATCTCTAGTTCTCCAAAGAAGTGGATTCAGATAAGGATTCTAATCACAAGTTACACATGTCTCCTGGAGTGGATTTCCCCCCAAAGTTCATCACATCTTTAGAATTTAAGCAACGTGACAGAAATAGGTTGTGAAATTATTTCTACTTGTTTTGATCTAAGAGCTTTTCAGTTGTTTCAATTGCTTTATATGTTTCTTTATTATTATTATTATTATTTTTTTAAAAAAAATTAAAGACAGACAAATAACAATACTAGTGCATCCCCCCCCCCCGGGACCATCCAATTCGTCCGTGAGTTCTTCTTTATTACTCCAGCGTCTGTTGTTCTATTAATCTTCTCAAAGTCCTCTTCTCCAGAACTGTCTTGAAATATTTGTCGGTTCTTTCCTCTTCCCTTCTACTAATACAAAGTCTATAAATTTTCCCCAAATGTTGTAAAAATGTATTTTTTCATATCTCCTCGTTTAACTTTTAAACTACAAGAGAATTTATCGTTTATGGCTATATCCCAAAGTTCGTTATACCAATCTTCCATCTTGAGATCTAGTTTGGATTTCCAGTTTCTTGCTATAATTAATCTGGCGGCTGTCATAAGATTTGCTATTAGTTCCTTGGTTATAACATCATAAGAGCTTTTCAGTTGTTTCAATTGCTTTATATGTTTCTAATTGTTTCTAAATTTTCAAAATATGTGCACAAATATGGACTATTTAAACAGTTTTAAATTCTGGTTCTATCCCATTCTGAGATCACTTCATATAACGTAGGATGGAAACATTCTAAGCACATATTGCAGATATATTAATAAATGCTGTAATCCTATTAGTTGCCCCTGCCACTGTATCACTGATAGTTTAAGTATTAATGGAAAAGTTCTGCATGTTAATAAGACAATGTGCAGTTGATAGGAAATGCCTACGCTGGCTTCTTAACTTGTGAACATTTGCCAATTAAAGTTATATTGCTAGCACTACAACAGCAGAAAAAAATACTACAGGGGCTAATCATCAAATAAATTGTTCTCAAGTACATGTCTGTAGCTTGGTGGGCTGGACATCTGGTTATGGAGAGGTTGTGAGTTCTATTCCCTACAGCAGGCCTGTCCAACAGGTAGACTGGCAACTACCAGTAGCCCATGAAGGGTTCAAAAGTAGCCCACCAGCCATCAATAAAATGTGAAGGGATAAGTTCTCCACCTCTACCTCCCCCAACCCAAGGACCGCCACTGCCCCAGCAAATCTCTGGGTCTGCCAGCCCACTGTCTCAGCCAAGCAGGGCAGTTCAAGGGCCATGGCACAGTCCCCTGCTCTCCCAACTGGCCAGATGATTGGCACACCACTGTCTCATGGCCAACAGAGTTGGTGCAGAGCGGAGGGAGGGGAGTGGAGGAGAGAGTGAGGAGTGGGGTCATGGGTGTGCCCACCTCCTTTGCATGGTGACATCCCCCTCTTCTCCTCCCTGGAGAATTCCTTCCTCCCACCCTTCCAGCCTCCTCCTCCTCTTCCCAACCCCACAGTTGCCTTGCAGAGACTGTGACCTGCCACTCCTCCTGCTCCCCTTCTGAGCCATTCCCTCCTCCTTGCACCACCATGGCAATGTGATTGACCCGCTGCTGGCTTGGCCAATCCCAGCTGCACAGTGAACATGGCAGAGGTGAGAGAGAGCTATGGGTGGAAGCAGCAGTGGCAGTGAAGGGGCTGGAAGAAGGGGAGAAACAGGAGGAGAAGTAGAGTCAAGTCAGGCCCCGGGCAGGTTGGGAGGGAAAGTGCACCTTTCAAAAACAATGTCTCCCAGCAGCCTAGACAAGCAGAAGGGGCAATCTGTGCAAGCATGCATGCGCCTCCCTTGCACCCGCCCACACTGGCTCAAGTGGGTGTAAGGGAAGCATGTGCATAGTCAGCTTTACCATAGGAATGCATTGAAATATGTTCCCTCGAGAAAGGATTAATTGTTTACAATTTATTCCTATGGGAAACCGTTACTCTACTTACAATTTTTTTTTTACTTATGAGCATATCCTTGTAACGATTAAAATTCATAAGTAGAGATTTTAGTGTAGTAGCCCTCAGGCACTTTCGTCTGGAAAAAGTAGACCTCTGCCCATTCAAAATTGGACAGCCCTGCCCAACAGTGCCTCCCAAGAGAAAAACCAGCCTGTGTAGCTGTGGGTCAGCTACAGAGTGCTAGGGTTGTGACCAATTAATATGTACAAAATCACAGAAAGTCACTGTAAGACAAATCTAAATTAAAAGCAAGCAATTAGGTGTCTGCAGGATTGCAAGGACACTTGTTGTTGTTGTTGTTGTTCAGTCATGTCTGACTCTTCGTGACCCCATGGACCAGAGCTCACCAGGCCTTCCTGTCTTCCACTGCCTCCTGGAGTTTGGTCAAATCCATATTGGTTGCATTGATGACACCATCCAACCATCTCATTCTCTGCTGTCCTCTTTTCCTTTTGCCTTCAATCTTTCCCAACATCAGGGACTTTTCCAAGGACTCCTCTCTCCTTGTGAGGTGGCCAAAGTACTGGAGCCTCAGCTTCAAAATCTGTCATTCCAGTGAACATTCGGGGTTGATTTCTTTCAGGATGGATAGGTTTGATCTCCTTGCAGTCCAGGGGACTCTCAAGACTCTCCTCCAGCACCACAGCTCAAACACATCATTTCTGTGGCGATCAGCCTTCTTTATAGTCCAGCTCTCACTTCCATACATTACTACTGGAATAACCATAGCTTTGACTATCCTGACCTTAGTTGGCAAGGACATAAGAATAGCCTATTTATCTGAACGTTTATCAAGATGCTTAAGGAGCAACAAACCTGAATTCCCACACTGCAAAGTACATTTATGTGAGAGATCAGGATTGACCCAAGGTGACCAAGAGAGCTTAGTGAGTTAAGAACGGAACCCAGGTCTGAGCATTAGGGCCAAAATAGTTTAAAAGATTGGAGATCTCTTACGTCATTTTATACATGCACATGTTTAAGGTTCAGAAAATATGAAAGATTGAAGCAAGGGAGCAGCAGTACTATTCCATCATAGTACAGTGGTACCTCGGATAACTAATTTAATTCGGTCTCTGAGGCAATTTGTTATCTGAAACACGGTTTCCCATAGGAATGAATGGGAAACCAATTAATCTATTCCAGAGATTAGGAAAAAGGCACAGACACCTGGTTTTTTGCTCAAAACTCTTTAAAAAGTGCACTTTAAAGGTACAGATGCAATGCCACCTGGGATAACTCTTTTTTACTGATGCATGCTGGAAATTCGTTATCTGAGGCACTCCATAGGGAAAATTAATTATCCGAGGCAGCCCATAGAGAAAATTTGTTATCCGAGGCAGACCTATACCTAGAAATTGTGATTCATTATCTGAGGCAGCCCATAGGGAAAATTTGTTATCTGAGGCAGCCCTATACCTGGAAATTGCAATTCATTATCCAAAAAATTCATTATCAGGGTTATTCGTTATCCAAGGTATTACTGTATTGCCATTATCTTTTGTTCCACAGTGGTGGTGGTGGTGGTGGGGAAGCAGCTTTGAGATAGATTTAATTTGAGGAAATGGACCAGTAGCGGAACTAGTGAAATACACATAGCATAAGAATATAAGAAGAGCCGTGCTGGATCAGGCCAAAGGCCCATCTAGTCCAGCTTCCTGTATCTCACAGTGGCCCCACCAAATGCCTCTGGGAGCGCATGAGACTAGATATCTGTCTCCTGCTACGAGTCCCATGCATCTGGCCCTTGAAGGACCCTGGTTTTAAGCCTGGAGGTTACACATCTCCATCATGGTTTGTAACCTGTGATGGACTTTTCTTCCAGGAATCTGTCCAATCCCCTTTTGAAGGCATCCAGGCCAGACACCATTATCACATCCTGTGGCAGGGAGTTCCACAGACTAACACTACGCTAGGTCAAAAAAATATTTTATTTTGTCTGTTCTCACTCTCCCATCCCTCAATTTGAGTGGATGTCCCCTAGTTCTGGTACTTTGTGAGAGGGAGAAGAGGGTCCCTTGATCCACTTGACTCATGCCCTGCTTTATTTTGTACATCTCAATCATATTCCCCCTCAGGTGCCTTTTTTCCAGACTAAAGAGCCCCAAATGTTTTAGCCTTTCCTCGTAAGGGAAGTCCCCCAGCCCAGTAATCATTTCAGTCACTCTCTTCTGCACCTTTTCCAGTTCCACTATGTCTTTTTTGAGATACGGTGATGACTGCCCCATCTCTGATGTCTTTCTGGAAACAGGCAAAGACCTTTCTCTTCAGGCAAGCTTTCCCTGAATGATGGACTACCTATTATGTGTCTCTGTGTTTTCTTTACCTCATGAAGTTTCTCATCCTTAACACCTATAAGGCATGCAGGAGACAACACACCCACACATAGACACAAAGTGCTTTAGATATCAGAAAATGTATATTTTTGGACTAAATCCCCTAGAATATTGTAGCTAGAATGTCCAGTGGCTGGACATTATAGTGCAAAGAAAGAAAGAAAGAAAGAAAGAAAGAAAGAAAGAAAGAAAGAAAGAAAGAAAGAAAGAAAGAAAGAGAAAGAAAGAAAGAATTCATGTCATCTGACTCTCTGGAAATAAAAGCTAATGGAGTAAGGATAATTGTTTAATTCCAGGTGTGACTGTGTGGCTTGCTTAATTCTTGGATATTTGGCTTTCCAGAAGCATCAGGCCAGCGCCGGATGAAACTTGTGTCTGACTCAGCAGGGCTGTCAGAGAGGAATACGAACAAGCCATTGTTGACCCGCTCCAAGAAAAAGTGACCTGTGACCCAGCTATTGTCCTCCACATGAATGGGGAAAAGTGTGTATTACCCACAAAAGCTTGCCCTGAATTAAATTGGTGGTTCTGAAAGATGGCACACAATAGCATCTTGCGCTTGGGGAAATAAGGCCAAACCAGTGACCACTCTGAAATTAGAAAGCAGTAGATGTGTCAAACGGGAGGTAGCTCAACTCAACACAATGAGTCATTGGTTGTGGAGGGTAAAATAACCTGAAATCAACACATCTCCCCCACTCCAAGTTTCTTAATAATAATCATTAGCAAATTGCTGGGAAACTCATGATAGAGTCAAGGAGGAAAGTAGAATTCCTGGGCGATCTGCGTTTTAAAATGGATTAATTCTATTTATGACTGGGATATACTCTGTGTGTGTGTGTGTGTGTGTTGATATCTAAAATAGTATAAGGGAAATACAGTTTGGAACTCTTAATTATACTGTCTTATTGAGTGTATAAATTCGATGTCACACAGACCTATTTGAGCGGTGTATATTTATTTCAAAACTATCCTTTCTGAGAAGTGAGGCTGCATCATTGTATTGATTTAGGCATTTCTCTTATTGGGCCTGATGCTTTTATGAAAGTCAAGCTATTAACAAACTAAATTGAAAAACCCACGACTCAGACTTTTCTTGGAGGGGGTCTGCAGGTGGCTTAAAGATCGGGAAAGGCTTAGTTTAATGGGACTGACTCCTTTTTGGCAATCCATAAACCTTAGTCGTTGTTAAGGGTGGGGGAGAGGAAAAGAAGATATTTTAAACACACACACACACACACACACACACACACACTTCAACAAGATAGAATTTCTCACACTTCAATACAAGCCACCCAGGCTTTGCTTTCGATCGATAACCATGTTAATCTTTTCATTTCCAAGGGCTAGCATTTTTGACCTTCTGGGAGGGTGGCATTAATATCTCATGTAAAACAAGGACTCATGAAAAAGACCAACAGGAATTATTTAGGGCTCATGACGAAAGACCAGGGACAAGCATAAGCAGCCACTGGCGTCAATGCCTGGAGAAAACTCCAAGGCCTATTGTCTCCTCCTAGGAAACGATTGTAATTGACTTCAGAAGATTTTCTAGGTTGTGAGGTTCTTGCTTCTGTCATACAAAGAGCCTAAGGAAAGCAGTTGTAGAGTGAGAACTTTTTAGATCCATCTGCCCAGCCTACGGTCCAATGTAGTGAGGAGTGTGCAGACCTCTACATTGGAGAAACTAAGCAGCCATTAAGCAGAAGGATGGTCCAACATGTGAGGGGTAACAGATCAGGACCAGAATCAGCAGTGCACCTCCACTGGAAGGACAAAGGGCACTCATTCAAATATGAGAATGGACACAGAGATGATAGGTGGTTTGAGAGAGGGGTCAGGGATGCCATTCATGTGAGCATTGAAATCCCTTCTCTCAACAGAGGTGGGGGCCTCAGGCATAGTCTATCTACAACTTAGCAGGGTGTGCTTTCAACAATACCCAAACAAATCAAAAAGCCTTTAAGGCCATAGCTAATGACCCATATTTTATAGGTTTTCAGAACCTTAGGCCATTGTTCACCTTAAGGCTATGGATACTATTGTCTCCCTAACGAGCCTATTCAGGCCATTGTTCATCTTATGAGCCTAATTCAGGCCAGGGTGACAAGAGGTCAAAGCTGACTATGAGATGTAGGACGCACACTAGCTGTATTCAAACTGATGAAGCTGTTTGGATGAACAGTGAAATGTTTTTATCTCTCAAGAAAAAGAAGTCCAGTTGCCATGATTCAACTTCCAGATAAACTCACCTGGATGACTGAGAATCTTCACAGACAACTTCAAACACAGTTGAATAGCAGACATTGGAGAAGAGGTCCCCCCCCCCAACATGTACCAGATGAATATTTTCTGGACAATCAGTTCAATAATCTAGGAATATTTATAAAGCCCTTAAAATTTTAAAATCAACTAAGCCCTTAAAAGTTTGGAAAAGCTACTCAAAAACTTGCCATTTCACTCTCTTCTCCCATCCCCTCATGTCTTCTTAGGAATTGGAGCTTGCTCTTATTGAAACTTAACCATTTCAGGGCCTGGAGTTCTGAAATGATCTGTCAATAAATTGATTGAAAAAAGAGATGGCGGAATGAGTTGTGATAAGACAAAAAGAGAAAAATCAAATCTGCGATGAAAGTTTATTTTATTTTATTGGTGGAACCTGCTGGCTTCTAGTCCCATATTAGTGGAATTATACTGTAAGAGGAGGAGAGATGGGCTAGGGACCTTAATTGGCAACATAGCCCCAAGGGAGAAGAGACTTCTATAGGAAACATTAAATCAATTTTTGGAGCTTTTGAATTATATGTTGCACACATTCCAAATCTCCCAAGTCTGTCCCATCTTAGCTGTCTATTGGACATTTGATTTCAGAATGGCAACACTCATTCTATAGCAGAAGCCAAAAAGATGTCAACAGACATACAAGTACCCATGAGATACTATTTAGTTTCTCTCTATTCGACACTAATTAGGCCTCGTTGAGAATACTGTGTCCACTTCTGGACACCACACTTCAAGAAGGATGCCAACAAAAAGGTGAAAATTCAGAGGAGGTGTTGTGGCGTGGGTTTAGTGATTTCAGTGGTGATTCAGCTCTTTGACATAGCAGGCTGGAGACAGCTTCTAGTGTAACAGCTCTTTATTCAGGGAGAGAACAAGACTGGGGACTGGGGAGAGGGAGCTACATTTATAGGAGCGAGGACTCACTAGGAAAAGATACATTTTGGAGGGAACAATTACAACCAATCACAAAGCTTCCTTTTGGCAGAAACCAATAGGATTGAGGATCCAAATGCAGCAACTTAAATAACCAATAGGCCTGTTCCCTTTGGAACAGGAAGGCAGTTACTTCAACATAAGCAAGTACAGATAATAGGAATACAGATCAATACACAACAGGAGGGCAACAGGGACGATCAGGGGGTGGAAACCAAGCCCTAAGAGGAAAGACTGAAAGAATTGGCCATATTTAGCCCACAGAAAAGAAGATAGGGGGCAGGGGAGAGATACTGTATGGTAGCACTTTGCAGATATCTGAAGGGCTGTTATACAGACTAGGGACAGGGTTTGTTCTCAGTTGTCCCAGAGTGCAGGATGCACCAATATGGGCTCAGGTTAAGAGAACCCAGTGTTTGGCTAAATATCAGAAAAAAAACAGTTTCTAATTGTTAGAGCAGTATGGCAACAGAACCAATCACCTCAAGAGGCAGTAAGTGTTCCAACACTGGAGGCATTCAAGATAACCAAATCTTATGAGGCAAGACTGAAAAAAACTGGGGCTGTTTAGCCTTGAGAAAAGAAGACTGAGGGGATTTGAAAGATGTTATACAGAGGAAGGTCAAGATCTGTCTTCAACTATCTACATTTGGATGTTTTATTTGTTTTGTATACAATAGTCCCCTGTTTATCGCTGAAGGTTGGGTTCCCTAACCTCTTGCGATAAATGAAAATCCACATCTCAGGACAGGTCTGGAGGCCTGTTTTGTGGCTATGGCAGGATCTAGAGGCCTTTGTGGCCAGGACCTCCACTGTGTCCAAAGGCCTCCATGAGGGCCTTCCTCACCAAATCGGGGGGGGGGGGGATGTCACGATATAGAGGGACCGTGATATTTGGGGCATGATGTGGCAGGGAAGTACTGTACTGCCCTATAGAGATATCCCCTTGGAAGAGATTAAAAAGCACACCAGCCGGCTTCCTGTGCAGGGTCACTTACATAAGAAGAGCCATGCTGGATCAGGCCAAAGGCCCATCTAGTCCAGCTTCCTGTGTCTCACAGTGGCTCCACCAGCTGCATTTGGGAGCGCATGAGACTAGATATCTGTCTCCTGATACCACTCCCCTGCATCTGGCCCTTGAAGTACCCTGGTATTAAGCCTGGAGATTACACATCTCCATCATAGTTTGTAACCTGTGATGGACTTTTCCTCCAGGAATCTGTCCAATCCCCTTTTGAAGGCATCCAGGCCAGATGCCATCACCACATCCTGTGGCAGGGAGTTCCACAGACCTACAACGCGCTGGGTGAAAAAGTATTTCCTTTTGTCAGTCCTTACACTCCCAGCTCTCAATTTGAGTGTATGTCCCCTAGTTCTGGTATTTTGGGAGAAGTTCTGGTATTTTGGGAGAAAATACTTGAGAAGCACTGAACCCCAATCTGTGTGGGGAAACCCCGGACGAGGGGACAATGGGTCCCATGCACAGGAAGCCAGCTTCCTCTTATCTCTTTCCCCCACACTAGCCAGCAAGGCCATGAGATGGTACATAGTAAACAACAAGCTGTCTGGTATTCATTCATCAAGACCCCTTCTAGGTGACACTGCTATGTTAGAGAAGCCCTTCCCAGGAATTCATCAGCCTACACCATCCTGACACGTAGACTCTCACCCCACCTCTGATGCTCTGCCTTTGCAACTAATAAAAGAATCTGGACTCATGCTTGCGAAGGAAGCTGTTGCGTGAGGCCTGGCTCTCGTTGAACCCAATAATGTGCCTGTGTGGACTCATTCCTGCCATTTTGGGTGGTTGACACGAAAAGAAGACAATAATGACAACATTGAATGAAAGCATAGCCATCACAATAACATAAAAATAAAAAATGCACATATATTAATCAATAAACAAAAAACAGACATAGAATATAAGCATTCAAGATGGTGACAAAGTAACTTGGGAGGTGGGGGGTTAGTGGAAACTCTGTATTCTGTTGATGGGATAGTTTGGAAGGCTTGTCTAAATAACCAGGCTTTCAAAAGTCTCTTGTGAAGAGGGCGAGGCAAATATTGGGTGCGAGTTGGTTCCATAGATGTGTTGCAACCACCGAGAATGTCCGCTTCCAGTTCTCCTCTTTCTGAGCCTCTCTTGGGGTCAATGTCCTCAACCGTCTGGTCTGGGCTGAATGAAGAAGACAGGCAGAACTTGCTAGAAGAAGGCATTCTGCCACATATCGAGATCCCAAAATGTTTAGGGCATTTTATATGTCAACATCATCACTTTGAAGTTGGCATGGAAACAGGGTGAATGTAGGGCAGCTATAAAGGGGGGCAGACCCTGGTATTTATGGTCTGACAAAGACCAGTGGTCCAAACTGTCTGGATTGCCCTCTGGAAGAAAGAGAACATCCAGACATTGACAAAAGCCCACCGTGCAGTTGGGAGAGGCTGTAAAATGCAATTTAGTTGGAAGGCTACCTGGAAGTCCCATGGTCTACACTGCTAGAGTATTCATTTTCATCCAGAAACGAAATGAGTTCAATCATTCTTCATTCACTTTGCAGCACCAAAGAAAGAAAAGTGTGTGTGTCGGGGGGGGGGGGGGGGAGCAATATATTGTAGCTGTTCCCTGAATAAATAGATGGTGCTCATATAAAGGAAAGGGATTAAAGCCTTCTTTCTTAATTGCTAAGTGTAATTCTGAGCAGGATAACCACGTGCAAGATCAAACAGTAATGGGGGCAAAGGGGCTTAGCGCCTGACCCAAGGGAATAGACGAGTATCACTTTTTCCAAGAACCAATACAATGCAACGGCATCAGAATGAAGGGAAAGGAACGGATGGTTTCCATGATAGTGTTCCATGGGTTCTGAAAAATGATACCCAGAAGTATTCTTATGGGGGAAACTATTTATTTATTTATTTATTTATTTATTTATTTATTTATTTATTTAT
>JAHTLZ010000148.1:590205-600551 GCA_023846285.1 Phrynocephalus versicolor
AACACTCCGAGCAGCCTAGAGATTTCCAAAGCATCCTAGAGGTATAAAAAGCCAATACAGATAACTCAAATACTTTAATATACAAGCATTCCGGTTGACATATCTGCTTTCTGGGACTTCAAGTTTGCAGTAGTCAGTGGATTTAATAGCTGATCAACACTGAAATGGCCAAGGACCTCCGTATTTCAGTACTTAGTCATGATGGCATTCTAGGTTAAACAATCATTGGCTGAGCTTTGAAAAATGAGATAAATTAAAATTATTTTCTTTGTGAGGGCCATAGGCTTGGCAAGTAATATATTGAAGAAATTTCCCCAACATAATGGGTTACATTAATTTTCAACCACAAAACAATCCCTTCAACATTATTTTTCAAGAAGGAAGAGAGTGACGTAGCTGGAGGAAAGGGAGGTGTGGGCAATAGGAGACCTGCTATTTCGGAAAGGCAAAAAAGGCAGTTTTCAAACGAGGATTAAGAAAGACGGGCCAAGATTGTTATTATTATTATTATTAAGATGTAGGTGGAAACAAACTGTTAGGAATTCCATACTTGGTCTCTCTCTCTCTCTCTCTCTCTCTCTCTCTCTCTATCTGTGATATTCTCTCTCTCTCTGTGTATGTGTGTGTGTGTGTGTGTGTGTGTGTGTGTGAGAGAGAGAGAGAGAGAGAGAGAGAGAGAGATCTTCTGATTTATCTTATTCCGGGATCAAGTTTTAATGCTATCAGGTAGTCTATGATTTACAGCAAGGATTCAACAATGGTAGGTTCCTCTGTGAAATAACCAAACCTACCATCAGACTAACACATGAGGGAGAATACTAGTTTGGAGCCTATCTGGTTTTCCAATGGAAGGCTATTTTTTAATGATTTGGGTGATTTTTAATGTGCCAGGATTAATTGGAACTTTTCATCAACCAACTACAGTGTTACAACCCAAACTAGAACAGAGTGTAACCTTAAATAGCCCCTCATCTTTTCCACACTCTTTGATACCCCCCTCGTCTTTTCCACACTCTTTGAAAAAGAAAAGTCATATCCTCCGATTATCCTCCAGCATTTGCTGCTGTGAAAGCTGGCATGTTCTAATTCCCCACAATGCCCTGGAATGATATTAAGTCCATATTCTGGTTCATATTCAGCTTTTGATCTACAAGCATTTCAAGATCCTTTGCACTCGTAATATTACTAAACAAAGTATCCCCCTTCTTCTATCTCTGCATTTGTTCTTGGTCCCCTCCCCCCAAGGGCCTAGAACATGCACTTATCCCTGTAATTTTCATTTGGTTGTTTTCTGTTGATGCTGCTCATTGCTTTTTCCTCAACTCTCCTCAGCATGATCTCTTGGAATTGTCATCATTGGTTGGCCCCATTGGTCCATTCTGTCCCTGATTAAGGTCGACAAGAAGTCAAAAGAGACAAAGGTGGTTACTTCATATCCTTTTTTGTTCCGTGACTAGTTTTGTACCATGATAACATTGGTTATGATCACAAGGTTTTGTCCCTGTTTCAGTGTTACCTCACGGTATTGTATAGCTTTTTCCTTGGGGGGGGGGTTAAAAATTCTTTTTCAAAAATTTGCTTCTGAAAAGTAAAAAACAAGACAAAAAAACCACGGACACAGTTTTGTAAGAGAAACTAATGTTTTGTTGCATGACAATCGTTACTACACGGTGTCTTGTCTCAGAACAGAAAGAGGGAACAAACGCTGATACTTCACATCCCTCTCGTTGCTGTTCGCAGCCCCGCTGGGGACCGGTATGAAGGAACGGAACCTCACGTCCTTGTGGGGTCGATGCGAGTTTGTCCCGACCAGGCCCCTGAACTGAGCCGGAACCGGGGTTAGAGATTCCTGTCCTGGAGCTCGGGAATCTCCCCAATCCACTTCTCGTTCTGCACCAAGGGGACGTGCGGTTTCTATTAGAGATGGGCACGAATCAAAATGGCATTTCGTTTGTCGTTTGTCTTTTGAAGGGTCCGTTTCAGTTCATTTCTGTTTTTCGTGAATTTTTGCAAAAAATTCGTTTTCATTTTCGTTCATTTTGTTACCATTTCGTTACCATTTATTTCATTTTTTTGTGATTTTTTAAGGATTTTAAGCAATTCACTCATATTGCAGTAACGGAAACGAAACGCACGACAAAATTTCCGGTGTTTCTGTTCGTTTCGTTTCATTTTAGAGACAAAATTCGTTTGTCGTTTTGTTACGTAATGAAATGAAAAAACAAAAACGGAAACAAAAAATTGTTCGTTTCGTGCCCATCTCTAGTTTCTATTACCCCGCATTGAAAACCATGGCACCAGAATCCATCTAGTGTCAGAACGAGGAAAAAACACTTGACAGGGCATGGTCTACGAGCAATGCAATGAAATGAATGCCCAAGAAAAAAAAATTCCAAACGCTTGCGCGCCGCAAATCCATGACGGGCAGCTACCGATTAATCAAAGAACCGAAAAATGCGGAAGTATAACACCGAGGACAACATGGATAACCACTCGTAAAATAGCACCACAATGTGCATTGAGGACGTGAGGTTAAAGTCCCGCCGGTTCCATTCAGCATGCCCGTGAGTACAAAGAAACAGGGGCAGAACCGGCATTAGGTCACGTGACAACAACTGATTTCATTCCGGCAGCAAATTCACTTCAGCACAAGGAAGGGCGTGAAGTAACCGTCAAAGCGTGACAAGGGAAAACCCTACCTCAGCACCAGGTACAGTATTGCCACGCTTAGCACCCGTTCCGGGGGCATGGTTGAAACAAATTTCAGTAGTTATGCGATGGTCATGAAGTAACTTTTTTGTACCGCTCCTAAGCGCAACACTAACAGAGACAAAATGGACGTGAAGTAACCACCAAACTCTCAGAATGCTAAGCAAAAAGATTATTTATTTGAGCAGGAGCACAACACTTCTGTTCAAATACTGAAAGTTCCTAACTTTCAGCTTAGGAACATCTTGAGACTTTGTCTCTTTTGATTTGTTGGCTCCTTTGGACGCTCCAGTTCTTTTGGCTCACTCCCTGATAGAGATGGGCACGAAACGAACAATTTTTTGTTTTTGTTTTCATTTTTTGTTTCATTACATAACAAAACGACAAACGAATATTGTCTCAAAAATGAAACGAAATGAACAGAAACACCGGAAATTTTGTGGTGCATTTCGTTTCCGTTACTGCAATATGAGTGAATTGCTTAAAATCCTAAAAAAAAATCACAAAAAATGAAATAAATGGTAACGAAATGGTAACAAAATGAATGAAAATGAAAACGAATGTTTTGCAGAAATTCGCAAAAAACAGAAACGAAACGAAACGGACCCTCCAAATGACAAACGACAAACGAAATGTCATTTTTTTTTATTCATGCCCATCTCTACTCCCTGATTAAGGTCAACCAGCATCTGTAGGTCCCCTTTTTCTTTCCCATCTTACACCCGTCAACTACCATCTGCACCAACCTTCTCTAACAATTCCAGGGAAGCACAACTTTTTTTTCTTCCACACAGCAAGCTTGTTGCTGGTGTCTTTGAAGCTGCAACCTTGCCTTTGAAGTCTTTAGAGGCTCTTTAAAAGCCATCAAGATGTCCTTCACATTAGAATATCCCTTACTGTGCTGTGCATCAAAGCCCTACCATTTGGTTTACCACATGGCTATTAAAATGTCAAATGAAAAGAAGGAAAGATTGAAATATGCAGCCTTGGTAACTTGAACAGCCAGGTGGATGACAGGTGAAGTGCAAAACCAAGCGAAAAGGACCCCCCTCCCCCGTGACATGTTTCCCCTCAATCTCCCACTCAGGATCATGGATTGTCACCTAGTCCTGGCACCAGACAAAAGAAAACCCATTAAATTGTGTTTTCATTCCTCTGTTGCTTAGAAAGATGCAAAGTGCAGCTCCTTCAAGATACTCACCATGTGCAAGGTGGTTTACTCAGACGTAAGCCATAATGATTTCAGCAAGTCACAGTTCAAGGACTGCAGGTTGAGCACCTGTAACAAAGGTGTAAAGCTAGACTGCAAGTGAATTGCTGGTTATATACAATGATTTAAGGCAGTGTTTTTCAACCTTTTTTGGGCAAAGGCACATTTGTTTCATGAAAAAAATCACGAGGCACACCACCATTAGAAAATGTCTCTGTCCGTCAGTGTATACTGGATAGCACTAGCAAGATTAACTGGCTGCAAAACATTAACAGTTTTTTTTTTTTTTGCATTGTGTTTCTGGCCAGCATCTAAAAATATCAGAGTTCAGAATGGCAGAATTCTTTGAAATCAGAAGGGAAAAAAAACTGAATAAAACTTGCACTGGAATGCAACTACATTAAAAGATGAGTTAAACTTTGAAGCTTTCCTCTTAGGGGAATATGCGAGTTTCATGAAGAAAATTTCTCCGGGGAATTTCATTCTCCCTTCCCTGGCATATTCAGACCAAGGCAGTGGCAGGCTCCAGGGACAACAGTATGTAAATGTTTCCATACCCAGTTGCCTCTTCACCATCTGTCTTCCTAATGCCCTCCTTCATTGAGGTCACTGTTCCCCACTTCATCTTGCCGGATAATATTTATACCTCACGTCGAAAGATGCCTCCCCTTCCCGTATTTTCATGCCAACATAGGTTTGACATGAGCTTTATAGTGTCTAACCTCGTGCCTGGTCCTCCACTTTATTACACCAGCCTGGCATTAACCGAGAGCCCTAATTTACAGGAGGTTCTGCCAACCTCTGGCACCACTGCTTTCCTCGGAGGAGATAGTCAGGGATGCTAAATGGCTTTGTGAAATACAAGGGGGTGAGCCACACAGGCCTGAGAGGTACTGACCCTTCCTGTTTGATGGCCAGCATCTGCAAAGATGAGGACCTGAGTGATGCCACCTCACCTGCGAACCTCTGTGGCGGGTTATGGAGCCAAGCACTCCCTCCTTCTGTTGCAGCTACAGCTGGCTTTCCGGCTGTTTAATCGGACCTCTCAGCATGCCACTCTGATTAGGACTGTGGTCATGCCTACGTTTTCTGCATAGTTTCCCGTCGGCGAACTATGCAGTAAAAGATCGCGTGCTAAACAGGAAGAGAAGCAAATTCTGCTCCCGGCTGACCACGCCCCTCAAACAGCAGTTTCAGCAAAGTTTCCTAAACCACCCCCACAGGCTGGATTTAGAAACATCACTCAAAAATACTTACTTGTTTGCTTCTGTTACAATAACTGGACACTGAAAATATGCAGTAAATTCAGTTTCTCCCCTTTCTACCCAGCTTAAAAGATGGAGCCTTGGAAACTGGAGCCGGAAAGTAGGACAAAATGTGTAGAGCACAGGTTAGGAGAGAACCAGAATAGGAAGGTACGACGCAGAGGAGAGGACACCAACTGCTCATTACAAAACTATGTGACCGCTCCAGAAAAAAATACACAGGGAATTAAAATGTGAAGGAAATCCAGGTATGACCACGGTATAGGAGAACAAACCTGTTCCCACTGCCGCAGGCTCAGGAATTCCACTTGGCAGACCTCTGGATATAATCTTCCCTTTGTCTTCTCTTTCTTGTCATCACCAGAGGTGCACACCAACCCTTCTCTCAACAATCCAAGGACAGATCATGGGTTTGACCATGCTTTCAATGACTTTTAGAAGCTGCTGCAAAAACATGGGTTTCGAGGACTGACCACTCACACGGTGTCTATGTCTGTGTAGGAGAAATCATGAATGTGTAGTCCTAAATAAGATTACAAAACAATTCTAGGATTTTAAACATAAGTAGGACAGGTTACTTTCCTTTACTGAATGGAAAGAATACTTGCTAAATGTCTAAGTGCACTTTTTGAACAGTTATGAATACTGATATGCACCTGAAGATGAACTCCGGGATGAATGATTGAGAACAGATTCTACCTCTCTCTGTATCATTACCGTTCAAGCAGAGACGGGCACGAAACATAAAAATGGTGTTTTGTTACATTTTTCACTTTGTTTCGTTTTTCATTTTTATGTGTTTTATATGTTTTATGTGCATGATTTATTTAACTACTTTGCATGTGGTATTTTTTTACCTTTCTTTTATGTGGTTTTTTTTTTGGGGGGGGAAGTGGGTTTTTCAAACTTTTTATTAGTCCCTGAAGCAAACGCTGATCAGCTGGCACATGGGGCTTGCTTTGGGGACTAAAAAAACAACAACAAAATGGCATTTTGTTTCATTTTATCTTCATTTTGTTTTGTTTCATTGGAAACAATATATGTTTAAAAAGTCATTTCGTTTTCCATTTTTTATGTTTTCTGTCTTTTATGTGCGTGTTTTATTTAACTACTGTGTTTCTGTGTTTCTGTGTTTTTTTTACCTTTGTTTTATGTGTTTCAGGCAGGTTGGTGGGAAAGCGGGGGCTTTAAAACTTTTTTTAGTCCCCGAAGCAAGCCCCATGGGCCAGCTGATCGGCGCTTGCTTCAGGGACTAAAAAAAAAGTTTGAAAATCCTGTGCTTTCCCCCTCCCAATCAGGCACATTGGGGAGAATTGTGTGGTCTTTTAATTTTTTTTTCCACCAGAGTAAGCACCAATTAGCTGGCACATGGGACTTTCCCCCACCTGATCAGGCACATTGGGGGAATAGCCTGGGTTTTGTCAAGTGGCTTCCCATAGGAATGCATGGTTTTCCAATGGGAAAACGAAAAATGAAACAGGACAATTTTTGTTTCATTTTGTTTCCTTTTTCTTTGAAGGGGCAGTTTGATTTTCATTTCAAAATGAAGCAATTTTTTTAAAAAATCATACCCATCTCTACTTTCAATTATTTTAAAAGTGCTACCCCAACTCCCCTGAGTTTTATTTTCTCCAGGCTACACATTCCTAGTAGTTTCCGCTTTTCCTCCTAGCACTTCTTTCCCAGTCCCCTGTTCATCCTCATTGCCCTTCTCCGAACTTCCTCTAGTTTCTTGATGTCCTTTTAAAAAAAACAAAAAACAAATCTAGTGTCCAGAACTGGACACAGCACTCCATGTGAGGCCTAACTAGTGGTGAATCGAAGGGGACTAGTATCTCATGGGGTATGGAGACTTTAGTTCCGTTAAAGGAGCCAAAAATAATATTTGCCTTTTTCTTTTTCTTTTTTTGGGGGGTAAACACACCACACTGTTGGCTCATATTCAACTTGTGATCTACAACAATTCCAAGATACCATTGCAACGTACACTACGTAGGGCTTCTCTTGATCCTGATTCAGAGACTGCTGTGGGTGCAGTATGCAGTGGCCAGGTTGGCGGCTGCTGCAGGCACATTTGCGTGCATCACCCCTATACTGGATCTCCTTCATTGGTTAACCATTGCCTCCAGGATTAGGTTCAAGGTATTGGTTTACAAAACCTTCCATGGCTTGGGCCCTGAGTATCTGGTGGAGCAGATCTCCCTCAGGTCTGCTGTTGCCTGACACACCAGAGCATCGGTGGCCTCACACTCCAGGCCACTACCATTAAAGAGGCCCATAAAGCGGTTACATGAAATTGGGCCTTTTTCTGTGGTGGGCCCATCATTATGGAATACCTTACCGAGTGAGCTCTGCCTGATGCCTTCCCTGCCTGCCTTCCAGAAAGCTCTTAAGGCCTGGCTTTTTAGGGAGGTGTTTGGTGACCAGTAAGGTTTTAAAGTCTTGTGTTCTGAGTAGTTCTATTTTGCACCTTGTTATTTCTCCATATCTACATTTTGTTCTTGTCGCTAATTCTTGGTTGTTGTGGTTGTTGTGTTTTGTTTTATTTATTATGTATACCACCTTGACTTCCCTTTGGGAAGCAGCTGGTATATAAATCTTTAAATACATACATACATACATACATACATACATACATACATACATACATACATACATACATACGTGTGTGCATGCATGCATGCGTGAGTGCGTATGTGTGTACATACATACATACATCCTGTCTTCTAAGATATTAGCTGTTCCACACACTTTTGAATCTACAAATATAAGTATCTCCTAGAAGTAAATAATGTCTCCAGAGTTTCAAATCCAAAGTGCATCAGTTTAAATGTTTTCACATCATTTTTCATGGGAGAATATCATGGACTTGTTGTGGCAGCTGCTGCTGTTGTCCTTGTCATTACTGTTGTCTTTTTCATCATTGCTGTTGTGATCGTTGTTGTTGAAAATTCTTACACTGGGTGAGGCACAAAAATCTAAATGGTACATAGTCTGTCCCTTAGAGTATTAAATGCTCATTGAACTAGATCTTCTTTAGCCTTGGCACTTAGGGTGGTCACCCCTAGGGAAGCCGAAAAATCTTATGAGAAACCAGGCTTTCTCAGTGGTTGCAAACGATCAGTTAGTGATTAGCGGTTCACCAGGTGATCGTTTGTTTTCTTTCCACTGCTGAGAGAACTCAGTACCCAAAATGGGGACAATCCCATAGAAGTGTTGTAAATGTCTGAAAACTGGGAAGTACCAATGAACGCTGACACTCGATCAAATGTCGTTTCTCAGATTTGCCCGACTAGTCTGGGAAAAAAATACACAAGGGTCATTGGCCTTCGTTGAGGCATGAATGCAAAGATTTACCAAATCTTGGACAGTTATTGTAAGACAGAAACATTTCAGACAGGAGATTATGGAAGTTCAAGTTTTCTGTATTTCACCATTAAGTTTTGTGAAGTGTCGGGAGTTTGCAGTTCACAGGGAGAAGGTAGTAATGGCAAAATTGAGCCCCCTGTCTTCTAATTCATTATAAGCTGTCTTGTAATGTGCTCACTTTGCTGATAATGGGGTCGCCAAGGTGCTGATAGCCCCTTGCAGCCTACCATTCCTCCAAAATTTAGCTGAAAGCAGTGGCCACTCTAATGAAGGATATATATCCATTAGAGATGGGCACGACTTAGCGGTATTTTCGTTTTCGTTTTCGTTTTTCGTTTTCGTTACGGAAACGAAACGAAAACGAAAATCGGCACCAACCTGGACCGAAAACGGAAACGAAACGACTAATTTTGAGCCAATTTTCGTTTTTCGTTACTGGAAAAGCACTCAATTGAGCTAAATGGGGAGAAACGAAAAATTTTTCGTTTTCGTTTTCGTTACGTAACGAAACGAAAACGAAAAATTTTGAAATTAGCCCACGAAAACGGAAACGAAACGACTCAGACCCTAGCCGAAAACGAAAACGAAAACGAAACTTTTTTTCTGAGTCGTGCCCATCTCTAATATCCATTCCTGGAGATAGCCAAGTTCCTTTGAGGGCTACCAAGTCCCACCATCATTCCAAGCAGAATGGCTACAGCCAGGACAATTTCCATTGACAAAGATGGAATCAAGAATCAAGTCACTTCTGGTTCACTGAAAAGCATTTATGAGGCCTCCAACATACCCAGAAAGGCCCGCAGAGGCCCCAAAAGTGCTTTTTAGCAATCCAGTTCAGTGAGAAGCATTTTGGGGGCCTCCAATGGGCCTGGGAAGGCTGCTATTTCTTATGTAAAGCTTGGCACCCTTTTGCCTGCTGACAAAGGGGCACAATATCGTTCGCAACATCAATTTCCTGGTGTTCTGAATGTGGATACAGACACACAAAATCCCAGATTGATAAACTGTATTTTTCTTTTGCCAGTAATTGAATATAAGCCTAGACTCATGGAATAAAGGCCTGACAGTACACTTCAGCTTCAAAGGGTGAGAGGTAAAATATTGACTACAGTCCAGTAGTAAGTTGCAAGTAGATTCAACCTATTGAACCATTGACAATTTCATAGAATCATAGAATCATAGAATCATAGAATCGTAGAGTTGGAAGAGACCTCAAGGGCCATCCAGTCCAACCCCCTGTCGTGCAGGAACCCCCATCACAATATTTCTGACAGATGACCATCCAGCCTCTGCTTAAAAACCTCCAAAGAAGGAGAATCCACCACCCTTTGTGGCAACATATTCCACTGCCAAACAGCTCTAACTGTCATGAAGTTCTTCCTAATGTTCAAATGGAATCTCTTTTCCTGTAGTTTGAAACCATTGCCCCGAGTCCTAGTCTTTGAACCCATGGAAAATAAACCTGTTCCCTCTTCAGTATGACATCTTTTCAAATATTTTTGTTGAATCAACATTTTGTTGTTTGTTGATTCGTTGAATCAACTCTACTCTAAATTCAACTGATTTAATACGCAGACTCTAGTTGTGACTTGTTACTTAGCTTCAGCCATTATCTATAAGGTTGTAACAATCAAGGACCATTCACACACACAAGTAATGAGAATGTAATTACGTTTTCCCAGCTCATACCCATAGTTTGTGTTACGTGGCTCACAGTTTGTAAGCTTCCTGAACAAGAGCAGCAGCAATAATAATAATAATAATAATAATAATAATAATAATAATAATAATAA
>JAHTLZ010000148.1:600561-625416 GCA_023846285.1 Phrynocephalus versicolor
TAATAATAATAATAATAATAATAATAATAATAATAATAATAATAATATAGCTGTGAATCTGGACACTAGAGAGTAATTGACTTCAAAGGGATGGAATTGTTTGACCAAGATCAAAAGAAAAGTGCCTCATTATCTGTTTGATCAGGTCAAGAGACACATCGTTGGTTTGGATGTCTGCATCCGTTGTGTGTTACAGTAATTCTGCAGAAATGTCCTTTCTTTGCAATTTTATAATTGAAATGATAAAAAAAGATAACCTTCCCAAACGATTTGAAATTCAAATGTGCAGCGAGAGCTGAAATTTGTTTGAAATGTTAAAAGGGGAAGGAGAGCCTCAGACAAGGTCTCGCAAAGTCAGTGACAAGACTGATTACAGGTGAAGCAGGATGAAGAAATGCAGATAAATGAGTCAAAATGAACACATGGGGACCGTCAACCAGTGACGTTGAAGGGGACATGGCGGCATTATCCTTTCACTCAGTCCAAAAGGGCCGAAAGCTTTGTTACTCTTGGGCAATGATTCCAAACCTTGGGTCATCAGGTGTTCATGGACTACAACTCCTGGAAGCCTTCACAACTAGCTGTGTTGGGGATTGTAGTCCAAAAACATCTTAGGTGCCACCCTCCCAATACCCAGTTAGGTCCACATGGTTCTCTGGCCTCTGGAGATTGTTCATACCTTCTCTAGTGGGACAAGGAGAAGAACTCTGTGAAAAGAACATAAGAACATAAGAAGAGCCGTGCTGGATCAGGCCAAAGACCCATCTATTCCAGCTTCCTGTATCTCACAGTGGCCCCACCAAATGTGTCCGGGAGCACACAAGACTAGATATCTGTCTCCTGATACCACTCCTCTGCATCTGGCCCTTGAAGTACCCTGGTTTTAAGCCTGGGGATTACACATCTGCATCATAGTTTGTAACCTGTGATGGACTTTTCCTCCCGGAATCTCTCCAATCCCCTTTTGAAGGCATCCAGGCTAGATGGCATCACTACTTCCTGTGGCAGGGAGTTCCACCTTCCGATGCCAAGGCAAGAGAAGCAATGATTTCAATATTTGACTGTTGCTGTTTTTAATATTTTATGGAGGATCTCTCTGTCAAGCATTGAATGAGATAATGAAGAACCCTTTGGTTAGAGGCAAAACATATCTAGCAACCTTCAGCTTCCCCTTTGTGAATTTTCCACCATGAAGTGGTGACTGGTGACCTTGGCCAGAGTACCGAATGGCCTGTATTTGTTCCATCAAATCTCTCCCCCCCTCTCTCCTCTCTCCTCTCTCTCTGTCTCTCTCTCTCTCTCTCTCTGTCTCTGTCTCTGTCTCTCTCTGTGTCACAAATTCTGACATAATTCTGTTTCAGCCCTCAGTTCCCATAACACAATCTGCAAGTCTTCTCTTTCTGCAGGCATCCAGGTGCTCAAGAACTATTGCTGAACCCCTTCTGGTTTTCTCTTAAATAATAAACATGCCATCCTAAGTCAATAGTCTAAAAGTACTAACTACTACTACTACTAAGTGCTCCATGACTGAGTGAAGATTTGAGCCCAAGCCCCCAAGACCCAATTTGACTCTCCATTCATTTCAGCTTAGCAACTCTCTTGAGACTACAGCCTTGACTAGACAGTTAAGAAGAAGCCAGGTCAATCAACAAAGCTTTCAAATTGATTTCTGTTTGCAGTTACACCGTAGTGAGACAACTTGATAAGTGCTGCAGTTTATCAAGTTGAATTCCTCCAGATAATAGGGATCCTAAGAAGGGTGAGTTTCCTTGGAGAGGAAACAAAGAGAGTCAGTGCCTGCAGACCATGTAGGGAATGGTGGTGAACTTCTGTGGAAGCAGAAAAATGCCTTATCTCCCATTGGAGGGAAACCAATGCCATTTGGCGAAGGCAGAAGCTGTTGGTACCGGAGAACTGTAGAAAGCTGTAAATATTTGGTGTGTCATGAGTAAAACTGCTTTATCACTCTGTCCCTCTATGCAAAGATTCTCCTTGGTGATTTGGAATCTTTTCTTCAAACAAGCACCACCATCACCCATTTTGTGGGAGCAGATTTTGGCAAAAAGGTGTGAATGTTTTGGATTCAGGTACATATCTGAAGAAGTGATCTTTCTCACATTTATTTTATGAATTTGCCTTTCTGCCTATTGCTTTTTTTGGGGGGGATGGTAGAGGAAAAAAACTGAGGAAACTATTTTTTGTTTTGTGCTTTCTATACGTGGTGGATTTAAAGACAAGTTTAAGGGCAGTGTTGGGAAAGCTGTTTTCAAAGGAATGTTTATTTGACCTTGGATTGACTCCATGTTTTGAAAGTAACTGTTGAAGAATATATTTTCCCCACCTCTTTGGGTCTTGCTTTTTTCAATCCAGTCACATTCCTCTATACCCCTCCCTTTTGGAAACTGAGTGGCAGAAACTACAATTACAAATAATATTACAGTGGAACCTTGACTTACGTCATTAATCCGTTCCAGTGGTCTAGACTTAAGTCAAACATGACTTAAGTCAAATGAACATTTCCCATAGAAAGTAATGGCAAAGCAGATTAATCCATTCCAGATGATGAAAAAGATCCCTGAAAACAGCAATTTAACACAAATTTGACTGGGATAGGAGATTCCTTCTGGGGGTGTAAATGAAATGTCTCTTCAAAGAGAGGAGGAGGTAGTGGAATTATAGTCCACAAGTTATATGCCTCCACTTTTTAATGATCATAGCAACAATGTCTAACATTTAAGTTTTACTGATTTTTAACCTGACGTTCCAACTTCCAAGTTCTGAACAACTCTATGCTTATCATTAGAGTCCCACAACTTTACAGTTCCCCAACTAAAATGCTTCCATTGTGGACCAGACTTCTGCAGCCAGATTTTTTACAAGACTGAGCCGACTGTCTAACCAGCGAGGCCAGTCCTGAGCTCCCGGGCCTTCTTCTCCTCTGGCAGCAGCGGCGGCTTCAGTGAGGCTGAGGACCAGCTCCAGGTGCTCTAAGCTGGCCTTGCCGAAGCTGCCGCTGCCAGAGGAGGGGAAGAAGGCAGGAGCAGTTTGGAGGCGGCAGCCACGATGCTAGGTTGTGGCTGCCACCCAATTCCGATGCCTTTCGCCAGGGCTCCGAGATGTAAGTCAAACCCTGTGACTCAAGTCAAACAGGCCCCTTCTTGCTGCAAGTCAAATATGATGCAAGTCAAGCAGTATGTAAGTCAAGATTCCACTGTAATTCTTTGTTGTGAGCTATAATACAACACAATATATTGGGGAAATTTATCAGAAGTAGAGTTTGCCAATATAATCCTATGAGGATTAAAAAAATAATAGACATTTATACATCACAGATGGACCCATCCTCTGGATACAGAGATTTTAATTCTGATAAGGACACAGAGGCAGAACAGAGTGTGGATTTTAGTCTACAGATAATTACAACAAGAATTTTGCCAGATGAACTTGTGAAAAAGACTGAAATTAGCCTTGATCAGGAGACAAAGCCAGAAAAGAGAGCTAATTTTAATCTGCAGACAAATACAAGATTGGTGTAGGATAAATATTTGGCTATGCCAAATTCATGAAGCGAGATAAACGCATCTGCTTTACTCAATATGGATATAAAAGAGAGAACAGTTTGGGACTCTTTCAGTAGCAAAACAACTATCAAGATTACTATGACAATAAAATGGAACAGCTGAAATGCCAGAAGAAGCCACTTTGCCACCAGCCCAGGCAATTGGACCAGTTTTCAAAGAGACCACGTGACCCAGACAGTCTAAGGGTGTATAGAGAATGCCCGTGCAAATGGACCCACCCTTTCTCCATTGGCTGCCTCCCCTCCAACCTTCCCCGTGTAGAGAATGAGATTAGCTGGTCGCGTAGGGGCCAGATGGGAATTTTTGGCTTACACTCTGATTGGCCGGGAGTGTAGGTATGTTTTCGCTCATCCCATTCTCTACTAACCATGGGAGACCTTTCATCCTTGGTCACAACTGGAGGGCAGTGCAAATAGTATAGGTATTTGAATAGGCTAAATTAGAATTAATGAATATATTAGTTTGGCAGCCCTCTGTGGCAATTAGATGGAATAAGATGCGACATAGCAAAATAGATATGACAAAGTTAACATCCCAATGAGGCATAGATGAGGGCTGCCTAGACTGCCTTCAGCCCTGATTCAACGCTGAACAGCAGTGCAACGTTGAATCATTTAATATCTCGAGTTTAAGTACACCACTGGAATTGGTAACACGACAGGAGACAAGCAACATATTTGTTTTATTTGGGTTAGTGCAGAAAAAATATTTTTTTAAAAAAAACTTCAAATGTATTCAGGATGGGTTACACAGTTGACTTTCTAGTTTCTTCAAGCAGCCCTTATGATAATTTTCTATTATTTATTTTTTCCATTTGTTCTTATTTTGAATTGTTAAATCATTTTGATTTATTGTATTTGTGCTTATTTGCTTATTTGTTCCTTTTATTATGGTGATTTGATTATTTGGTCTGATTGATTAGTTTTTATTTATTATTTTAATTTGTTTAATCTGTTTTTGTCTTTTGTATATGTTTGTAAACCACCCAGAGTAGCTTTTTGCTAGATGGTTGCAGTATATAAATAAAATAAATAAAAAGAGTTTACTTGGCTTCCACAAACCGGGGACCTGTGGTTTGAAATCCTGACTTCCAGGGAACATTTAAGCCACATTTCCCCCCAAATTTGGATGTCATGAGATGTGACGGTTGCTATTGTTTTCTGTACCATGTCATAGGCCCTACCAAGGATTATTATCCACTTCCACTTTAGTATGTACCGTGGCAGCTAGGCTTTCCTAGTTGAGGCTACTTTTGCTTGTAAGAATGGTTTTTATTTTTAAAACAGTGGAATGGAAACATTTTCTTCTTGCCAGCAGGACAAAGAATGCCAAGCTTCACATACCAAACGGCAGCCGGAATGTTTGACATTGCCAATGGCAGCTGTCCAGATGGTCTGCAGAATCCCCTCTTGTGCTCACCACCATTCACAAAGTGACACAAACTAAGGGATAATTCCAGAAGCTGGCTCCTTTTTAAAATCAGTTTTACCACTTCTCACCCAGACATAAGGCAATGGCTAGGGCTGTGTTTCAATAACTATGAATGTTAGTGAGTACCATGTTTCAAAGATCTAATTTTTTTGGTTTGGGGGCACCGCTATTTTTGGAGTTGGCTTTTGAATGCTGAATTGGGCTGTTGTACAATGTCTGCCTTGCATACTCATGCAGCAATGATCCAGATCTCTCCTGCATCAGAACACAGGTCCATCTACTAGTCCATCATCCTATTTCCCTTAGTGGTCAGATCCCGAAAGCTCACATTTCAGAGATGAAGTCAACAGCCCTTATTCTCTAGTGCTGACCAGGCCTAGTACAATAGGACCCCAGTATCCACTGGGGATTGGTTCCAGGCCTTCCCATGGATAATGAAAACTGTGGATAAGACCGAACACCAAAATCCCCCCAAAAACTGCTGTTTTGTGACAGTAGCTTGCTTTATGGCTGCTGTTTTATGACAGTAGCTTGCTTTACAGCTTCTGTTTGTGGCAGCAGCTTGCTTTATGGTTTCTGTTTTAGGACAGTATCTTGTTTTACAGCTGCTGTTTGTGACAGTAGCTTGCTTTGCAGTTGCTAAATTATTTATTTACTTTTTTCCTCTGCCAACCATGAATAACTGAATCAGTGGATAATGAGTCATTGGATACGGGGGTCCTACTGCATTTCAAATAGTTTTCAGTATGTCTCAAGTCAGTCCCTAAACTGAAGTAAATAGAATAAATTGAGTCTCAGGGGGCCAGGTTTCAGATCCTTGCTCAGTCACAGAGATCCACCAGGGGGCCATTCCTTGGAGATCTCGTGAATCTTGAAAACTGTCACAAAGTTGCCTCAAGTCAGATGAGACTTAACAACACAAAATAGGCAAAGAAAGCCATCTCTGGAAGAAAATGAGGACCATTCTATTTCCAATTGTCCCACAATAGTGCCTTTAAGATAATCTTGGGAAGAAGCCTTGCTCCCTCATGCCTGGCTCGCATTACAATGCGCTTCTACATGATTACAATAGATTGTTTATTTGATTGGGAGGAAAGACATATCAAAGCTTCCATGATGGTTGGACTCCTTTGAACTTCCTTAGGGGGATGGATGTATTAGTCTGTTGTTGTGTTTTCAGCCTTACATTAATTTGATCCATTCTTTTAGAACATATGTACCGTGCTGCAAAAATGTATTATTGGTTTATAAATTACACTTGTTGTTTCGGGGCGATAAACAGAATGATGAATGCAGTCTTTGTTCAATCACCTTTTTATTCATGAAAGGCAAAAGCACAGATTCTAAAAACATTTATCTACATCAGGAATAAGCCATAAACCTTTCAAAATGCTCCAAGTAATCCAGGAAGGAGCTACTGATTACTGTCATAACAAAGGAGATTCGATAATGCTAATGACTTTTCTTATGATAATCAATAACACACTGCAAGCGGCTTGAATCTTAACATATTCCCCTTGCTGCCACCCTCTTCTCTTTAACAAAATAAACATGGATGGAATGCAAGTACCAACAGCCCAACAAAAGGAAAAAGAAAAAAAGAAAAAGGAAAGAGATTTGACACTTGTCGGAGCGTATATGTGTATAATTGCTTCATACTTGCTGTTCAGAACTCTGAGCCTAGATTTCAGAACCAAGTGACCAAATGTTGGGCTAGGATCCCTCAAAACTTCAACCATGGATGATGACCTCAGTTTCATAAGAGACATCTTCAAATCATAGGGAGCTCATGGATGATCCATAACTCATCTGATGTTCCATTGACCAACTCCTAAACCAGGTGCTAGGGCTTCCAGGTTCTGGAGAACATGGGTATCTCTGAAGTCTCCATAAAGCACTAACAAGGGATTTATTCAAATCCATTGATGGGGCCACACCTTTAAGGGATGATAAGAATGCATCCTTTTTTCAATCCATGTTCAGTTCCTCTTTTGTACTCTGCTGTCGACCCAGTTGATTCTGGAACTGAATCATGCACCATTTGCTGAAGGTTTCAAATCATGTATAGCTCTCCTGCACTATCTCTAGGGGCACAAATGTTGTAACTGAGGCTATTCTATTTACCTGTTTCTCTATATTTGTTTTTGTGTGTCTGTACACCACCTTGAGTTGTTTTTATACAAGCAGACAGTATATAAACGCCAAATAAAGTATCCTACTTTGGACACATAAAGAAAAGGCAGGGTACTACTGCCTTTACTGGCTGCCCTCCACCCCAAGAGATCCATCTCACATTGGCTAGAATACTATTGGTGTGAATGTAAGATTTGCATAAATTACCTCATGGGGAACCTCTTTCCTTTTTATTTGATCCATTTGGCTACATTCAGTGAACATTTCCAAATTTTATCCCAATCCTCAAATGAAATTTATGGGCCTTCTACACCAACGCCCTCCCCCTTCACTGTCAAGGCAGGGGCCATTGGCCTCCATAAACCACATTGAGGAAAGGTGTGAATGTGTCTACATGATTCGTGACGTGTCTTTGGAAGGATGGGGGCAATAAAAACACCTCGCTCCCTTCAATTTGGATGCATCCAAGCTCTGAGCCTCAACTAAGATACTGCCTGGCTCGCCCCCTGCCCCCCTCATCTTGCCAAGGACCTTACATCTAAGAAATAACTCCTGGCAAATCCATCTTTTGCCATGTTATAACCTACTGGTACTACTCAGAGGAAGAGTGTTTCACCCTCAAAATATTAGCAATGTTTTTGTTACTTTTCTAGTGGCCTAAAGGTATCATCTGTCCCACTTTTGCTAATGGCGCCTAGTTGGCAAGGTGTAAGGTTGGGTCTTGACTAGAGATGGGCACAAAATGAACTTTTTTTATTTCCATTATTTGTTATTCATTTTGTTACATAACGAAATGAATAGCGAACATTGTGATGAAATTGGAACGAACCAAACAGAACCACGAAAATTAGGTTCATTACGTTTCATTTTTCATTAATGGTGACGCGCAATGAAATGAGCTGTTTTAAATGTTAAAAAATGCCCTGGACATCAATAAAAATGCAGCTATAATTATTTCTACTGTCTGATAATACCTACCGGGTGGGTTGGGGTCCTTAAAACGTTTGTTTTTGTCTTCTCCCATCACGATGTATTTTTCTTTTCCCTTTAAGGATGACAAAATGGATGTTGCCACTCCAGCCACAAGATGGAGGCAAGCCATGTGATGGGATCATGTAAATTCTTGGACAACTTCAACCAATAGCATGCCCAGGTTGCAGACTGGGCAGGTCTGGCAGCCACAGATGGCATAAAAAGCTCTGGCAGCCCCTGTCCTCCTTGCAGTCTCCGGTGGGAGTTAGGGTGGGATTGCTGTCTCTGTGACTCATTATTTTCACTTTAGCCCAGCTAGGAAGGTGTGTGTCTCTGTCTTCCTGCCGGCTGCAGCCTGGCTCTTAGGGTAGAGAAAGAAGAGATTTCTCTTGCAGCCTCCCTGTGTGTGTGTGTGTGTGCGTACCTCTCGGTGAGTACCCTCCCCTGCCCCACAGTGCAGTCACTCTGTGGCTGCCTTGCACCCTAGGCAATGTCCGCTGCTGCCTTTGCAGCCTCCCTGCATACCTAGTCTATACTGTGTCTCTGCCAGCATCAATCTTTTTAGTGTTTTTCCTCTGGTCTGGGGCATTGGGGGATGCCTGTACATGGAAATGCTTTAAAAATCATGCAAAAAGCGGGTAAAAATGAAAAAAGAAAAGCAAAAAAAGATCTTTTTCCAAAAATTCACAAAACAATGAAAAATAAATCAAAATGGACCCCTCAACAAAAATCAAAAAAACGAAATGCCATTTTTTCGATTCGTGCCCATCTCTAGTCTTGACCATATGGTAGTAGTACTTAGAGCAGTAGGACAATAGGACCGATAACCATGAAAGGTGGTGAATGCTCCAACACTGGAGGCATACAAGGTAAATTTGGACAATATCCTTTATTTATCTTCCTGTGATGCGTGGTGAAGGGGGTTGGACAGGATCACCTTGAAAGCCCCTTCCAACTTCTCTGTTCTATCATTCTATGATTTGGCCATTAGTCATGGGGAGCTGCAGGGAGTTAGGCCAATCCTACGTAAATACCAAGGAGATTCCAGGCATCATTTATAGCTTTTTAAAGTCCATTCCCTCTAATGGGGTGACTAGTGGCCACCATATTTTCCTCATTTTTCCGCTAAAGCATAATAGAGATATTCCATAAAGGCAATTATGTCACTTACTTCTGCTGTCTCCTGACAACGGCTTGTACATATTTTAAAAATAATGCATTTCCATTCAAAAGAGGGCAACCGACCTATCATTAAACTGTAGCACTTTCAGCCATCAGCATTCTTCCCTAGTCTGTATAGTCAGTAATGCTGACTCAATAATCATGCTTGTGCAATACATTTTTTCGCATGCCCTTAAAGGTAAGAGTACAATAATAAATGGAATGGGTTTGTGAATAAAACTGTCTCTAAAATTAGCTATTACATCCATGTGAATATACCACAGTGAATTTATGATGATTAATGGTATTATGATGAACACCGAAGCATGTAATAATGATTTGCTACTTATTATAAAGTGTTGCCAATATTTTCTACACCCAAGTGACAGAAAAAGCAAGAAATTCAATGGGAAAAAAACACTCTTAAGCAAATGAAGGATAAGGAAACAAAATGAAGGACTATGAATGGCTTAAATATCCCCGTTGGGTCCCTATTACAAACCATAGGGGGGTCCTTCTGCACTCTACAAAATTCAGTATTAATTTTTCTTTGATTCCCCCTTCCCCCCTTTTTTCCTCAAAAGCCGTCCAGTTTTGAAATAATAAACTAAAAATGGCATTTGGAAGAAATAGATCAGAGTCTAGCTTACTGTTACATGTTGAGATATGTGAATAATCCAAGGAATATTGGTAGGTCTGCATGTGAAAATTAGAGATGGGCACGACTCAAAAAAATGGTGTTTCGTTTGTCGTTTGGTCGTTTAGGGGTCCGTTTCGTTTCGTTTTAGTTTTTGTGGGTTTTTTTGCAAAAAAAACAACACATTTTCGTTTCCTTCGGTAATGAAATGAAAAACCAAAAATGAAAACAAACAATTGCTGTTTTGTTACCATTTAGCACAATTCAATGTATCTGCCGTAACGAAAACGAAGCGGTCGACAAAAATTTTCGTGTTTTGGGTCGCTTCATTTCATTTTGGAGTCAAACTTCGTTTTCGTTTCGTTATGTAATGAAACCAAAAAATGAAAACGAAAACGAAAAATCGCTCATTTCGTGCCCATCTCTAGTGAAAATAGTCATTGGCTACAGGGTTACACAGCTTTCTGTCTTTTCTAATGACTGTCCCCAATGCGACCTTACCCTCAAAGGCCAGGAATGGTGGACCATCAAACACATTGCTTAGATATCTACTTGTCATAGACTCAGGATGTGTGGATGAATATATGGATGGTGCTGGAGAGGCCATGTCTAAAAGCCTGCAATGTCACACTTCAAACACTGGACAAAAAATCTTAAGGATGGATCTTTATGCACTTAGAATTTGTTTTACAATGTCTTTCGCCTGGTTGACTTTTCAGAGTCCTTTTTAGTGTTGTCAAGAGTAGGGGTGGGCATGAAATGGAAAAATAGTGTTTTGTTTCATTTCACTTTGTCCTCCCCACCGTGTCTCATTTCATTTCAATACAAAATGAATTTTAAAGTAGTTTTGTTATGAAAGCAAAGCAAAAAGCAAAGTGGTCTCCTTATATGCCGCCCAATACCACTTCAAGTAGACTCTGGGCAGTTTACAGTTTTAATTACAGTATGCAGGCTACACATTGCCCCCCCCCCAGCAAGCTGGGTACACATTTTACCAACCTCGGGAGGATGGAAGGCTGAGTAAACCTTGAGCCTGCTACCTGGGATTGAACCCCAGGTCATGAGCACATTTTAACCTGCAGGACAGGCATTTAACCACTGTGCCACGAGGCTCTTGAAAAAAAAATGAAAATCAAACCAAAAAAATGCTATGCTTCCCTGGGTACTAAAAGACCCAGGGAAGCAATAGATTTCAGACCAGCCCCCAACATTTGGAAAGGTTTGGGAGTCAGGGGACTAAGTAATTAAGGGGGTGTCCCTAGAAAAAAATCTTTCTAATTGCAACCGGAAGTTGAACGGGTGAGCAATAGTGCAGTTGTGGCTTCCCATTGACTCAAATTAGAAAGAAGTTTTCCTAGGGACCCCCCTTTGGACCTTAATTACTTAGTCCTGTAACCCCCAAATATTTCCAGATTTCAGGGGGTTACCTCAAATTGCTTGAGGAAGGTACCCTGCTACTTTGGAGTCCAAGGTATGTAAATTTTAAGTACATTCTTTTTTTTCAAAATATGCACTCGAAAATTATTTAAAAAATAAAATTTAGGAGCTGACCCTATAGTATTAACTCTTTAATTGCTGGAAACCTCCCAGCACACTTTGTCAATTAAGTACCCAGACCCCCTTTAGAGCTTCAAAACTCAGACCTCTCACCCCCAAATCTTTCCAGATTTAAAAGGGTCCCCTAAAATCGCTTGAAGAAGCTAGCTCTGTCACTTTGGGGGAGATAAATGACTGGGATCAGTATTTTCTACAGCATATTTTTCTATGCTGTAGAAAATACTGATCCCAGCTGTTTATCTCCCCCAAAGTGACAGAGCTAGCTTCCTCAAGTGATTTTAGGGGACCCTTTGAAATTTTGTAAAGTTAGGGTTTCTGGGGGCAGTGATATTAAACTCCAAGGGATGTGCAGGGGACAAGGGGGGATTTTAAAACTTTTTTGGGGGGCCCTTGGGGCTCAGCCAAAAAAAACCCCCAAAAACATTTCCTCCACCCAATGGGTGGGAGGAAAGGAGCAATTTTAAAACCTTTTTATTATTATTATTTCCCAGACCCAAGCACACGCACACAACTGATTGGCACTTGGGGCTCAGAAAAAAAAAAGTTTCCTACGCGCAATGGGATGGGGGGAAAGTTGGGATTTTAAAACCTTTTTTATTTTGTGGCTCCAAGCCCATGCTACAGCTGATCGGTGCTTGGGGTTGCAATTTTTTTTTTAAACAAATCCTGCCTTTTCCCACCCCTGATCAGAGCGGAAAGTTACAAGACACAACATGACACTTGCTGACTTATTTTTTCATACCCTTCCTAATGATCCCTAGCATCGAGTTTGCTTTTTTCACTGCTGCGGCACACTGGGTTGTCGCAGTCATTGAGCTGTCCACCAGGACCCCAAGGTCGCTTTCCTGGTGTGTTGCAGAGAGTTCTGACCCCATCAGTTTATAAACATAATTGGTTTTTTTTTTTTTTGGCCCCAATGTGCATCACTCTGCACTTGCTAATGTTGAAGCTCATTTGCCACTGGTTTGCCCGCTCCCCCAGTGTCAAGAGATCTTTCTGGAGTTCTTCACAATATCTCTCAGTTTTTACTACCCTGTATAATTTAGTGTCATCAACAAAATTGGCTACCTTGCTATTTACACCTCCTTCTAGATCATTTATGAAGAGGTTGAAAAGCAGGGATCCCAGTACTTAACCTTGGGGGACTCCACTCTTTACCTCCCTCCACTTAGAGAAGTGTCCATTTAATGCTACCTCTGTTTCCTGTCCGTTAGCCAGTTGCTGATCCAGAACAAGGCCTGTCCCTTGATTCCATGACTGGCAAGTTTATTCAAGAGCCTCTGGTGTGGGACCTTATCAAAAGCCTACTGAAAGTCCATATAAACAATGTCAACTGGATCTCCCTTATTCACATGCTTATTGACACTCTCAAAAAATTCCAACATAGTGAGGCATGATTTGCCCTTCCAGAAGCCACGCTGGCTCTCCTTCAGCAGTGCCTTCTCTTCTTTGTGCCTATTAATTTTATCTCTTAGGATGGTTTCCATCACTTTACCTGGGACACATGTCAAACTGACCAGTCGGTAATTTTTTTGGTTCGCCTCTGGATCCTTTTTTGAAGATTGGTGTTACATTCACTACCTTCCAGTCCTCAGGCACAAAATCTGATCTGAGGAAAAGATTATATATTTTCCTATATATTTCCCTCACTACAAAGATAGGCTCTGTTTTAGGCATATGGTCTCTGTCTTCTTCAGTGAATACTGAAGCAAAGAATTCATTGAGTCTCTCTGCAATCTCTGTTTCCTCTTTAAAAATCATTTGCCTTCCATTGTTGTCTGATGGTCCAATGGTCTTACTAGTTGGGTTGTTACTTCTAATGTACTTAAACAACTCCTTGTTATTCCTTTGAGTGTTTTTAGCTATCCGCTCCTCAAAGTCTTGCTTTGCTTTCCTGATTGTTGCCTTGCTTTTGTTCTGCCAGAATTTATGTTTCTGCCTGTTGTCCTCATTTGGACAAGCCTTCCATCTTCTAAATGAGCTTTTCTTGCTTTTGATCACTTCCTGAACAGCTCCTGTAAGCCACATCGGAGTCCTCTTGGACCATGCAGTGTCCTTTTTTCCTTTTGGGTATGCATTCCAATTGGGCCCCTGTTATTGTTTTTGTGAACAGCCTCCATACCTCTTGGAATGTTTCGACTCTCTCAGTTTTCCCTTTCAACTTCTTTTTTACTAGTTTCCTCATCTTTGGGAAATTTCCATTTTGAAAATTTAAGATATCTGTGTTCGATTTTATCAGTGATTGGCAGTCTCTGATTATGTCGAAAGTAATTGTGTTGTGGTCACTGCTCCCTACTGGAACAGTCACATTAACATTTTGCACCAGATCTTCCTTTCTGAAAGGTCTGTCAGTTAAACAGACAGAAAAATGACAGTTTTTCATCTCTCCTCATGGCTATTGAAATGGAGAGTCTTAACTTCGTGCATACCATCCAGCTTTTGGGGATGGTGTAACAAGTATAGGGACATTCTTCAATACAGACTGTATAATGTGGAATATTTGTTTTCTATTTAAAGTTTAATAAACCTTTTTTGACTTTAATGTAACTCATGATTTGCTCAGGAGGGGGGGTGGTAATTGGACCAAACAATACTAAGACTCTAACAGTACTCAGACCATTCCCCATCCAGGTTGATTTTTTTTCCTGGATCTTCCCTAACTTGTCAGCAGCTTTCTTTAAACAGGGCATTGGAACAGAACACAATACGAGAAACATAAGTGGTTCAGAAGGCAGCAGAAGTATGATTTCCCAGGTGTGGTCTACACCCTATTACGGATGCAACAATATCTACTTGTTGCTGATGTTTCATCTTGTCAAAGTGAGAAAGCTTTCTGGGTAATCTTCCGCTCCTGGGCTCTTGTCTGTTCGAGTGCAAGACCAAAATATGAAGAGTGCAAGGTGCCACAATGTTCACAATTACCACAAAATTAACCACAAATTTAGCACATTTCTATTTGTGTTTTTCTGTGTCCTTCCTTATGTCACCTAAACATATCCCTTCTGAGCAGGGATGGGCACCAAATGAAAAATGAAACACTGTTTCATCGTTTTATTAGCTAATGAAACAAAATAAAATGAAATGAAATCGGGAAGCAGTATTTCGTTAGTAACAAAACGAAACAGCTTTTTTTAAAAAAAAATAAACCAATTTGTTTCACTGTAAAATGGCTCCCCTGGGTCCTAGAGGCATCACATTTGGTGTGAAACTTCCATGGACTCCCCCCTTTAAGTTCATGGGGCTGAGTTATTCAACTTCAAAGGGGCTGGCCCCTTTCTAGCCCCCCCCATGAAGTTGAATAACTTGGGGGGCCCTGAACCCCAAATCTTTCCATATTTGGAGGGCTTAAAGGGAACTGTCCAAGGGAGGTGCCCACCAGATTTGGTGCCTCTAAGATCCAGGGGACCCACTTCATAGAGTAACAGATTGCTTTGTTACTTTTTCATTTTATACAATTTTTTAAAAAAAAATCATTTCTAATGAATCAAAATGAATGACGGGGGGGGGGAAACGAAACAAAATTAAAACACAATTTTTCTGTTTTGTGCCCATCCCTACTTCTGAGTTTTAGCAAATTCAATGGTACCAAATAGTTTTATATGGATACCATTTTCTTTTTTCATGGAAAGAGTTTGAGCTTAAGTTTTCAATAGTCCCTTCCTCATGGTCAATATAGAAATCTTTCTTTTATCCCCCCCCCCCCTTGTTGTGGACCTCCACAGAACATTTCCCCAAGCTTTTTTAACTTGCCCTTTCTTGAAATCTGAGGTTCACATCCAACTAATCTCAAACTTCACAGACTTCCCCTAATGTAAATAATGAAGGTGCAACACACAGCCATGCTTCTCCGTGAGTTCCATCATTTTCACATCTTCCACCATTTATTCCCTATTGGTTAAGTTTAAAAAAATCCCCATGTACTTTTTTGGAGGGTCATCTGAGATATGGAAATATCTTCAAGTCAAAAACATGCTTATTTTGCAGCAAAGAAAAGCTTCTAGCACACATTGAGATAGCTGAAATCTGCCGTTACTACTAGGGCTTGCCTATGTGAAAAAAAATTGTCACCAGTTCCAAGAACGTTTTGATGCTATTTTTCATATTTCTCCCTCCTTCTCCTCCCTCACCCCAAATTCATTAATGACAACTTCTCTTCTTTGCATAGCAAACAAATTTAGGCACAATTTTATGCAGCCCTGCTCTGTTTCTCTGTGTTGTGTCCATTTCTTTTTGAACTAAATGTAGAGTCATAGAATCATGGATGAATGTGTGGGTGAACAGGAGTTAACAGGTTAGTGGTCTCATAAGCTAGCTTGCAGCTACCATTATCAGCAAGGCTTGCCATGCCAAGATGCTTATGTCATGGTTTACTCTGCGCATGTTCTAGGCATAAACAGTTCTATTGTTTTACTTATCTCTGGCTAAGCCAATGATAGCAGTTAAATGTGGCTTCATACACATGTATGGACCTGACCTACTTTGTACTCAATAAAATGATTGCCGTGGGGGTGCGCACAGAGGAACTGTCTCTATCTTTCACACCAGATACCACGTCTGCAGACTTCATTCTTTCTGACCGCACCCTTTGAGTGCTGGTTTCCCTTCATGAATGGAGTTAGAAAGGGGCCTAAAAGGGCATCAAGTCCAAGCCACTGTTCAAGGCAGGAATCCAGATCAGAGCAGGTGATTGCCCCATTTTCTCCCGATTGTCTTCAACATTAGAACGCTCACCAACTTTTGAGGCCATTGGTTCTACTATCTGAGCCTTAGCTCAGAAGTCTTTCCTACATCTGGCTTCCTGTAGTATGAGCCCATTGTGACACGTTTTACATTCTGGGATGATCTAGAACAGACCCTTCCTCTCCTCTGTAAGACACTCTCAGAAGTATTTGAAAAGTATTTGATAAGTATTTGAAAAGGAGAGTGAAAAAATGCACTGAAGCTCAACATAAAAAAAACTAAGATCATGGCCACCGGTCCCATCACCTCCTGGCAAATAGAAGGGGAAGAAATGGAGGCAATGACAGGGTTTATTTTCTTGGGCTCCTTGATTACTGCAGATGGTGACTGCAGCAACGAAATAAAAAGATGCCTGCTTCTTCTGAGGAAAGCAATAGGAAACCTAGATAGCATCCTAAAGAGCAGAGACATCACTTTGCCAACTAAGGTCAGGATAGTCAAAGCTATGGTTTTCCCAGTAGTGATGTATGGAAGTGAAAGCTGGACTATAAAGAAGGCTAATCACTGCAGAATTGATGCTTTTGAGCTGTGGTGATGGAGGAGAGTCTTGAGAGTCCCCTGGACTGCAAGGAGATCAAACCTATCCATCCTGAAAGAAAACAACCCCGAATGTTCAATGGAAGGACAGATTTTGATGCTGAGGCTCCAGTACTTTGGCCACCTAATGAGGAGAGAGGAGTCGTGGAAAAGTCCCTGATGTTGGGAAAGATTGAAGGCAAAAGGAGAAGAGGATGGCAGAGAATGAGATGGTTGGACGGTATCATCGATGCAACCAATATGGATTTGACCAATCTCCGAGAGGCAGTGGAAGATAGGAGGGCCTGGCGAGCTCTGGTCCATGGGGTCATGAAGAGTCGGACACAACTGAACAACAACATTCTTTCTCCCATCGGTCTTCTTTTCACAAGGCTGAACATGCCTAGTTCTTTCAGTCTTTCCTCCTACAGCTTGATTTCCAGTCCCCTGATCTTCCCTGTTTATTAGCATCCTGAAAGTGTGATGCCCAAAACTATGCCTTTTAATTTCTGTATTCCATTTTGTAGTCTTACCCAGGTGTTATCTCTGTGCCATCTTTTATATCAATTTCAAGTTCATCCTGTTTGCTCCCATGCTCCTCCTCTTACCATACACATGCCATAAGCCATTGGTGGCCCATGTTTGACATTTATGTACTTTATTTCCTTGCAGATGACTGGGTCCCATGCCTACTCTCTGGTTCCTTCCTTTGTCCTTTATGTTCTTGCCACTTCATTCAATTTCAACTAGGAATGTTCATAACCTGTGAGATTCATGGCCTCCAGCCTGAGAGCGAGACAAAAAGTCCTCACCCCTCCCCATCAAAGTCACAAAAAGTTGTTCAAACTATTGGCACAGTGATCTGTGCAAAGCTACTGTCTGACTGGAGCCTAACTGCGGCAACCTCCTCAATCATCTTGCCCAGAAAGGGAACATTGGCTACCAGATGATAGTTGGACAAATTGTCCGCAGCCAGGCCAGGTATTCTGAGAATGGGCCGGATCATGGTCTCCTTCAGGTGAGCTGGAAAGATTCTATGCTTGAAGGAGGCAGACGTGATCGCAGCTGCCCATTCCGACATGCTCCGACATGCGGTCGTGATCAGCCAGGATGGACAAGGGTAGAACAGAGAAGATGCTGGTCAGCAATCAGTCACCGCCCTGGAGGCCTCAGCTGGAGTCACAGTCCCAAACTCAACAAATCAAGGAGGCCAAGGAGGTGCGGCACAAGCAGCTCCCAGGGACAGATTAGTGGAACTGGAATCCAGACTGGCCTGGATGACCTCTATTTTGGATTTAAAATGGGCTGTTTAAGACTCACTAGTGAAATCACTAGGAGGAGGCCTCCACTGATCAGGACTGGAGAGGTCCCGGACCACCCTGAGCAATTCAGCCTGGCAGTTTGAAGCCCTCTAAATGAGACGAATGAAGATTTACATCTCTAATTCCCCAATGACAGAACTGATGGAAACATCACTTCAGGCCCCGGGTTTCTTCAGTTCTGCACAAGATTCGGTGCTTTGATTCTTGATTGGGAGATGCCGGGCAAAATTAAAGGGGGGGGGGAAATAGGTGGAATGAGGTCACCATAAGGACAACAGTCCCACAAACTCAAATATTGGGGAAGCGGTAGGTGGGTCTACTCCAGCGATAGCAATTGCTTCTTCCTACTTGTCCCTCCCTCCAGAAAGCCTTGTGAGATATACAGGATATAATTCAATGCCATGCTGCTCTCTACGATCCCACCAAAAATAGTTCTGTGATTCATTATAGGGCTTTTCTCCCTTACTTAAAGTGCAGAGGTTGTGAAGTATGCCAACGTAACTATTAAGTGCATGAAATCCAGGATAATAATAAAACCTACTCATTAATCCTCCTTCCCCTTCTTTGTCTGTGTGATCTAGAATCCTGTGGATTCTCTTCCAGGGAAATGAGAAAGGTAATATTGGTTTCCTGAGTTACAGCCATTATTGGCAATAGATTGTCCTTCCCGGAGTAAGTAATGGGCCCCTTATATCACTCCCTCCGTAAGCTCCCCAATGCTATAAAAATCCACATCTACATTGTACCAACAATGCTTTATTCACTCTGGGTGCTGTGCTCAGATAATAACATTTTAAATTGGAGAACTCTAATTTAATCAGTTAACTTTTGAAGCCCTTGCACAGCTGACCAGCTGTCAGGCTTCTGATTTAGAAGCGAGTTCACATTTATAACCCCGCTTTAAAATAAGAGACAAAATGAAAGAACCTTGTTGGCTCCAAAGAGGGAGGAATGATGTGCCTGTAAGATAGAAGGTGGGGGGAGAGGGTAAAAGGAGGATCAACTACCCGCCTAACAAGCTGTCAGTGTCAACAAAAAAGCAGGTTCAGTTAATACACAGCAGAATATTAAAAAAAAAATATGACCCCCTTTCCTAATATTTTGGAGTCTGATTCAATAGAAGGCTATCTCCCTCAGCCTTTAAATTCTAAAATAATTGGTAAAAAAAACAGTTCCCCAAATGGGACAGAAACATTCATCTGAAAAAAATAATAATACTCTGATTTGTCAAGGAAAGAGATCTTGGTGTGCTGGTGGACAGCTCAATGAAGGTGTCTATCCCGTGTGTGGCAGCGGTGAAGAAGGCCAATTCCATGCTAGGGATGATCAAAAAGGGGATTGAAAATAAAACAGCCAACATTAAAATGCCATTGTACAAACCGACAGTAAGGCCGCACCTGGAGTATTGTGTACAATTCTGGTCACTGCATCTAAAAAAAGACATAGTATAACTGGAAAAGGTGCAGAAGAGAGTGACTAAAATGATTACTGGGCTGGGGGACCTCCCTTATGAGGAAAGGCTAAAACATTTGGGGGTCTTTAGTCTGGAAAAAAAGTGCATGTGGTGTCAAAGGCTATTGGTGCATGCAGATCTACTTTGTAGGTCAGTCCCTTCTGCTGCCAGTTTTGTCTCTGTGGTACATGTGGAGGGCAATAAGATGGTTACTTCATGTCCCTCTCATCGCGGTTCGCCGTCCCGCTTGGGACCAGTAAGAAAAAATGTTACTACACATCCATTGCATGACGGTGGGAGTTCGTCCTGACCATGCCCCCCTGAACTGGGATTTAAGCGTGATGAGCCATACCTCTCCCTGACCGCAGGAATTCTCTTGTCTCAGTTCCTGTTTTGAGACAAGTGCCCATGAAGTAAGGCTCGTCACACAACATGCACTTTCTCCATCTAGTGGCAGGAGTGAAAAGTTGCATTCTCCAGTACAACCCCAATGGTGTAAACAATGCATCACAGAGAGGGAAGAAGGCATAAAACCTTCAGTGGGTAAACGGAAACAGGGACAGAACCGGGACAAGACCACGTGACCGCGAACAATGTTATCACGAAACGAACGTAATCTCAGAACGAGGACGGACATGAAGTAACCGTCTAAGTGTCAGTTGAAAGAGTTCTTCTCTTCATAGGGCTGTCTAGGGATTCAGGATCTGAGGATAGTGGTGCTCTCCCTTCGCAGATGCATTGCACCCCGGGTGTGGGGAGGGAAGGCTAGAGTGCAGCCTTCTATCCACAGCAAATGTAGCTGAGCTGGTCATGTGCAAGGAGATTTTCAGGCCATTGTTCCCAAGGGGTTCTACAGGTAGGAAGCAAGATGATTGGGCAGTGGCAGGATCCTTGGCAACTTGCAAAGATCTTACAAAAGCAAAGGAAGTCCTTTCTTTAAGTTAAAAAAAAATCACAGGATACCAAGGAAAATGGTGGCAAAATGCAGTTCCACCCTGAAAATATAGAAAAGGCTTCCTAGCTCCAAAAGGCAAAAAAAAAAAAAAAAAGATAAGACAAGATGACAACCACCACCACCACCACCACCACAACCACAACCACAATGTGTGCTGGTTATATATTGTCCCACGGTACATAAAGCACTCTCTGGGAAGTTTTCAGTTTAATTGTGCAGGTTACTTGTTGCCTTTCAAGCTGGGTACTCATTTTGCTGACTTCAGAAGGCTGGAAGGCTGAGTGAACCCTGAGCTGGCTAACTAGGACTGGATCCCTGGTCATAAGCAGAGTTTTGGCTGCAGTGCAGCAGTTTAACCATTGTGCCACACAGCTCTTTACTCAGAAAAAAATCTGGTGATTATTGTATCCTGTTCATGTGTGGATCTGACCCTTTCAGAAAAATTAAGGGCTGAGTCCAGCCAAGTATCAGTGTAGGTTGATGCCTTTGGCATATAATGTTCATATCCTAATTATTATCCCAGTTAAACACTAGAATGGTTTTAGAATTGTGCTTTCCTCTAAGAGTGTTATCTTGATTGCTGCATAATTGCTGATATTTCAACTAAAACGGGAAAAATGTTTCTTTGGTTATCTTAACCTTGCTTCGATATCAGATGGGATCACCATCCTAGTTAGAGGCATCATTGGCAAAGCAAATCTAACCAGCCATTACGGCTAAAGGCAAGGTAATGGTCATTAGGTCATTAGGTCAATTCTGACTTATGGTAAGCCCTTTCAGGGTTTTCCAGGAAGGCAATACTCAGATGTGGTTTGCCATTCCCTGGTACTGTGCAGCTGGCCCAAGGGCACACAGGTAGGCACCTTTGAGATGTATAGAGTCACAGGTTGGGGGTTGTGACAGGGACCTATTTCAGTTAATATAGAAGCCTTGTGGTGCAGTGGATAAACTGTAGTATTGCAGCCCAAATGCTGGTGGCAGTTCAGGTAGATGACTCGAGGTTCACTCTACCTTCCCTCTTTCGGAGGTCAGTAAACTGAGTACCCTGCTTGCTGGGGGAAACAACTAACCTGCATAATTAAACTGAAAACTGTCCAGAGAGTGTTCTCTGTACTAGAGCCCTGTGGCACAGTGGTTAAATGCCTGAACTGCAGGTAAAACTGTGCTCAGAACCTGGGGTTCAGGCTCATGGTTGACTCAGCCTTCCATCCTTCTGAGGTGGGTAAAATGAGTACCCAGCTTGCTGGGTCACAGTATGTAGCCTGTATACTGTAATTAAAAACTGCAGACCGACCAGAGACTACTTGAAGTGGTATGGGGCGGTATATCAGCAGAACACTTTGCTTTACTGTGTGTAAGCAGCACATTTTGCTTTTTTGCTTGGCTTCACAGCCTGTCAGTTACAACAGCTAAAGGATTTTTTTTCTGTGCATCCAGAAAACAAGATATCCACAGTGGTGACAGTGCCAGCGAGAACCACAGAACAGGGAGCGTTAGTTGTTTTGCTTGTCTGCCCTCCTTCTTCCCGTGCAAGCCGCAGCCGTCACCATGCCAAGGTGCCTCCAAAGTTTCTTTCTTCGTTAATTTATCCAGTACAGGGCTGTCTCACAGCTATTAGAAATGAGTTGCTGGTAAATCCAATCGAAGGGAAACATATGGTCCAAAATCACAGACATTGCAGAGATAATGAGGAACAACTAAGCGTCCAATTAGGAATTCTGCTGACGTTCAGAGACACAGAGAGACGTTTCTTTATTCAGTCATTGATGCACTGCTTCTCTGGGCTGTTCAAGATGGGTCACTCCGACACCGACACATGCCGTGCTTTCACCAGAGTGAGCAGGCTCAATTGTGAAAAATGACTGAACTCAACTATCCAACCGCATGGATGCTTATGCAACATCTCCACTTCACCCAGTTATGTCCCCAACATTAATGCTTCCAGTAGAATCCCATGATCCAGCTCCCCTATTTACTACTCATATGTAGGTTTGGGAAATCACTTTTTTGGGGTCAGTACAACCCAGAATCTGTTGTCCAGCATAGCACACAGATGTAGTCCACAAAGATCTACATCTGTGTAACATAAAATCACCTCTGACCAACAGCAACCTTATGACTGAGTCTGGAAGTTGAGTCATGGCTACTGGACTTCTTTTTTGAGAGATAGAAACATTTCGCTGTTCATCCAAACAGCTTCATCGGTCTGAATACAGCTAGTTCAAGTCCTCCATCTTATAGGCAGCTTTGACCTCTTGTCACCCTGGCCCACATCCTTCTCAAAAAAGAAGTCCAGTAGCCATGACACAACTTCCAGATAAACTCACCTGGATGACTGAGAATCTTCACAGACTTATGACTGAGTGATCTCCAGAATGTCCTGTCCTCAACTGCCCTGCTGAACTCTAGTGAACCCAAACCCATGGCTTCCTTTAGTCAGCCAGTCTGTCTCATATTTCGACTTCCTCTTTTCCTGCTGCCTTCCACCTGTCTCAGAACGACATAAGTCCCAGAGGACCTTGCTTCCTTCTCATGATGTGTCCAAAGTGGGAAAGCCTCAGTTTAAACCTTTTAGCCTCCCGAGATAGTTCAGGTTTGGTTTGTTTCAGGTGCCACTCCTTGGTCTTTCTTGGTCTTTCTCCCCAAAACTCTCCTCCAGCACTACATTTCAAATGAGTCAATTTTTTTCTGTCAGCTTTCTTCACTGTCTGTTTTCATGCTCAGCATCAGCATTCCTATTTGTGGTGAACCCCTCACAAGGTTCTCTATGCAGAAAGTACGAAGAAGAGTAGAGTCATAGAATGATGGAGTTGTAAAGGGCTGCCCTATAAGGCCATCTGATCCAACCCACCTGCTCCAGGCATTGACCATTATTTCCTTCTGGTGGCACTCTGGGATCACCCAGGCCACACATGCCTTGAGAAGGTCTATGAAGGATTCAGACTCACACCCCTTATTTCTGAAGCAGACTAACTAGGTGGTCATAGAATCTTAGAATCATAGAGTTGGAAGAGACCTCAAAGGCCATTCAGTCCAACCCCCTGCCATGCAGGAACCCCATCACAGGACTCCCGACAGATGGCCATCCAGCCTCTGCTTAAAAATTTCCAAAGAAGGAGACTCCACCACCCTCCGTTGTGACAGTTTATTCCACTGCTGAACTGCTCTAACCATCATGAAGTTCTTCCTAACGTTCAGATGGAATCTCTTTTCCTTTAGTTTGAAACTATTGCCCCAAGTCCTAGTCTCTGAAGCCATGGAAAACAAATGTGTTCCCTCTTCAATGTGACATCCTTTCAAATATTTAAACATAGCTATCATATCCCCTCTCAGACTTCTTTCTGAAAGGCTAAACATTCCCAGTTCCCTAAGCCGTTCCTCATAAGACATCTCTTCCAGACCTTCAACCATCCTGGTTGCCCTCCTCTGCACCCGCTCGAGGTTGTCAACATCCTTTTTCAATTGAGGGGCACAGAACTGGACACAGGACTCCAAAGATAGTCATGAGATGAATGTCACTCACACACACCTCATTTGTCCACTTCGATTTAGAGATAAAGAAATCCAGTTATCCTGTTGGTTTTGTATCAATTTCACTGGAACTCCGGGAGATATTTTGCCTGAGCAGTAAGTTCTGATGTTGCTAGTATTTCCAACAGATAATGGATTTGGGCATTTATGCTTTATGCTTTCCTAGAGCACTGGTTTTCTTGATCCCACCAAAACTATCTTCATTTTGATTGGATCATTCTATCGGGACTACTCCTTGCAGATTTGATTTGAGGCTGGAAGAAAACACACAGGGATTTCCCTGAAGACTTGTGCATTTGATTCTTCATTTCCTTCCTTCATTAAGAAAATTAAATGGGTATGAAATGGTGATATGTAAAGACTCGGTGACAGATCAGAAACCTCTGATGATATATGAGCAGCCATAATGACCTACGCACATGGAAATCTTATGGAGCTCTTTCGTCATGAGGAGACATGAAGGGATTCATCCACCCAGCCTTGCATCTCCTGCCTAAATAAGGAGAAAGGGAAGAATAGAGAAAAAGAGATCAATAGTACAGTCCTATAAATACCCCCACAAAAGTAAGCCTCACTGAACTCTGCGGAGCATAGATCCATTGACGTGTGGATACTATTGTCGCCAAATAGGTGCAGAATTTGTATCAACATTTGTATCTGAACAAAGATGAATGTTGTCACACTGCCCAGGGCTTGTTGTGAGAAGGAACACAATTCGTCTCTGAATAAAATTGTGCCTCAATTTTGTCTAAAACTGGGCATCTTCTATCATTATTACAATTAAGTGATAAAAGAACCAATGTCGGTGTCACTGCTGTCTCCCCCCAACACAGACACCATTTCTCCCATCATATGGCTGGAAAATC
>JAHTLZ010000148.1:625720-643959 GCA_023846285.1 Phrynocephalus versicolor
ATTATTATTATTATTATTATTATTATTATTATTATTATTATTATTATTATTATTATTATTATTATTATTATTATTATTATTATTGAAACTAAATTATCATCTACCAAGTTGACTGAAGATGACTAGGAATTTTTGATATAGCACAAACCAGCAGCCTCACGGATCAGCAGTAAAAATTATATCAACAACATGTTCATTATTTGGTTTGTTTCTCTTTACACACTGATAAAGAAATATGTACATATGGTAGGACACACAAACACAGAGATCCACATTGTCACTGGTTCCATCTACTGGCCAGTACTCGTAATTTCATATTTAGAAATACACATTTCTTGGATTTTCTTCTGGTATTTTTGATATTTTCAGTTCGTGGATAAATGAATCAATGATATTGATGCTGCAGATGCAAGGGTAGAGATAGGCACGAAATGGAAAAAGAGTGTTCCATTTCATTTTGTTTCTTAAGTAGTTTCATTTCATTTTGTTAATAACAATTTTTTTAGTATTGTAACAAAATGAAATGAAACGAAAGACTATGCTCTCCTGAGTCCTAGAGGCACCAAAATCACTTGGGAGCTTCCTCAAGCTCTCCCAGGGGGCTGAGTTATTAAGCTCCAAAGAGGTGCCCCTAAAATCTTTCTAATTGAGGAAGCCGATACTAGCCTACACCCCCCCCCCCCGTGGCCATGCGATTAGCACCATGGCTTGGCTTCCAAATCCTAAATCAATTAGAAATATTTTTTTTTCCTGGGGCACCCCCTTTGGAACTTAATAACTCAGTTCCCTGACCCCCAAACCTCTCCAAATTTCCGGGGCTTACACGGAAGAGCTTGAGCTCCCCTGCCATTGATTCCTCTAGGACATATCATTTTGTTATAAAGGGGGAAATGGTGTTTTATTACCATACAAAATGAAACAAAATGTCTCCTACCATTTTGTTAAGTAACAAAGTAATTCATTACGTAATGAAACAACAAAACAGCATTTCATTTTTTGTTTCATGCCCATCTCTATGCAAGGGTCCCAATGCATGGCTAAATATATGTGAATCTGGCATGGCCCTGAAATCACTGCGTTTCAGAATCCTATTGTAGTTAATTGGGGCTAATTGATAATGCACTGAGGTGTGGACTGGGAATTTGCTCAAGTACAGAATCTACCCTACAGTCAACCAAGCCACCCTAGTAATTAGTCACAATAAGCCACACCTCTTGAATCTGTGTGCAAATGCCAACTGAATGCCAGTCATGGAGGACTCAACACATTCCTCTCTCCCTACCCCATTAACCCTTTGGCTACTGCAAGGATATACAACTCTCAGTAAACTGACTTCAGTTACACATCTTCAGTATGGAATGTTTACTCCTAAAGGTAAATAAATCTGCTTATTCCACTTATAAATATTTACAAAGATCAAGCTTGCCCTGATGCATCCAATTGTTGACCAAAAGACACTGTACAAATGGAGGAAGCAGTTGTGGGAGGCAGAGAAATCAAAGCCAAAATGCTAGAGGTCATTTGTCACACTACAAACTCCGAAACATGCACAATTTCTTAACCTTTCTGCGTAACAACGGGCAACACGCATCCTCCGAGGGACTTTTCATCCACCTTCGCATTTCAGATGAATCCTCTGAGTTGCTTTCTCAGGATTCCCCACTTCCCTTCAACACATGCCATTTTGGATTATAATGTGAGGATGTGATTCATCTGACCCGTCCTTAACACAGGGTCAATCCAACAGCTTTATAATAAGTGGCTGAAGCTCACGTCTCCCTCCCCCATATCTGTGGTGTGAAGCCTGCCTGTTCTGGAGGAATCATCTCCCAGGGTCCATCTCCAAGCTCATTTGGCCCTCCTCTGCCTAGGCTGCCAGGGAAAGTGCCAATTAGTGCCAGTTTTCTCAACTGAGCTGCGTTCAATGGAGTGAGACCAGCGGTGCGGCACAAGGACAGCTTTCAGCAGTCTTCACAACCGGTGAAGATAACCTTTTCAATAGCAACTGGGTATCAGAGGAGAGCGCACACTCTCAGGGGCAAATCTTCAACCCTTCGGAGATTTTATCTCAGGGCATTCCAAGATGACTGACTCGCTTTACGCCTCCAAAATAATCTGACCAGAATGTATTTATCAGATTCTTGAACAATCTTGTGATGCAGCCTCGTGGCACAGTGGTTAAACAGTTGTAGTGAAACTGAGCTCTGCTCACAACATGGGGTTAAATCCCAAGCAGTCGGCTCAAGGTTCACTCAACCTTCCATCCTTCTGAGCTTGGTAGAATAAATATCCAGCTTACAAGGAGAGGGGCATTTTTAGCTTTCATATTTAACTTGCAAACCACTCAGAGAGTGATTTAAGTGCTATGGGGTGGAATATAGGCAGCACACTTTGCCTTTTTTTTGTTTGTTTACTAACTCCCCCAAACAATTCTGATTTATTGCTCCATGATTTTCCAGCAACTGGCCATGAGCATCTGTTGCTTGGAGAGGCCATCAGGATCTCTCTCTGCCACCAGGCGCAGGAGGTACTTCCTAGCCATTCCATCTTCCTCCCTGAAGATCTCACTTCCTTCCAGGCGCTGACAGCCCCCCACACTCCTTACACCAAGCAGCTCCACCAGGGACCACATAGGTGGGGAAAGGAGAAATAAGCACATGACATCCACTTTCAGATCCTGTTTGCCATAGAGCTACAGATGAGAGATTGGCACAATCCGAAAAAATGGTGTTTTGTTTTGTTTTGTTTCATTTCGTTTAAGGCTTCAGTTCGTTTCAGTTCATTTTTAATGATTTTTTTCCAAAAAAGTTTGTTGGTTCGTTAATTTGTTATCCATTTTAACCCACTTTGTGCGATTTAAAGCATTTGACTGCGCGCGGGCGTCCCAACACCCCAGACCAGACGGAAAACATTTAAAAAATAAAAACATTAAAAAGTGATCTGAGAAAACACATAAATAGGCATTTTAAGCACTCCTCCCCCCCCCCCCCGCTAGGTATTATCCAGCAGAAAAAATAATTTTCGCTGGGTTTTTTTTGTTCCCTTAAAAAAACCCAATATCTTTAAAAACACATTTTTAGATGTTTTAAATCACTTAATTTAGATGTTATAGCATCAACCTAATAGCTATAATGAGGCATAAAAAGAAATTGTATGATATTTTTGAAGTGTTTCTCATCCATTTAAAGCATTTAAAAACAGCTAATTTCTTCGTGCACAGCCATTAATGAAACGAAACTTAACAAACAAATTTTTCCCGGTTCGGTTCATTTTGTTTAGATTTTACTCCTAGGTTTGTTATTTATTTTGTTACATAACAAAATGAATAATGAATAACAAAATTAATTTAAAAAATCATTTTGTGCCCATCTCTACTACAGATAGCTCCCCTAGCCCTTTCAAATCTCTGTATTCCACTTCCTTCCCATGGTGCTTCTGGCTAGATTTGGTGACATTCCATGGAACTGCAGTGCACAGTTTGGACACCCATGTTGTAATATCTTGGCAAGCATAAAATAAAACACAAAATCAATCTATAAACAGAAAATCTGTCTTTTTGCCAAAAGGGTATTTTGCATCTTGAAGCCAAAATACATTTAGAAAGATGGAGTTTGCATGCATTATTAAAATTCATTTTGAATATATTGATATCAATATTGATGATGCAGATATACAGATCATTAATATCAGTCAGGATGACATCTATATATAGATTAGAGATATCTATAGTCTATATATTGATGTCATCCTGACTGATATTAATGATCTGTGTATCTGTATCATCAAGATGGTTCAAATTAGGCATGGGCCTTTTGTTTCAGAATGCATCCTGACTTATTCAAAAATGGACCACAGCAGCACAGCTGCTTTTTGGAACTTGGACCCACCCTCCAAAATGAAATCACCCATTGACTTACCTTGACTTACCTTGTGCGGATCTGAACTCCAACCAGGAAGTAGCCTCTGACACATCATCATTCCTTCTCCCTGGTACTGGCCAATCAGACAGGGAGGTGGGATGATGCATGTCCCTGCATAGCTACTGATTGGCCAGCACCAGCAAGAAGGAATAATGATACATCAGAGGCTACTTTCTGGTTGGAGTTTAGCCCCAGGTAAGGTAAGGCAAGGTCAGACAATGGGTGATTTGGTTTCAGAGGGTGGGTCTAAATTCCAAAGAGCAGCTCTGCTGCCGTGATTTGTTTCAGAATCGGACCCATTCCAAAATGCAAGGTCATGCCTAGGTCAAATATATAGTGATGTTCACAGACCAATGATGAAACATTGACTGGGAGTATACATGGGTCATGACTGAAGCAGGATATACAACTCCAAAGGGGTTAGTCTCCCCTACTTTTCTATGTGGTCCAGGAGCTACCCCAAGTTAAGATGATTGCACATCACTAACAAGATTGTGGCCATTCATTCCATTAATTCAATGTGGTGACAGGAAATCTGTTGCCTGCCTTTTTCAAATCAGCTGCAGTGGGAATCTGACATTCTGACTGCATCCTGAACTTAACCGTATGTTTGTATTCATCTCCTAATGAGCAAAGCTGAAGAAGGGGGCAGGATGTGTGCAAGCCCCCACTTATATCATCGATCTTGAGCAATCAGGACTGACTATGGGCTTGTGGCACAGCTGCATATACTCAAAGGGCCTGGGGATCAAGTTGAGCTTCTCATCACAGGAGTTTTGGAGGCCTGCTCAGTGGAGCACACAGGGAACTTTAAGGCAGGTGGTCTATTCCTGTCTTAGGGCAATTTTACATGACCTCTAAAATCCACTGGCAACTTAAATTCAGACCAGAGATCATGGGGTTTTGTTCTGCTTCCTGTGTTCCCACCCCTCTGCACTCCATTGCTCCTGTCTGCGGTGAGGGGAGGGAGAAAAAAAGGAAGAAAAGAATGCAGGCTCACCTCTGCTCACCTCCATCTGCCAGAGCAGGCCCGTAGGGATTCCAGGCTGTTAAAGTGGCGGTGGTGACAAAAAAATCAAACAGAAGGCAAGGAGAGCCTGGCATCCACAGCTTTATAATCTGCATCGGAATTTTTTTTTACCTCCGGAAACCAGGTACTTGTAAAATGTGCTGGGGTGCGCTCAGGTGGGCATGGTCGTACTTAATTTTTTTAAAAGTCCGCAGCTGGTGGGAAAACAATTTCCCCATAGGCGATTATGTTAAGCAAATTTCCCCTGGTTATCCCTTTCAGAGATAGTTGCAGAATGTGTGACAACAGTCCTCTGTTCTCCCTCTCCCTCCCTCCCCTTCTCTCTGTGTTTGTCCGTCCGCATGCACAAATGCTTTGGGATTTGCTCAAGTACAGAGATGGGCATGAAATGAACTTTTAATTCATTTTGTTATTTGTTATTCTTTTTTTAGCTAACAAAACGAATAACAAACCAACCCATCAAAGAAAAACAAAATGAAATGAAATGGAGATTTCCATTTAGTTTGCCTCATTTTTTGTTAATCTCTCCTACCTTGTCCTCGTTGCCGCAGTCCTCCTGGTCCTGGCAGGGAATGAGAGGGGGGACTTTTAACCCCCCCCAATTCAAATAAAATAAAAAAGGGGCACTGACCTGGCCCTAGGGGTGGCTGGGTCACCACTCTAAAATAAATTAAAAAAATTAAAAAAGAATCAATGGCTACCCAACCCCAGGGGCCACGTGGTCGGCACCTGAAGAAAAAAAATGAGGTGCCAAGCCAGCACCTCAAAAAGCCCTTGCTGCCGGCACCAGGATCGTCCCCACACTGCTGCCGCCGCCGCCGCTGCCAACGCTGCTGCCCGGTAAGTCTACCAAATCAGACTGCCAGTAATTCAAACGTTGCCATTTCAGTTCCTCATCAGGCACCTCGTTGTCTGGTTAGTCTTCTGAGCAGCAATCTGAGGACTTAACTCACTGATTTCCAGTCCTGTTGAGGAATGTTTGATTCCGAGGAAGGATGAGTGAAAATTGGTGAATGAAATGTCAATAATATAAGACTTGCAGATGGCTCCATACTTTTGGTGGGAAAGAGCTTTGATTTGAAGTGTCTAGAGCAGGCATGTCCAGACTTTGGCCCTCCAGATGTTTTGGAACACAACTCCCACAGTCCTTTGCCATTGGAAATATGGGCTTGGAATTCTGGGAGTTGTGGTCCAAAACATCAGGAGGACCGAAGTTTGGACATGCCTGGCCTATACTCATGACATGAGGCATTGAAACAGGATTATAGTTGAACAGTACAAAAACAAAAAATAATTACTATGGGAGATTTAGATACTTTCATGCTGACTACAAAAATGGAAATGAAATTGTTAATGGGTGTTCATCTTTAAAAGATACATAGTCAGCAGAAACACCATAGTATTCTCAATGTTGAGAAGAGCTGTTGTCTCTTGAATTCAACCAGGGCAGGCAGTGACAATTTTAGCTGATTCATGAAAAAAGCACAAAAGTTTGCTAGTGTCTTAGTATAAAACAGGCAAAGGTTTTCCCCGCACATGCGTGGTAGATATGCCCAGCTCTAGGGGCGGTGCTCATCTCCATATTCAAGTTGAGGAGCCAGTGTTGTGCAAGTCCACGGCCACGTGGCCGGCATGGCTGCAAGGAAATACTGTTTTACCTTCCTGCTTTTTACAGCGGTGGCTATTTATCTACTTGCATTTAGATGCTTTCTAACTACTAGGTTGGCAGGAGCTGGGCTTAACTGCAGGAGCTAACTCTGCTGTGTGGCACCTGGGATTTGAACCATGAAGCTGCCAACTTTGCAGCCAACAGTTTTCAGAGCCTTAGGCTGCGGTCTCACCAGCGTTTTCTGCGCATTTTTGCTGCGGCAAACTGCGCGGTAGAAGATCGCTTCCTAACCACGAAGGGAAGTAGTTTGGTGTCCCAACCGACCACGTCCCCAGAAGTGTACTTTCACCAAATTTTTTAAACCACCGCTAGGGGTTGGTTTAAAAAAAAGTTCGCTTAAAGATGTGCAGTTCTTTGCTACTCTAGCTGGTCATATTGAGGTTGGATTACTGCAACGCCCTCTACATGGGGCTCCCTTTGAACCTTGTTTGGCGATTGCAGTGGGTCCAGAATGCAGTGACCAGGTTGGTGGTTGGTGCACGTAGGTTTGACCACATCACCCCCATCCTGGCCTGCCTGCACTGGTTGCCCATTGCCTCCCGAATAGAGGTGGGCATGACTAGGGAAAATGACGTTTTCGAGTTGTCGTGTGTCGGAGGCGGCCCGTGTCGGCTCATTTCCATTTTTCGCAAAATTTTGCAAAAATTTGTCATTTCGTTTTTTTGTTTTTTCATTTTCGTTAGTACTGGTTTGGGGGGGTAGCGGGCTGCTGGAGGCACCTCTGTGGGGTGGGTGCCTCCTCTGGCCCGCTAATAGGGAAAGCGGGCTCCTGGAGGCACCTCTCTGGGGTGGGTGCCTCCTATCCTCACCCACCGGCACTGCTACAAAAGAGCATGCATAGCCATATGGATATGCATACCAAGTTGCAGACGCAGCAGACTGACAGAGGCACCCCTCTTTTTGGGGTGCCTTCCCTGCATCAGTCAGTGAGAGACAGGCACTCGGGCAGGGTTTGCATGGCACACAAATGCTGCTGCAGGAGTCAGCCAGAGCCACAAGTGACGGACTGGCAGACTCTCTCTGCACCCGCTGTGTCTCACTAAGAAGGGAAGCATACTTGCGTGTGCAATGCAAGTACAGATCTGGCTTAGGATTAAGAGAGGGTTAGTGCAAGGGCTAGGGTTAGGCTAGTTACGGGTGAGGTTAGGGTGGGGTAGTGGGGTGCACCTCTGGGTGCCTCTCTGACCCACTAAGAGGACAGTGTACTGTGGTGTATGGGTAAGGGTTAGGGTTAGGGTTAGGGCTAGGGCAGGGTTAGTGGGCTTTTTGGCACATCCCAGAAGTCTCAGTGGCCAAGTGGCCATGCCATTGGTGGAATGGCTCCAAAAATTTGCATGGTCCACTCCCATGGCCAGCCCATCATTGTGCAGGTGTAAAAAAAAAATGAAATAAAATGAAATAAAATCAATGGAGAGAGGACAGAGGAGACATTTTGTTGCAAGAAAAACCCACTGCTACTGTAAAAATTCTGGCAGTTTTAAAATAGCAATTTTCGCATGTTTCTGTGGTGCTTGTGTGTTTTTGGACCATGATTTAAACAAAAAAAAATTGTGGTTGCCGCCCCATTTTCGATCCCCCGCCTGCACCGCATGGCATGGCGAGTCCGGCTTGTTGCTTGTGACTGCGAGTCCCCACCAGAGAAGCCCAGGACAGGAGAGGGTGGAGGCCGAGGACCCCCCCCCCCAGAAACCACCCCTCTGGTAGGTGCCCTCTCAGACAGGCAGGCATATTTTCGCCTGCTTTTTGGGCCGGGAATTGGGGGTTTTAAAACTTTTTTTCTGTGCCGCTTGAATTGCGGTGGCCGGCGGCGAGTCCGGCTTGTTGCGAGTGCCTGTGAGACGACGAGGATTTCCCCCACCAGAGCAGCCCAGGACAGGAGAGGGGGGAGGCCAGGGACCACCCCCCCCAGAAACCACCCCTCTGGTAGGTGCCCTGAGCCGTCACTCAGGCAGGCATATTTTCACCTGCTTTTGGGCCCGGGAATTGGGGGGTTTAAAACTTTTTTTCTGTGCCGCTTGAATTGCGGCGGCCGGCGGCGAGTCTGGCTTGTTACGAGCGACTGCGAGACGACAAGGATTTCCCCCACCAGAGCAGCCCAGGACAGGAGATGGGGGGTCAACCACCCCTCTGGTAGGTGCCCTGAGCCCTCACTCAGGCAGGCATATTTTCACCTGCTTTTTGGCCGGGAATCTTTTTTTTAAAAAACTTTTTTTCTGACCCAATTTTTCTTTAGTCGGTTCGAGTTTGAGTTCTGGCGGAGTAATTGTCCTTATCGTTTCCGTTCCGTAACGGAAACGAGGAACAGAAATGGAAACGGGAATTCCGCTAAGTCGTGCCCATGTCTACTCCCGAATAAGGTTCAAGGTGTTGGTTTTGGTTTACAAAACCCTCCATGGCTTGGCCCCAGTCTATCTGGCAGAGCATATCTCCCAACAATTAGACCTGGCCCGACCCACCCAATCTTCCTTGGCCATCTCGCTTCGGATTGCCACGCCGAAGGAAGCCCGTAAAGTGACTACTCACAATTGGGCCTTCTTGGTTGTTGGTCCTGCTATTTGAAACGTTTTGCCAAGCGAGATACAGCAAACTCCTTCGTTGGCGTCCTTCAAGAAAGCTTTGAAGACCTGGCTATTTAGGGACGTCTTCGGAAACTGCTGGGGTACAGTGTTTGTTTGTTTTCCCTCTTTTTCTCTGTCTCCTGCCATTACTGGTTCGCCGTCTTGGATGTTGCTGTTATTGTTTTTAATTTTTTAATCCCTGTGTAAACCGCCCTGAGTTCCCACTCGGGAAATAGGTGCGGTATACAAATTTGAAAATCAATTAATCAATCAATCAATAAATATGTATAGCGATGTGTGACCTCAGAAAATATGCAGTACAGTGGAACCTTGACTTACATACTGCTTGACTTGCATCATATTTGACTTGCAGCAAGAAGGGGCCTGTTTGACTTGAGTCGCAGGGTTTGACTTACATCTTGGAGCCCCGGCGCAAGGCACCGGAATTGGGCGGCAGCCACAACCCAGCATCACTGCCGCCTCCCAACTGCTCCTGCCTTCATCCCCTCCTCCAGCAGTGGTGGCTTCGGCAACGCCAGCTCCAAGCACCTGGAGCTGGTCCACGGCCTCATCGAAGCCGCCACTGCTGCCGGAGGAGATAAAGGGCTGGGAGCTCAGGGCTGGCCTCGCTGGTTAGACAGTCGGCTCAGTCTTGTAAAAAATCTGGCTGCAGAAGTCTGGTCCACATTGGAAGCATTTTAGTTGGGGAGCTGTACAGTTGTGGGACTCTAATGGTAAGCATAGAGTTGTTCAGAACTTGGAACATCAGGTTAAAAATCAGTAAAACTTAAATGTTAGACATTGTTGCTATGAATATTAAAAAGTGGAGGCATATAACTTGTGGACTATAATTCCACTGCCTCCTCCTCTCTTTGAAGAGACATTTCATTTACATCCCCAGAAGAAATCTCCTATCAAAGTCAAATTTGTGTTAAATTCCTGTTTTCGGGGGTCTTTTTCATCATCTGGAATGGATTAATCCGCTTTCTCATTACTTTCTATGGGAAACATTTGTTTGACTTAAGTCATGTTTGACTTAAGTCTAGACCACTGGAACGGATTAATGATGTAAGTCAAGGTTCCACTGTACTTAGCTTTGTACCCCTTTTCCTGCTACTTCGTGTAGGTCTGGGTTAGAAAATCAACCCAGGAAAAGGGGAAGAGATGTGCAGTAAGCAAGCAGAGACAGGCACAGAGCAGTAAAATACTACCCTGTTGACAGGACACTAACTGCGCATCAAACACCACATGACCGTCCCCCAAAAAACTACACATCAAATTAAGATGTGCAGAAAACTTTAGTGAGACTGCGGCCTTAGTTCAACTTAAGTTCTGCTCCGGTTTGTTTGTTTGTTTGTTTGTTTGTTTGTTTGTTCGTTCGTTCGTTTGTTTAAATCAATGACTGTCATATTTCCAGATCCTTCCTGACCCAAGTGCTTAACTGCAGTTCGTAGTGCCTACATCAGCTTCAAACAGACATGGGAATTTTCTCATCAAAAAGATTTTATATTCGAACCTTCTCCCTCCTGGGTCCAAATTTGCTTGATCGCTCATGGAGATTTCAAAGCAGTGATCTAAATCTTTGCCTGCTGGTATCCAGTCAAAATCTATATTTCAATATGAGAAAAGCGGGATCTGCATGGTGAAGCATCTAGCTGCGAAGTGCTTTCAAAATGGGATTGAGCCGAGCCAGAGCAGGCAGTGTGGCTGTTTGAAAGAATCAATAGGACTTATGGAGCCCATTATCATAACATCATGTCCCTGATACGGTAGCGGGGATAAGTGTGCTATTGTTAAATTAGGTAGTGCCATCTTAGTGAGGAAAACAGAAATGTAATGTTTGCTAATTGAACTATAAAAATAATAATTACCTTTGATGTAAGGGAAAGCAACGGCTCTCGGCACCGAGCCCTGATTGTATAAATTGAAGCCGTTATCATCACCGCCTAAACTAGATTAGAAGTGAACCTCTCAAAGTACTTTTGGATGGTACTGAACGTAAACAAAGTGTGGGCTGCTTCATCCAGCAAAAGGAAAGCTTCCTTAACGACACCTGGAGTTCTTGTTATATACTGTCCTGCAGCATCCTATAGCCTTTTGATTTGCCCGGTCATGAGATGGCAATGTTATTCTCCTAATTCATCCACTGTGAGAGTCCATATTTCCATTATGGGTGGAAGCTGCCAGCTATAAATGTTCCACCCAAGGATACATTGCGGAAAGGTAGCTTTGCTGAACAAAACACTGGAGATTCACCAATCACAGGGGGCCTCGGATGTGCCCTAGAACACATGCAGGCACCAGAGCCAGGATGAGACTTTCTAGATAGTCTTGAGTCAGCAGGTGTGGGAAGTGGGTACAGTAGAACCCGCGTATCCACTGATTCATTATCCACTGATTCAGTTATCCACAGTTGGCAGAGGAAAAAATAAATAAATAATTCAGCAGCCGCAAAGCGAGCTAGTGTCACAAAGAGCAGGTGTAAAGCAAGCTACTGTCATTAAAACAGCAGCTGCAAAGCAAGCTACCATCACAAACAGCAGCTGTAAAGCAAGCTACTGTTGCAAAACAGCAGCTGTAAAGCAAGTTACTATCACAAAATAACAGTTTTGGGGACATTTTGGCATTCTCTGTTATCAACATATTTCATTAACCATGGGAAGGCTTGGAAGGAACCAATCCCCAGTGGATACTGGGCTCCTCCTGTACATGGACATTACTGGGAAAGAAGCAGATAAGCGATCACATGGAAGAAGCTCAGAGAATAGGAAGGAGATCGTCCTGAAGCTAATGGCATAAAGCATGCCTGCCCAACAGGTAGACGCGGGCTACTGGTAGCCCGTGAAGGGTTCAAAAGAAGCCCACTGGCCGCCAATAAAAAAAGTGAGGGGATAAGTTATCCACCCCTTCCTCCCCCATCCCAAAGACCACCACTGCCTCAGCAAAGTTCTAGGTCTGCCAGCCCACTGTCTCAGGCAAGCGGGGCAGTTCAAGGGCCATGGCACATTGAAATCTGTTCCCTCTAGAACAGATCAATTGGTTTTCAATGCATTCCTATGGGAAACCACTGCTCTGCTTACAAAAGTTTTGTTATGAGCATGTGCTCGGAGCAGATAAAATTTGTAAGTAGAAGTTTTAGTGTAGTAGCCCTCAGGCACTTTGGGACGGATAAAGTAGACCTTGGCCTGTTCAAAGTTGAACACCCCCGGCATAAAGTAAAAGAAGAAGGCATGGGGATCTGAGACTTAAGGATTGTGAAAAGAAATGAATTAGGGGCATTTGAGGACCATTAACACTGTCAAAAAGACAGATAATGGGGTTCTAGATAAAATCAAGCCAGTGCTGTCATGAAAAGACAACACTTGGCAGGGGGCAAAATCAAAGTGATCATTCTACAAAAAGTTGAATGCAGAAGGAAAGATGGAATCTATGATAGCACCTTTCAAATACTTGAAAGGCTATCGTACAGAGGAGAGGGAGGATTTGATCTCAGTCAACCCAGAGTGCAGGACATGCAAGAATGGGCTCAGGTTACAGGAAACCAGATTTCAGCTGAATATCAGGAAAATCTTTCTAACTGTTAGAAGAGTTCGGCAATGGAACCAGTGACTTCAAGAGGTAGTGACTGATATTCAAGAGAAATGTAGATAATCACCTGGCAGGTATCCTGTGATTTGTCATCCTCCCTTAAGTCGGAGGTTGGACATGATGGTCTCATAGGTGGCATCCTAGTTTCGTCTTTGATCGTAAATAAAGATAACTAACTAAGGCCGCTACCGCACTTCCTTGAGCAGCCGCTTTTTATTTTGCACCGCCTTAGCTCCTCCCGTGGTCATGTGGTCGCTACAGCAGTTCAGCAGTCCGCACTTCACCAGTTGCTTAGCAATCGGCTTTCCCGTTCGCACTTGGGTGAACCGCTTTAAATTGCGACAGGGAAATGGCAGAAACAGGGGGGAAACCAAAAAAAGGCAGCTTAGTATGTCCGCAAATGCAACCAAATAGCTTTAAAAGGAGGTGCAGGAACTGATTTTAAAAAACACCACCCCCAGTGGTTGTCACAAGAAAAACCAACACAGTGGTAAAATAAGGGGCATGGCCAAGGGGGCTCTTCAGAAAAAGCGATTTGAAAAGCGGACAGTGATTTTTAAGGTGATTTGTCTTTAAAAGGTGTTTCAAATCAAAAGTGTGGTAGCAGTCCAACTAACTAAGATGGCCTCATAGGTGGCATCCAATGTCATGATCTAAGATCTAATATAAAGTGGACTGACTCAATAAAATAAATGTGGACTTTACTCTGTAAGAACTCGTGAAGAGTTTTAATGATAAGACCCAAAACTCTGATAAGAGGTAAAGATGCATGATGCCTTAGGCACAACAATATGATTGGATTGAAAGGTTCTAATGGGCATTAATATTAACAATAATATTCATTGAAATCACAACCAAAAAAACAGGTTGCAAATCACATAATCTCGGCTTTGCATGTGGGAGACAAAAAAGATCCTTGTTCAGGAGGTTTAAGATGACTTAATAACTGAAATTTAGTGGAAGGACTCCCATGACTGGAAGAGAGAAATTGGGGGATACAAATTGTTCAAGAAGGACAGAGGGAGTAGAACGTGAGGTGGCATTGCAGTTTATATGTTAAAAATATGCATCCCTGTATAGAAATGCAGAAGGAGGAGACTGGCTTTCCTATCTGAATCAATGTAGTTGGGGTGAACAACAACAATAAGAAATAAGGCAGCCAGAGTTTACTACAACCATCCAATCAAGGTGAAGACACAGCTAAACCTTTAAAAAAACATTTTAATGTAGGTTTTTGACACAACTGGGTATTCTCAGCTGGCCCCAATCCTGCCAGTTTTCAGAGGCCATGCCCGTTCTTTCTATTTCCTTTGTATGTTGGCATGACCAGTTATTCACATAAGCACTTTGCTTTAAACTAGAGATTGCTGTGTGTTCTTGGAGGTCTCAGATGCAGCTGCCTAATTGGTAACAGGCTGGTTTCAGGAACATATGACTCTTCTCGTACAGCAGCTCTTCTGGCTGCCAATCCATTTCCAGGCACAAATTCAAAATACTAGTTGTTGCTTTTTACCTATAAAGTCCTAAATCCCTTGGGTCCAAGCTATCAAGAGAGGAAAAAATAACTCCCTTCATGACCTTTCTCTGGTGTTAAGACTTAAGACCATCAGACTCTGTTGATTTGTATATATGTTATTGCTTTGGTGCTTGGTGGAAACACAGAATACTTTCCCTGTGGCTGCTCCCATACTCTGGAACTTCCTCCCACTGGAGGCCAGGCTGGCCCCATCTTTACTCTCCTTCCACAGTCAGACAACATTCCTCACAAAGGAGGACCTGCCAGCCCCTGCTGCATTTTGCACCCTAGACTTATACTTGAGCCAATACATTTCCCCAGTTTTGGGGGTTAAATTAGGGGTCTCGACTTATACTCGGGTCGACTTATACTCGAGTATATACGGTAAATATTATGAATGAATGAATTCATTTGATCTAAGAACTTGATACTGTAGTAATGAAATTATAGGGGTGTGGATATGTATTTGACATTAGGGAGACCTCATGTTACACCAGTGAAGAGGACAGACAACCTAACAAGATGGGGAGGTCGTTACTCAAGGAAGCCATGGTGGACTCTGGGTGAGATAATTTCTTCCTTCCTTCCTTCCTTCCTTCCTTCCTTCCTTCCTTCCTTCCTTCCTTCCTTCCTTCCTTCCTTCCTTTCATAGCACTCTATTTGCTTCTATTCTGGTGTTAAAGGTATGAAGTCTATCAGAAAAACAAGAGGTGGCAATTCTGCTTCAACATTAATAAAGCTAAGCACATCAGTAGAGGAAACCTAGACTTCTAAAACATGGGCCTAGCTGGATGAAGTTGTTAGTTTCAGTTTTCCCTCCTACTAAAATATTTTAACTTTCAATTGTTCATCCCAAACATGAAAAAAAGACCTGATGAAAAAACTTCTATTCAAAAGAGTATCAACTGCGGCTGTTATCTCTGAGAGCAAAGGCTTGCTGGAGTTTCCACAGGAATAGTGGTTTATTTAAAACCAATTTAAATGGAAGTTGTCGTCTTGTTTAAATACGAACTATGGGGATGACCTAAAAGGCTAGAGAAATTTCTATAGTATTTCCTGATCTCCTTCCAGTCAGGTGTTGTCAATTCTGACTTATGGTGACCCTTTGCAGGATTTCCTAAGAAGCATATACCCAGGGGCTTAACACTTCCCTTTTGTTGGGAGACTCTGGGACTATGCAGCTTATCCAGAGACATCCAAGCTGGTTCTTCTCCCAGGAAGCACAATAGGGAATCAAACTGCCAACCTCAGAGTCCTTAGCCAAATATCTAACTCACCAAGCTATCCAGCCAGCTGTCACTGGAAGCAGCTGCAATTAAAACTTCAGGTGAGAATGGAGTTCTCCCTCTCAAAATGCAAGGTCCAAATTTTGTTGTTGTTGTTGTTGTTGTTGTTGTTCAGTCATTCAGTCGTGTCCGACTCTTCGTGACCCCCATGGACCAGAGCTCGCCAGGCCCTCCTGTCTTCTCTACCTCCCGGAGTTTGGTCAAGTCCATGTTGGTTGCATCGATGATGCCTTCCAACCATCTCATTCTCTGCCATCCCCTTTTCCCTTTGCCTTCAATCTTTCCCAACATCAGTGACTTTTCCAAGGACTCCTCACTCCTCATGAGGTGGCCCAAGTACTGGAGCCTCAGCTTCAAAATCTGTTCCTCCAGTGAACATTTGGGGTTGATTTCTTTCAGGATGGATAGGTTTGATCTCCTTGCAGTCCAGGGGACACTCAAGACTCAAATTAGCAGATATAAAAATAGGGATAGCAGGAATGCCACCAAATCTACACATCATATTTAGGAGAATCTCTTTTAGATGTTTTAATTTGGGGAATGGGATTTGGAAGGAAAGATGAAGCATTTGAAGCATTTGAATTGGAAGGCCAGAAAAAAAATCATGATCATGCCAACTTTGGAGTTACTGTATGTAGACCTGGTGACAAGGCTTGTTTTTTGTTTCTAGACAAAGCGAAGTGCACAAAGAAGTAGAGGAATCCCCAGATCCATGCTGATTTTATAGATGCCATGTCTGCTGTTAAACTGTCCAATAGAGATGGGCACGAAATGAGCGATTTTTCATTTTTGTTTTTGTTTTGTTTTTCGTTTCGTTATGCAACAAAAACGAAACAATTTTTTTTCAAAAGAAAACGAAAACGAAAACGACCAATTTTGCCGTGTTATTCATTTTCGTTGCAGCAAATGCATTGAACTGAAAAGAATGCTAACGAAACAGCAATTTTTCTTTTTCATTTTCATTTTTTTGGTTTGTTACGTATGAAAACGAAAACAAAAAATTTGCAAAAACCCCAACAAAAATGAAAACAAACCGAAACGGACCCCTAAACGACCAAACGACAAACAAAACACCATTTTTTTGAGTCGTGCCCGTCTCTACTTTCCAAAATGGAGACTGAGAAAATGATGGATTTATATACATAATAACCACTAGAGATGGGCACGACTTAGCGGTATTTTCGTTTTCATTTTCATTTTTTCGTTTTCGTTACGTAACGAAACGAAAATGAAAAACGGTTCAAAAATGGACCGAAAACGGAAACGAAACGACTAATTTTGAGCCAATTTTCGTTTTTCGTTACTGGAAAAACACATAATGGAGCTAAATGGGGAGAAACGAAAAATTTTTCGTTTTCGTTTTCGGTTTTTCGTTTTCGTTACATAACGAAATGAAAACGAAAAATTTTGAAATTAGCTCACAAAAACGGAAACGAAACGAAACGGACCCTAGCCGAAAACGAAAACGAAAACGAAAAATTTTTTCTGAGTCGTGCCCATCTCTAATAACCACAGAGGTTTACATGGGGATGAGCCTTAGAGATGGTATCCATCTCTGGAAACTTCTGGTTCAAGAATATGGAGAACCAAGTCACCTAAGTCCAAGCAACGGTTTCGCAAGCAGCATGTGTCTTCTCCTCACCACAGCTGCAGAACTGCGAAGCATCAGCCTCAATTCTTCCCTGGGTGTGTGACAGCCCTAAATGTCCTTGTTTTCCCTTTGTCTGCTTTAATTTATAATCATCAACATGCCTTGATGGTTCCCCTCCTCCCAACCATGATGCCATTCCTCAGCCCCCCGCCCTTCTAATGTACAGGAGGTGGAGAGCGAAAACGAAATTGCCACCTTGAAATTATCCTAGGCAATTGCAGATGGTATAATGACACCACATAATTGTCGCAATTTAAGTCACAGGGAATCAGAGCTCGTTGCCTTCAAACACTTCTCCCCTTCCAACCACCATCCCCAAAATTAAAGCATCGAGAAACAGGAGATTGCAAACAACATTTGACTCCTTAAGGAGGATACATTTTGAGAATGGGGGCGATCGAGGCAGCCTGCAAGCCTTCCATCGGAGCACGTTGGCTGACAGTAGATGACTTCTGGATAGGAGTGTCACTTGAATTTACCCCACAGGGGGTAAGGAAGGAGGAGGAAGCAGCAACACAGCTGCTCCATCTGTTCAGACAATGCCACTTGCCTCTCTCCTCTCAATAATGAAGGCTCTTGAGCGATCTTTCATCAGAACGACTCTGCGGCATTAAAAATGCATTTCAATACATAGCTTGTTTAAATATTTAACCCTCCTCAGCTTTGAACGATTGATTCAGATTGGTGCTTGTTTAGATGTGTGGGAAACATTGATTTTCATAGAAATGGGTGCATAAATTCACAGAGGGCTCTCAGGTGACTGCATATGTATGGGGGAAGGATAGACAGACAGAGCTCGATCTTGGAATGTGCAAGACTAAGAAGGCTTTGTCTCTAACTTGAAACTTTTCTGATGCATTTCTCTCTGGGCATTTCTTCTGTGTATTTCTTTCTAATGCATTTCTTTCATGTTTCCCTCTTTTCATCACACTTTCACTGTTAGGAACAGTCAGAGTAACCTAAGACATTATTATTTCTTCTTCTTCTTCTTCTTCTTCTTCTTCTTCTTCTTCTTCTTCTT
>JAHTLZ010000148.1:643969-660768 GCA_023846285.1 Phrynocephalus versicolor
TCTTCTTCTTCTTCTTCTTCTTCTTCTTCTTCTTCTTCTTCTTCTTCGTCTTCGTCTTCTTCGTCTTCTTCTTGGTGAAAGGGTTGGCATCTAAGCAGAAGCCTTAAGCACTGGTCTGAAATTTGCACTGAGGTTGCACATAATACTTTGTCTCCAAGAAGTGATACAAGAATAGAAAGGATCTGGTGTGCTGTGAATGAACTCTGTGAACATCCTTTGGCAGCTTCATCATGGACATGAGGGGGAAGCCATACTCTGATGCCAAGACTCCATGTTTTGCATGCAGAAAGTCTACTCAAGTTATGGAAAGGATCTCTTACCATGGCCACATTCATTGGGCTAAATAGTCCACTGGAAAGTGTCAATATGAAGCCATTTCTCCTGGTCATATACAGAAGGGTAAGCAAATGCTTTCTTTCGAGACTGAGTGGGATTACTATGAACATACAACAAATCACAGCAGTTAGTCTCTAGCAATTGGGGTGGCAGTAAAACATGTGAGCAAGTATGTTGCCATGATATTGCTACCAGGCAAAGAATTTTTAGAAGAAAGCATAGAAGGAACTTTCATAGACAAGTTCAAAGATGATGTTGAGGCCTTGAAAATACTCTAATCTTTTGACTGGGAGTAGGATAATTATTTTCTCTTGTTTGGTCGGGTCAAAAGGAGGTATAGACAGCCTTTTGGCTCTGTATTTCTCCCACTCTCTGTTTCCTCCTGCCACCTCTTCCTCCAGTTTTCTTTGCCCCCTATGCAAAAAAAGGATGGTTGTTTCAAGTGATGTATGACCTGTTTCTTCCTAAGCAACGTTATATCTCAGTGTTGGTGAACCTATGGAACAGGTGCCCAAGGTGGCACTCGGACCCCTTTCTGTGGGCTCCTGACATTGTCTCTTCACAGCCACCTGTATTCATGTTTAATTGCTGTAATGGCACTTTGCAAAAAATTAGTGGGTTTTGAACCACGGTTTGGGCACTCGGTCTCTAAAAGAGTCACCATCACTGTTCTGTCTCCTCTCAGTTCTTTAACCCCTCCCTCCACTTCATTGTCTTCTGTCTTGACATACATCACCTTCTTTCTAGATGGATTGCATGTAGGTAGACAGCTTCTCCCTGCCCCATCGAATCAAGACCCAAGAGTACACCTTTCCTCCCAGCCTCCACTTAGAATTTCAATTCCCACCTTCCACTCTCCTTCATAAGAACATAAGAAGAGCCATGCTGGATCAGGCCAAAGGCCCATCTAGTCCAGCTTCCTGTATCTCACAGCGGCCCCACCAGATGCGTTTGGGAGCGCATCTTCACTCATCCTGACCTTCCCTTCCCACCGAGAAGACATGAGACTGAGGACCTCAATGGATGCTGAAGTGAGAGTTGCCTTGCCCTCTCTGTGGCCATGGTCCTACCAGTGTTTTCTGTGTAGTTTCCCAGCGGTGAACTGCATAGTAAAAGATTGTGTGCTAACTGGCAAGAGAAGTAAATTCTGGTCCTGGCTGACCATGCCCCTGGAACAGCAGTTTGAGCAAAGGTTCCTAAACCACTGGGGGCAGCTGGATTTAGAAACTACACTCAAAAATGCTTACTTATTTGCTTCTGTAACCACGACAGGACCCTGAAAATATGCCGTAAAATCAGTTGTTCCCCTTTAACACCACAGAGGCTTGGAAACTAGAGCTGGAAAGAAGGACAAAATGGGAAGTAGACAGGTAGAGACCGAACCAGAATACAAAAATACGAAGCTGAAGAGAGGACACTAACTGCACATTAAAAACCATGTGACCGCCCCCCCCAAAATATGCAGGAAATTTATATTTATTTATTATTTATTTATTTATACAGCTTATATACCGCCCGTCTTCCTGAAAGGAACTCCGGGCGGTTTACAATAAATGTACAGACAACAAATTAAAACAACAACTGAAATAAACAATAAAACAAAACAGCTGCAGCAGATTACGGGACTAAAAAAAAAAATGTCACCCAAACGCCTCCCGGAAGAGAAGGGTTTTCAGCGCCTTCTGGAAGGCAGGCAGGGACTCTGCAAGGCGCACTTCTGCTGGTAGGTGATTCCATAGGGTTGGGCCAGCCACAGAGAAGGCTCGGGAACGAGTGGAGGTCCTCCGAGCCTCCCTGGGCGTGGCCACACGCAGCATGTGCGCCCGCGACAACCTAGTCGGACGGGCCGAAGTTGACCGCTGGTCGATCCGCTCTGTCAGGTAGCCAGGTCCTAGGCCATGGAGGGTTTTGTAAACCAAAACCAGGACCTTGAATCTGATTCGGGCTGCAACGGGTAACCAATGCAGGCGGGCCAGAACTGGGGTGATGTGTTCGAGTCGACGCGCACCCACCACCAGTCTGGCCGCCGCATTTTGGACCCGCTGCAGACGCCGAATCAGAGTCAAGGGCAACCCCATGTAGAGCGCGTTGCAATAGTCCAGTCTAGAGATCACCAGCGCCTGGACCACAGTTCTGAGGGAGTCCTCATCCAGGTACGGACGAATCTGGGCGATACGCCGAAGATGGAAAAAGGCAGCCCTGGACACGGCGGACACCTGGGCTTCCAGGGTGAGCGCCGGGTCCAGGACTACGCCCAGATTTCGGACACAGTCCGATGGCCTGAGGGAAACACCCTCCAAGGTGGGATACGGGCCACCGTAGCTGGATGAGGAAGCCCCAAAGAACATGACCTCGGTCTTATCGGGGTTGAGTTTGAGCCTGTTAGCCCTGGTCCATTCCATGACTGCGCCCAGACACTGATCGAGGGTCCGGACAGCCTCATCTGCAGCGGTAGAAAAGGAGACATAGAGCTGCGTGTCATCAGCGTACTGATGGCAGCAGACTCCATGCCTCCTAATGACCTCAGCCAGCGGCCTGATGTAAATGTTGAACAGCATGGGAGAGAGAGACGACCCCTGTGGAACCCCGCAAGGGAGTATCCAAGGGGCCGACATCTCGCCCCCATGCTGAACCTGCTGGGGACGGTCCCCGAGAAAGGACCGGAACCAACTGTGAACAGTGCCTCCGATCCCAACCTCGGAGAGCCGATCCAGCAGGATACCGTGGTCGACGGTATCAAAGGCCGCTGACAAATCCAGGAGGACCAACAGGGAGGAGCACCCCCCGTCGGCCCTCCGGATGAGGTCATCTTGCAGAGCGACCAAGACTGTCTCGGTCCCCCGACCAGGCCTGAACCCAGACTGGAACGGATCCAGGGCATGCTCGGCCTCCAGATAGGATTGCAGCCGGATCGCGGCCACCCTCTCGATCACCTTGCCCATAAAAGGAACGTTAGCGATCGGGCGATAGTTGGATAATTCGCCCGGCGCTAAGCTCGGTTTCTTCAGGATGGGCTTTACCACGGTCTCCTTCAGACGGGAAGGGAAAATCCCTTCCCTGAAGGAGGCCGTGGCGATGATCGAAGCCCACCCTGAGATGTTCGTGGCAACTGCTTTCATAAGCCATGAAGGGCAAGGGTCGAAGGGGGTGGACGCGGGCCGGCAATGGGCAATAGCCCTGGAGGCCTCAAGGGAGGTGACAGGCCCAAACTCAACCATGCGAGGAGACCGAGGGGGCACAGCCGCCGGGGATGCCGAGAGTGGGCTATGGCAACAGGATTCGAAACCGGAACGGATGGCCTCTATTTTCGATCGAAAAAAGGCTGCAAAGTTCTCACTACTGAAATCAGTAGGAGGAGGCCTAGTCAGTCCAGGATTAGTGAGGTCGCGAACCACACGGAACAATTCCGCTTGGCGGTTCGAGGCCTCACTAATTCTCAGGGTGTTATAAGATCTTCTAGCCACCCTGAGCGCATGAACATAGCGCCTGGACTGAGCGATGACTGCAGCCTTCTTGGTAGCCGTCCGGTTCTTCCTCCAGCTGCGCTCCAGCCTCTTCCGTTCATGCTTCATCGCTCGAAGCTCTTCCGTGAACCACGGAGAGGAACGAGCTCTGCAGCGGATGAGGCGCCTAGGGGCGATCTGGTCGACAGCTCGTGATGTTTCGTCGAACCATTGATCTACCATAGAGTCAACCAGATCGTCAGCCAGTCCGCCAGGAGGCTCCCCGAGGACTTCCCGAAACCGATCAGGGTTGAGGAGTCTACGGGGGCGAGCCCAAACAGCGGGCTGAGGGTCCCCGCGGGGTGGGGTGGCGATTGATACAGAGAAAGACAGCAGGTGGTGGTCTGACCATGACACGGGGGTGGGAACAAGGTCCCACACCCTCAGACACGAGTCCTCAGACGCGGAGGAAAATACCAGATCCAGGGTGTGTCCAGATCTGTGTGTTGGGCATAAAACATGCTGGGACAGGTTCATGAAGGCCATGGACTGCATGAATTCCAGAGCAGCACCAGACAGTTCACCGCCGACATGCATGTTGAGGTCGCCCACCACCAAAAGGCGTGGGGTTCTCAACAAAGCAGCGGCGATGAACTCGGCGAGCTCTGGTAGGGATTGTGCTGGGTTGCGGGGAGCACGGTAACCGAGCACAATGCCAAACCTGTCCCGCTGCCCAACCAACAGGTGGACACATTCCAACCCTGGAATCACCAACGTTGAGGCCCTGCTGACATGAATGGTATCTCTGTACACAATGGCCACCCCACCCCCCTTACGTCCCTCCGATCTTCCTGCCCCCTGCACCAGAAACCCAGGAGGGCAAAGCTGGGAGAGCGAAGCCCCCCCCTCTTCACCCACCCAGGTCTCGGTGATGCACGCCAGGTCGGCCTTCCCATCAACGATGGTATCATAAATGATGGGAATTTTATTATGCACCGACCTGGCATTCAACAGAAGGCAAGAAAGATCAGAGGCACTGGCGGAGTGGCTCCCAGGCACGTGACAGTGAGCTGGAGGGTCAGAACGGGGGACAGGCGCAAGATGCCTGGCCCGAGTTCTTCTTGCCCGACTAACCCTCCAGCCCCTAGCGTACCGACCACGGCCCGACACGACAGGTATGGCGTTCCCTGCCTGCATGGTGGCTGATGGATGGAAGGGAAAAGGAAGAGAAAAGGAAAAAAAATATCAACACAACCACAACAACAATACTTTTTTTTTTTAATTTTTTTTATTAGTTTAAAAAAACATATACAAATTACATAAAAGAAAAACAAACATCGACAACAGTGCACCCCTTCACCAACAGGATCGCTCTTCATATTTACATTCATCATCCTCCCCTCCAGAACAGAATTGATTGTTGCGCGGAAACCTTACCCTTATTCCGTACAAGTACGTATTCAATGAATCTACCCCATATATCATAGAAAATATCTCTTTTTAACTCTCCTTTTTTAACCTTGAGAGAGCAAGTCAATTTATCATTTAAAGCTATATTCCATACTTCCTTATACCATTCTTCTAAACATAGTTCATATTTAGATTTCCAATTTCTAGCAATTATTAATCTAGCTGCTGTCAACAAATTTGTAATCAACTCTTTAGTTTTAACATCATAGTTATGGTCCACAAATATTGATAACAACGCAATTTCAGATTTAGGCTCTATAGTCATTTCTAATATATCACTTAATTCTTTAAAGATACATTTCCAAAATTTCTGTATCTTTTTACATTCCCACCACAAATGATAAAAGGTACCAATCTCATTATCACATTTCCAACAAAGCTTAGAAAAATTTACATTCATTTTATTCAATTTCACTGGTGTCATATACCATCTTAAACTTATTTTAAAGAAATTTTCCTTTATTCTAACAGACAAAGATCTAAGTATTCTCATTCTCCACATTTTAGCCCAGTCTTCTTCTCTTATTTCTTTTTTAATATCTTGTTCCCACATTAATTTCGATCCAAGTCCTCCCCTATTATCATCTAAATCCGAAATAATTTTATATAGTTTGCTAACAATACCCTTTACTATCATTTCACTCTGAGTATCATACAACAGTAAATGCTGTTCATATTTTGTATACTCTCTACATTTATTATTTTTCTTTAACCACGTATCAGTCCATTTCTTTAATTGTATAAAATTGAACCATGATATATCCCTAACTTGGAGAACTTCATTCATTTGTTCTTTCCCTCTCATCTTGTCTATCCAGTCTTTCAATCTAATCACTTGTTTATCCCTAAATACTTTTTTAAAAACTTTCAAATTTGAAGGGAAATTCTCCATTTCAGTTACAGATCTCAATGGTGAGTCTAAGGGACATAATTTTTTCTTATGCAAATACCATGCATTTAACATAGATCGAAGAAAGGGGTTGTTAATCTCATTTAACTTTGATTTCTTAGTAGTGCCAAATAGGTATTTTTCAATATCCTCCTTTATTTCCGATGATTCCATTTCCCACCATATTAATCTTTCTGGACTAAACACAATATCCCCAATAAACCTTATTTGATTTGCTAAATAATAGTTTTTAACATTCGGTAGACCTATACCACCTTTATTCTGGGCCATATACCAATATTTTTTGTTTATTCTAGCTTTTTTACCACTGTTACAATAGTTGTTAATTAAATCTTGCCAAAATTTAAGGTCATCCTTACTTAGCTGTATTGGAAGCATCATAAAAAGAAAATTTAACTTTGGTAGAATTTTCATTTTCATCAATGCAATCTTCCCAAACCAAGAAAGTTTTAAACTTGAATATTCTAACATTTTATTCTTAATTTCTTTCTTCAGTTTACTATAATTAAATTCCTTTAGTTTCTGTGTATCCTTTGCTAATTCTATACCTAAATACTTAATTGAATTACTTATCTTACATCCGTAGTTGTGGGTAAACACTTCTTGTTCTTCCTTGTTATGATTAAACAGCATCACCTGAGATTTCTGCCAGTTAACCCTCAATCCAGATATTGACCCAAATTTCTCCAGATGATATTTAAGTCTCTCCATACTCTCTAGTGGGTTTTTAATTGTCAATAAGGAATCATCTGCAAATAAATTAATCTTTACTTTATTATCAATACCTAGTCCACTAATTGACTCATCATTTCTTATTTTATCCGCTAACATTTCAATCATTAAGCAAAATAAAACTGGGGAGAGGGGGCAACCTTGTCTAGTGCCTCGGCCTAAAGATATCCTATCTGAAATCCCATCATTAATTATTATCTCAGATGTATTTTTAGAATATAATTGATCTATCACACCTCTAAATTTCGCTCCAAACCCCCAATTTTCAATCACTATTTTTAGTGTTGGCCATTCCACACAATCGAAAGCCTTAAATATATCCAATGATATAATGCCAGCCTTCCGTTTGTTCATTTCTATATCATATATAATATTCAGCACTCTTCTAGTTAAATTAGACATTTGTCTTCCCTTTAAAAACCCATTTTGATCTTCCTTAATATATCTTGTAATGAACCCATTCATTCTGTTCGCTAATATTGCAGTAAAAATCTTAGCATCTTGATTTATTAATGAAATAGGTCTATATGAACTAGGGTCCATCACATCCTTATTAGGTTTTGGAATAAGAATTGTTAATGAATGTTTCCAAGATAATGGTATTTTATCTCCTTGTAAAATTCTATTAAAAAGTAATTTTAATCTTGGGACTAAAACTGATTTAAACAATTTATAAAAATCTGAATCCAATCCATCACAACCCGGGGTTTTACCATTTTTTAGCTTGTCAATAATTGCTCCGATCTCTTCCTCTTGAATTGGTTTTTCTAATTCTCTCATATCTGTCTCTAATATCTTATCTTTTACAATTTCTTTAACATACTTTTCTATGTCTGCTTTTGAGGCATTACCTCCCTTATATAAATCTTCATAAAATTCTTGAAATATTTGCAATTTATCTTTCATCAAGCCACACTTCTTTCCTAATTTATCTCTAATCACACCTATTGCATTTTTTGCTCTTCTAGCTTGACATAATCGTGCCAAAAATCTAGAATTCTTATTACTAAATTCAAAATAATTTCTCTTCATATACATTAAATCCCTCTGAACTTTGTCTAATTCTATGCTATCTAGTTCTTTTCTTTTAGCTTGAAGTTCTAAAAACGTTCTATTATCTCTATTTACAAGATACTTATGCTCCAAGTTTTTAATTACGTCTTCTAACTTCTTAATATTCTCCTCTTTTGATCTTTTGAATTTAGACATTTCCTTTGTAATTAATCCCCTCATAACTGACTTCATAGTGTCCCATATCAATCCCATTTCGCTTCCAGCTGCTTCATTTATAGACCATGTTTCTAGCCATTCATTTTTTACCCTTTCTATTACATCTACATTTTGAAAAATACTGGAATTCATTCTCCATCTTCTTGCCTCTTTATAATCTCTTTTAACTTTCATTATCATTTCCATTAGAGCATGGTCCGTTACTTTTATAGTATTAATTTCTGTTTCAATTATTTTAGAAAACAAATTATGGGATACAGATATAAAGTCTATTCTAGAATAACTTTTATGTACCGAAGAATAATATGTATATCTTCTCTCATCTCCCTTTAATTCTCTCCAAATATCCTTTAAACCTGCAGTTTTCATTACTTTATTCAAAGTAGTAGTTCTATTATTCATATCATCCTTTTTAATGTCAGATTTATCCTTTACTTTGTCCAGTACCATATTAAAGTCTCCTGCCATAATAACGTAGCCTTTTTTCACCTTGTCCAGTTCTCTTAGAAGAGATTCATAAAAAACTCCTTGCTGTACATTAGGTGCGTACACATTCACTAGAGTATAGTCTTCTTTTCCCAATAAACCCTGGATTATTAAAAATCTACCATTGTCATCCTTTATTACTTCTTGTACTACAAATTCACAGTATTTAGAAATTAAAATTGCAACTCCTTTAGATTTTGAAGTCCCGTATCCTTTCTCATAAATGTTGATATTCTGTAACTTGAGTTCGTTGATCCCATCTCTTGATTGGTGAGTCTCTTGTAGAAAAATAATGTCCGCTTTACTCCTCTTCAGTAGAGCTTCTATTCTTCTTCTCTTTATAACAGATCCTAGGCCTTTCACATTTAAAGTAACTACTTTTATGTTGGTCCCCATGCCCCCTTTAAATCACATGTTTTTTTTGATCCTGTTGTGATACATATAACAGAAAAACTCACTAAAAAACACAATGATAAAACAATAATACTAAATACAACTAAAATACTAAATACTAAATACAACTAAAAATCAAAATGCAAAACGCATCAATACAACAAATCGGTTACAAATATAAAGCAAAAGCAAACAAACAAACAAATAGCATATTAATGAGCTCACAGGCCAGGCAGGGGGGGAGGGGCAAAGAGGAGCGCAAGGGCGTCTCGCAGAGATGGTCGGTGGTCGATGTTTGGAGGTTCCAGGCGGCTGATGTCAAGGGAGAATGGAGGCAAGAAGCAATGGGGGCCGGCCGGCAACCGTCAGATGGGCCAGCAACGGCCTCGGGGCCAGATTGGGCCCAGCAAACAGCAGCAAGACAACCTCAGTCTTCAGCAGATGGTAGTCCCAGGGCACCAGAATGTCCGGTATCCTCAAGTGCCAGCAGAGAAGCAAAGGCGACCATAGGATCTTCAGAAGAGCCCCTTAAATCCCCCTCCATAGCCTAGGCGAGCCCAAAGCAAAAATTAAAACCAAACATGAAAACAAGGCAGCAAAAAAAAAAAAAAAAAGCTTAAAATGCAGCCGACATAAACAGCTGCTGCTGCCACCCGCCATCTTGCCTTCCTTGAGGAGGAAGGCAGCTTGAGCAGCAGAGCAAGGGGCCCAGTCCTAACTTGCCTCAGGAGTCCAAGAGGCCAAACTCCCCCAGAAAAGCCACAGAAAGGTCCCCTGTCTCTCACCCAGGGGCAGAGGGAGTGGCAGATGGCACTGGACTCTTGGGTCAACAGGAACAGCAGAAAACTCTGGTAAGACCATGGCCTGTGTTAGATTAAAAAGTCCCTCTGGAGGCTTTTAGAGAGGGATGGAGAGAGAGGAAAGTTGTGTAAGGGTCTCCTCTTCCAACCTCATCATGAGGCACGGCAGTACCTGCATCCCGTATGGATTTTGCAATGGTGGGACTCTTTAAATCAAACTCTCTCTGATAACATCCCATCTCCCCTGTCAGAGTTCAAGGACATTTTTGACATGGCAGCCTTTCTTGGCAGGTGCCACGCAGGGCAACGCATAATGAGTCGCCGTATCCTGTCAAATACAAATGCCATTGCATGTCATCTGTTGAACACTGTCAAAGATGAAATATCATCGCTCACTAACTACCCACTACTGCTGAATGTCAACGATTGGCATCAGATCCCATAAAATGCCATGTCTGAGGAATTGCGAGGCAAATATTGGGTACCTAGAGATACCTTGGCGTGATCTCCAGGATAATTCTGAATTCTCCATCATCTCCAAGAGCTTCCTTTTTTTTCTGTTATTTCCTTAGAGAGAGAGAGAGAGATGTTGCATTTTAAATTAGCTGCTGATAAGGGTCCTTTCCCCCATCCCCCTTTCCTCCCACTGTGATATATAAGGGCTAATAATAATAATCATTCAAATTAATATCATCAATTCTCCCAAAGCACTCAAGCTCATCCACTCTTGAAGGGCATTGAACCCTTCCTGTTCTGCACTCACCGCTTCTTTATTACACTTGAGGTGCCCTCATAAACTACCTCTTCCCCCAAGACCTTGTCAGGAAAGGGCAAGTCCAACATTGTGGAAAGAAGCAGAGAACAATTTGTCCTCAAGTGATTTCACAGCCTCTGTCCTGCTTTGCCTCCCAGTTCTCAGCACAATTCATTCTTCATTATTTGGTGGTGTCTGTTTCTTTTCATGTTCTAAAAATACAAGTGCCCACATTTGGGGAGGAAAGCAACCAAGGCCCCCATTGGCTTACGTTCCACTAAATGTATGCCCAGGGCCGGGGCTAGGTCTTTTTGCGCCCTAGGCGGTGGGGGGGGTGGCAGCAGCAGTGGCAGGGGGGAGGTGCGGGGGGCCGCAGGTGGGGGGCCACGGGTAGGCAGCAGCAGCAGGGGGAGGTGCAGGGGGGCGCGGGCAGGGGGCAGTGGCGGCGGCAGCAGGGGGAGGCATGGGTGGTGGAGGCAGGGGGCCGTGGGTGGGTGGTGGCAGGGGGGAGGCGCAGGGGCGGGCGCGCGGCACTGGGGGTGGCGGTGGCGGGGGGCAGCAGGCTAGCCAGCGGGGGCGGTGGGGGGTGGCACCCCCTCCCCATTTTGGCACCCCTTGTCCATTTTGGCGCCCTAGGCAACTGCCTAGTTCGCCTTAATGGATGCACCGGCCCTGCGTATGCCAGTTTCCAAACTATTCTGCATATCTCTCCTTGTTACCTAAAGCTGTGGATCCTATTCAGCATTGCTTGGTTCAAAACATGAACCAGGTAAGAGAGAAGAAGGTGAAATCTAATTCTGAGATCACTGAAGTCCTGGTGATCCATAGAAGGTTGAGAGTTAGGGACTGAGGTTCAATGCCTTCTGTAAGTACTTGCATTTGGTCTAAAGGATCAGCATTGCACTGTCCATGGGATCTGGGGAAAAGCCATCCTCCTCCCATGTCCACCTCCTTGGTCAGGTGCCCTGGCATGAATCTGCTGGAATTTCCCCCCACACTTGCTAAAGGGCACTTTCCCAGGGCAGACCTGTTTGTGGGTGTATAACTTGGTCATCTGAAATCCAAAGTCCACCAATCCTTTAAGGGTTGTAGAGGAGAAAGAGGACAAAATTCTCTGTCATTTTGGTGTCTCTAGATGGCCAGGGGCCATGTTAAGGCTCCCAAATGAGTGAACCAAAATGAACCAATTTGTGGTTCATTTCCCCCCCCAAACGTTTAGATTTCAATGAACCACAAACTGAAACAAACTGCAGTTTGACTGGTTTGTGCCCATCTCAAGCATCAGTCAGTCATGACTTCGTGTTAGATCAGATAAAGATCACCACAGTGCATTATATAGGAACCTGCTATTCCAGGGTGTCAGGAAACCACAGTTGTGATGAAGAACAGGACAGCTAGTCTACTAGTCATCACCATCATGTTAACACAGTGTTATTCTGGGACTAAAAAAAAACCTGCCTTACAGACATTTTGCAGATTTATTTGAAAAGGTAGGTTTAAACCTTGAAATCCGAAAGGGCTCTGGGACTAATTGACTAAGGGTCTACCTATCTCTTTATGCATCTCCCTGCTTGCTGAGGCCTTCCAAAGAGGCCTTCTTGAGAATATCATTACACAAAAAGTGCCACTTGATGTTCAGAGGTTGAAGGCTTTCTCTTTTGTTGATTACGGAAGGTTCTCCCTTCAGGGCTACAATCATTCTATTTTCTTGATGCTGTGAAGAAGAGAATGAAGGGTGATCTTTTCAATTTGGTCTTTTCTGTATTTTGTAACTATAGGATGATTGTTACATTCTATGATGCTGTTTTTAATTGTTTTTTGCTAGGCACCTTGAGTAGTTTTTATAGTAGGAAAGCAGAGGAAATCCAATCTGGGAAACAAATAAGCTTTGCTTCCTGTAATTGCTTCCCACACCCTTTCCTTTTTTTGCTTCCATCTTATATCTTTGTCCTATGTTTTCATTGGTTTTTAATGGCCCGATTGATCGGTCTTTGTTTTACGTATGTTTTGTTGAGCTGACTTGTATGGCTTTCTTTTGTTGTGAACTGTCCTGAGTTGTACTGGAAAGTTGGGCAGTATACAAATATAAATAAATAAATAAATAAATAAATAAATAAATAAATAAATAAAATGGACATGCTCTCTTACACTTGCAAGATTATTGAGATATTTGCTGTTGTGGGGGGGGGGGGTTAAATGAAAAACTTAGGGTAAATCAGTGTTAAAAAGCAAAGTGTTCTGCTTATATACCGCCCCATACCACTTCAAGTAGTCTCTGTGCGGTTTACAGTTTAATTACAGTGTGTAGGCTACACATTGCCCCTACCCCACCCCAAGCAAGCTGGGTATTCATTTTCCCGACCTCGGAAGAATGGAAGGCTGAGTGAACCTTGAGCCTGCCACGCTCTTACCTGGGATTGAACCCCAGGTCGTAGCACAGTTTTACCTGCAGGACAGGCATTTAACCACTGCGCCATGATGTTATCAGAACTCAGGTGTTACCCTTTGTAGGGAGCTAGAATGATACTGGAGAGCTCTGTGGCCTAGAGCCTTTTCACACAACCCCTAAACTGCGCGACAAATGGCTCCCAGCTCCGGAGCTTAACATTGTTTCCCCACCAGCTCCGGAGTTTACAGAAAATTAAGTGCGACCACGCCCACCTAAGCGTGTCCCAGCGCACTTTTCAAGTACCTGCTCTCCAGGGCTGAAGAATTCCTGATGCGGATATAACTTAAGAGTGCCGGGCTCTCCTCACTTCTGTTTGTTGTTTTTTGCCCCCCCCGCCCCTTTAAGAGCTCCTTAAGAGAATGGAATGCTGCGGGAGCAAGAGCGAGATGGCAGAACGGAGGTGAGCTGGCATTCTTTTCTTCCTTTTTTCCCTCCCTCCCCTCACGCTGCCAGCAGCCAGGAATGCGGAGGGGGTGGGCACACAGGAACAGCGACAAGCCTCCAAGATCTCTGGTCCTAATTTAAGTGGCCAGCGGATCTTAGGGGTCGTGTGAAAAGGCTCTTAGTTTCCTGGCTGCAGAACCAAAGGTTGGGAGTTCAGTTCCCATACTGCGCTGCCTATGAGCAGAGCCAACACATGTGGCCTTGAACAAGCTGCACATATACGTAGCACCCTCCAGAAGTAGGTAATGGCAAAACACTTGTGACCGTTCTCTACCAGGAAGACACAGAAATGTGTTGCCATAAGTCAACATTGGCTCGATGTTACATTACTATTGTTATTTAGAACAATACTGTTTTTTTTTCTTAATTCCTCCCGCAATTTATAGGAGCCTCATGGTGCAGTGATTAAATTCCTGTACTGCAGGTAAAACTGTGCTCACAACCAGGGGTTCAATCCCAGGTAGCAGGCTCATGGTTGACTCAGCCTTTCAACCTTGCTGGGGGTGGGTGGGATGTGTAGCCTGTATACTGTAGTTAAAACTGTAAACCACCCAGAGACTACTTGAAGTGGTATGGGGACGTATATAAGCAGAACATTTTGCTTTGCTTTTGCTTCTGCTCTCCAGTAGTTCTGCTCAATCTGTTAAGGAGGCTTTTCAAAAGAATAATAGGTAGATAGTGCTTTGTAACAATGTGAGGGAAAAGGACATTGTGGTCTACAAGTCACACAACAACTTCTCAACACACATATGAAATACCCCTCGTGTGGCACCAGTGGCACCTACTGTTGTCACCATTCAGTTCAACTGGAAATAAAGTGAATAATTGTGTACCTTCATGTCTCTAACTGGATTCAAGCACAGTGCTTTTTGGTGCATTCAGTCCACAAGCAAAGGTGAGATCAAAAGAGAACAGCATTGATCTTCCCGCATGTGCGAACTATGCCTTTGTTCTTTCCTTAAACTTGATTCTCTAGAACGGTGGTTCCAAAACTTAGCTCCCCAGAGGTTCTGGACTACAACTCCCACACATCCTGGACAGCAGTGATGGCTTCTGGGAGTATTTGGCCAGGAAACTCTGGGGTCCCCATGATTAGGAACCACTGCTCTAGTACGTCTCTCAAGAAACTGTTTTAGGCCAGTCATCTCGGTGTAGGAGGAAGAACAGAGTTATATATGTGTTGTGGATCTTGAGTGACCAACTTTTCAGAGCAGCCATCTGAAAGCAGAAAGCAGTGAGGTCTTTAAATATTAAATGAAACTTTGCATTTATTCTACCTGTTGTTGTCTTGTTGGGTCTCTCTCTCTCTCTCTCTCTCTCTCTCTTTTGCATAAAATGTCTGCTATTTTTCAGGCACTTGATTGAATTTCCAGCAGATGCTTAGCAGACCATTTCAGTTGTCAGCCCAAAGCAGGTAATGAGAATTTATCAGCAACTCATTCAAATTTGCAGCAGTTATCTGCTAATTCCAAACGTATTTCAATAAATATTGCATTTATTTATTGAGGTACGTTTGGAATTAGCAGCTTATTTTATTTCATTGTATTTTGTTGGCTCTAAGTTTTTTGATTATATTATTACTATTATTTTCAGAAATATGGGCTGGGAAAACAATCCGGCCAGGGTTTATCATGCCATGTTTGCATATGCCCACTCAGATTGAGACACAGGCACTCCCGACACCTCCTTTGACGTCAATAACGATAATCGTGTTAATGGCGAGATGAAGCGGTCATTTCTGAAAGTCGCTTGAGGGAAAAAAATGTGGTGTGCGGAGATGAGAGCCGTTGTTTTATAAAACAGAAAGAAACCTATAATTTCTATTGAATGCAGAAAAAAAGAGAAAGAGAGAGATTGTTCAGAAGCTACCAGAAGTAATAGCTGTCATATCATAAGCCTTGTCAACTTTCCTCTTGACTATGAAAAGTGGAAGGAGGGAGGTGGCAGCTCTCTCTAAGCACTTTGACAATTAGAATGCTGGAGATTAGTTGTTTCCCCACATACCATGGGGGACGTTAAATATTTTGTCTTTCAATTGTGCTTCTTGTGTGAACTCTATAATTGAAGCTATTGCAAGAAGAGATTGGTTTAAGACTGCAACCGTCATAAAATCCACAAATAGCTAGTATATCACCTGTCCTGGGGCATCTGTGTTTGTCGTTGTGCTTCCGGTTCTAATTCAAGGTGATTGTGCTAACACTTAAAGTCCTAAAAGGTTTAGGACAGGCCTGCCCAAAGTCTGGCCCGTCAGGCCATTCTGAGTGGCCCACGGCTGGCTGGCCTTCCCCTCCCTCCCACTCCTTCACCCCATGTTTTTTTTAAAGAAAGTGGGTGGGGCTTGCAGTGGGGTGGCAAGGTTGGGGAGCAACCGGCCCCTGACAAATTCTCAGCCACCAAATCTGTCCCTCCTTACAAAAAGTTTGGGCACCCCTGGTTTAGGAGCTTGCTACATGCTTCAGCTATGTCCACCCATCCTACTTGTACCTCATGTACTGGGATGCTAGAGGTGGCCACCCCAAGGGATGCCTGGAAATCAATACCATGAAACTGGGCCTTCTCTGTGATGGCCACATTGATATGGAACTCTCCTGATAGAGGTGTACCTGGCCGCGTCCATCCTTGGCTTCAGAAAACACTCAAAACATGGCTCTTCATTCAGGCCTTTCAGAACTTTAGGTAAAAGGTAAAGGTCCCCACACACACGTGTGTGTGTGTGCTAGTCATGTCCGACTCTAGGGACAGTGCTCATCTCTGTTTCCAAGCCAAAGAGCCAGTGTTGTGCAAGTCCATGGCCATGTGGCCAGCATGTCTGCGCAGAACACTGTTTACCTTCCCACTTTTTACAGTGGTACCTATTTATCTACTTGCATTTACATGCTTTCGAACTGCTCTGTTGTCAGAAGCTGGGGTTCAGAGCAGGAGCTCACTCCTCTGTGTGGCACCCAGGGTTCAATCCGCTGAGCTGCTGACTTTGCAGCCAACAGTTTTCAGTGTTCTAGCCGACTGAGCCATCAGGCCCCTCTTACCACTGACTAATTTGATTGTGATCACCCATAGTTTGTGAATATTGAAATACTGTAACTGTCTCTGTTTCCCTGCTATGTATTGTACCTTTGGTAGAATTTCTCTCTCCCTTCCTTTCTCTCTCTCTCTCTCTCCCTCCCTCCCTCCCCACTCTCTATCTATCATTTTTGTATCATTTTAGTTATTTTATTCTTAGAGATTTCCTTTTGTGTGATGTTTTATTAGTTTACCACTGTAGTTTTATTATGCATTTATATTATGCTATTATAAGCAACCCAGATGATAGATAGATAGATAGATAGATAGATAGATAGATAGATAGATAGAT
>JAHTLZ010003658.1:0-10248 GCA_023846285.1 Phrynocephalus versicolor
GAGAGAGATACCCCCACTTCTCTCACCCCGAATAACCCCCCCGAACGTCAATAAAGGCCGTACTGGCTGACCCAGTATACCCCCCCACCTCATATCTGCCCAGAAAATGAAACACCACCCAAAAGGTTAATTAACTCGTTGTATTCTATTTGGTACTGAGATTCTTGGCTGCAAAATAAAAAATTGTAAACACTACTTTAGGAGTCCCAGGTTCTAACTATGTACTTGTTTGGCAAAGCTGAGCAGTTTATACGCCGGCATTGAGAAACCGGTGTATCGAAAAGCAGACATGGCCATGCTTTCCTTTCAGCAGATCAGGACTGTTCCATAGTACTTATTATAAAAGCAGCAATTGAAAAAAATTTTCAAACAAACAGTCAGAGTCTTACTCTATTACCGAAAGTTGTAACTTTATTGTGATAACCAAAAACTGCCATAATACAAATTATAATAGTAACACCAAACTGTTAAAACATATAAACATCCCCAAATATGACCAACAGTTGCAGTGGTACATTCCAAGAGAGTTCGTAATGGTCAGTTCTGAGTCCTGAACTTTTCACCTTTTGCTGCCCATCAGGCTCCAAACAATAGAGACTCTCTATCTGCAGGCAGGTGCTGGCCTACTTGGAGCCATCCAATTACAAACTCCACCCATTTTCCTCCAGGAACAATGGCCAACTCATTGCACTAGCTAGAAAATGTTTCCATTCCTGTCCTTCACCCAACGTTGCTGGGTAGAACTGATAAATCTGGAGGTAATTTGCATGAGCTCTGCAAATTGCACAGGTATCTGGTCATGCTAAATAACAGTATTCATAAACAAATGCATTTTACAGTTTATTAGTATTCCTTGCAATAGGAATAATGCATCCTTTTTAAAAACAACCCCAGCTACAGTTTTGCAGTAATTTAACTTACCAATGTGAAAGGATAGATAAACATACTCCTGGGCACCTGGCAAGTGAACTCTACGTTGACCCTTAATCCTATTGGTTAAAATTAGTTTCATTTTCCAGAGAAATGTGCAGGGTCCCTTGGCCCAACCTTATAAAAACCCCTCAAGTTTTCCCAGCCACCCGTGGAGAGTTAGGAGTTACCTAGAGAGCAGTTGTGCATTTGAAAAATTTTTGTTCAGCTCAGAAGAGATCAAGGCCTGTGCTTTTGAGATGGAGGGAGGTAGAGGCCGCTACTGGTCGGAGGCTGAGGTGTCCAGTCTTCTGGATTTTTTTATTGAGAATGAAATGGGCCCAGTTCTGTTTCATCTCCAGCCCAGAAGGAACCAGCAGGCTTTCAGGCAGGCAGCCAGAGAGTTGGCTAGACTTAACTATGCCCGGAACCCAACGCAAATAAGATCTAAATTTAAATCGATAAGACAGAACTTCAACAGGGCACTATTTTTTTTTTTGGAGAGGATGCTGAAGAGGGTCAGCAATCAGCCTTTTGGGATCAATGCTTACAACTTTGGATTCAAGCTGGAAGGCCACATCCTCGGCATCTTTTTCCTTTGGGTAAGTCATATAAATTACTTCTAATAACTTAACTATTTTAGAATTAACTAAGATGTGTTAAAATACCTAAAACTGTAATTTGAAAACTGTTAGTGGCACATAACTTATGCTTTCAATGCAAATTCTGATGTTATGGTGCTGCAATTAATGGTTAAGAATACATTGAAACATTTGACATAGTCTATAACACTCATTGCTCAAAATTAAGAAGCTGTAATGACATTTAAAACCTTTCCATTAAAAATTTGTGCCCTCCAGTAAATGTTCTGTATTAAAATAAAAGGAAGGGCAATGATTTACAAATCATACCCGGGAATAATACTTTTGGTAATGATATCTTATACTTCAATTAAACATGCATGCAGTGATATAGATTTCTTCTAAAGTGTAACAGCAGGGCGGTTTCCATTATAAACCTATTTTCCACTTATGTCTCTATAGGAGCTGGACCAGGAAGGAGGCTTGGAAACAGGGGCGGTGACCTAAGGCCTCAGAGGCAGCCGAACAGAAGGGAAGCGTTGGAGCAGCAGGCCAATGACTCCGAGGAAGACCAGGAACAGGCCATGCCCCTGGATGACCAACCACCAGTGGAGCAAGAGGGTCCACGCCATGCAAATCAAGCTGCAGGTCAAGAAGAACAGCCAGTGCAGAATGTTCAAGGCAACGTGCAGGAACAACAGGTGGAGAATGCAGGTGTGTGACTGTCATTTGTGGGCTTCACTGAGGTGTGTACATATAAAAGAATGTTCCTTAGCAATAATTACCAATAATTTTCTTCTTTCCAGAGTTACAAGAGGATCAACCACTGGACATTATGCTGCAACCAGTTACCCGTGCTGAACATCAGAACTGGGTGGCAGCTCTTCAGCAGGCGGTTGAGAGAATAGCCGCCCTAGAAGAAATTGTGCTCCCTGGAAACAGAGGAGGAGCACCAGCCAGGAGAAGGCGCCGTAGGCGATAAATAAGTTTATTTTTTATGGACAGTTTAGATGATGAGCACTTTCTTTTTTTATGACCAATTTTTCCTTGAAGCAAATGTTAAAGGACTTAGTTTGTGCCAAGCACCGTACCTGGGTTTATCCTTTTTTGCCTAACAGTGATTGTGCAACCAATATTTACAAGTTTTATTTAAAAATAAGCTCCTAAGAAAATATTAGGGCTGCTTACTTTGAATTTTCTTTAGTTCTTGCTTGTGCACTTTGAACAATTCTCCTACTCAATAGGGTACTTATTGATGCACTTTAAATGTTGTTCTTGTTATATTGTTTAAAATTTGTTTGGGTAGGTATCAGGCAGAAGAATTTTAAGCCTCACACTTAAGTCCTTAAACCTGGACACAGAAAACCACTGAAAATCCTAGTCTCTTAGAGTAAAAGTGGAGGAATTTGACTTCTAACTAGCAAAGTATATTTGTTTCTCTTTGTCTTTTAACCTTTGATTTTTGGGGTACTTAAAGTATTGTTTAATAAAGTATCCAACTTAAGGAATGTGGATAAAGGAATGTATATTTGATTCTGTGTAGTAATCTGATAAGCAATGTCCATTCGTTCTGTTAAGAGTAAGTAACTTAAACTTACTATCCAGCTTATCTGTGCTTTTTAAGTATTAGTCTTGTTGTCTTGTAAAAGAGCACAGACCAGTGTTACCTACACTGGAGAACAGCATTCATCAGTAGAACTGGTAGAGGTCTGTTTCTACTCTCAAAAAGTTTATTTTTAAGTTCTCCAAATAACATTAAAGTGCATATACCTATACTTTACCTATTGAGTTGTTAGAAATAAAAAGTTTATTAAGAAACCATTTCTGATTCTGTTACTTCTGTTGTCTGTGTTAGTTGATTATGGGTGAGTGAAGGGGGAGAATACCCAGTGATTTAAAATAATCTAGAAATGCATTCCTTAAGGAGAACACAAATGTAGTGTAAATATCAGTGAAAGGGTTAATAATTCAAGGTAAAAACACACACAAGATTTTATATTTGCATGATTAGTTGTGTACTTATGATTTTGGTTTTACTTTAACTGAACTTGCTTTAAATGTGAAGCACTTCAGCATTTCTCAATTAAAAGCCTGGTTCTGGGTATTCTGTCCCTACTCCCAACTATGGCCTTTTATTTTATTCACTCAAAGTAGAAGCAGTAATCAACTAGGGTGAAAATATTTTCTTCTTGATACGTCTTCTTTTTGGTGTGGTTAGCTTTCTGGACTCAATGTTCTCATTAGCACTTTCCTGCTTTACAATCAGGTACGGTGACAGTGGGAACTCAGGTTCTACTGCTCCCTGTTTCTGAGTGCTAGTCATTGGGCTATTTCTGTGGCCCTGCAGCATTTTTTTCACAGGTTTACCTCCCTGAACTGTTGCTCCATTTTTGGGTTTTCCAAGGGAAACATTGGAAGCTGCAGACCTAGAGGGCAGGAGTGATACTGAGCATTCAGTGTCACTCTCCAGCTCGGAGGCAGTACCTGACCCCGTGGTCCCAGATGAATCTCCATCAGAATCATTGTTCTCTACATTATCAGTCTTTGGGGAACCATTGGAGAGCATGTTTTTAGATTGGTTTTTACTGTGTTGACCTTTATGGGAGACTTGTCCTTCCATTAAAATCTTGTCTGTTGTCCCTGAAGTTGTTAAAAATTGGGTTAGTTTAGCAAGAGAATCCGAAGCCACCCTTAAATTATCAATAACCTGTTTCTGGAACATCATATCCTGGTGGTTCCAAGCATTTAGTGTAGACTCTTTCCTATCATCCGAAGCCTTTACCCAGTCCACAAAACCAGTTAGTGTGTTGTCTAGGCGTGCTGCTGCTGTAGATCTCTGCTTCCTTTTCCTTAGTAATGCTAGCCTGGTTGCAGGATCAAGCGTGGCCTCATAGTTCGTTGTTTCCACTGTGTCTGTAGTTAATAAGGAGAAAAAACAAATAATTGAAAGGCATTGTCTGAAGTAATGGGCATATCAAAATCACTGTTTTCTGTATTAAGGATAATGCAGTAACACAATAGTTCGCTAACATTAAAACAAAAGTAAATTACTATTTAAAAATATAGATTTTCGCAATTCCATCATTTAAATGCATTGAATGTAGTAGTCGTGTTTACAGAGTAAACACAAAACCTGTATGGGCCATAAATTAAACTAATGGAGTGTTAATAGCGCGGTGTTTCATTTGTTACCTCAACGCTTTTTTTTGCAAAATTACTCACATAAACTAGAGTGGTTAACAAAGGTAATTTTTTTCAGGTTAGGTTCAAATTCTCATGTTTAGAGGTAAACATACCTTTCTTACCACGCCGTTCTGTTATTATTGGTTGTGGACTCTGGGAAGAAGAACAGCCAGATGTTGACGGTTCACAACCATCAAGAGATTGATAGTCTGAAAATAAAATAATTTATTTTAACGGGAGTACTTTACATTATTGATGTTTAAGTTACACTACAATACTCACTTAGGTAATTATTTACGTGATATTACTAATAATCAGACCAATGACCGTTTGCCAAACATGGCCTCCCCGCATAACTTTTAAAGTCTGCCTTACCCATTGCTGAAGCTTCCGAAGCCACGTAGCTTTGGTTAATGGCTTCACTGTCGTCGAAGAGGGACTGTGATCCGGCATTATCGCTTACACCATGCATTGTCTCCGTGGTAGCTGCATGTGAGAAGAGGAATTTAAGTTGTTATATTTCCCTCGCGTTGCAAAACAGGAAAAGGCAAAGAACAGGAAGCTGTATTTAGTATCCGGAGCACATAAAGGTTAAGCTTCCATGGTTGGTTACTGGTGATACATGTCCCGCCCCTCCATTTCCTTTGACCAGAATTAATTAAATTTTTAATTTCTGGTAAAGTAAAGTGATAGTCCTCCGGTCAAAACCACAACACTTACAAACGGATGCATATCGTGTCAACTAAGCAAACTGCATTTTGACCAAAGAAAAAAGTCTAATCTACTATCATTGCACGTATTCAGAGCCAACATAACTAGTTATAAATATATTTTTCAAATCAGAACTAAACAAATTCACTGATTTTTATTCTGCTCATTTCTCAACTGTTAATCGATGCATCGAATATCTCTTTCAAGCGGAGATACAATATATCCTAAGCATAGTAAATTACGGATACTTTTAATTACATATATAATCTCTCTAATAATAAAGAGATACCGATACATCGATGCAGTGCTGCAACGTTCTTTAATTAAAACACGAAATTAATCTATGGATGGAAATTAAATGCTTCCGCCCGTAAATCAGAGTGATTTAAAACTCAACCCATTCCTTCGTTGTTTCGGTTTATCGAAGGACACAACGTGTTCTAAAAACAAATGACTGTACTTCTGAATAGCAGTGGAGTTACTATAAATTACATTATATTTCACAATAAAATACAGTAAACGTGAAGTATTGTATGTAATATATTCAAAGGTTCATAGTCAATGCTTACCAGTGCTCCCGCTGGACTCGCTCTCGGTTGTCCGCAAGGGGTGAATTGAGGTGTCCGTTCGGAAAATATTTGCCATTTCCTCGTACCAAATAAATTTTGAACGCCCCGCACCAGAAGTACTGTTTTGAATTACAGCCTGTTTGTAAAGTTTGCGAAGCGATTTGCATTTAGTTCTACATTCCGTCCCTGATCTAAAAAATCCAATTTTTCGTAGTTCTTTAGAAATAACCTCATAGATTTCAATGTTCCTTTTGAGGGAAGACAAGGCATATTTTATCTCTGCCTCACCCCAAACCTTAATTAAGGCTGAAGTCTCCTCGTTTCCCCAAATAACCCCTCTCTTAATTTTGGATTGAACAGAACTGGCTGTGCAATTCTCTGAATTGTCCTCAGAATCCATCCCTATAGCTCCCTTTGGGATTTTAGTTACTAGGAAAAGCCTTCTGTTTGAATGGACACCAGCAACTAATCTCACTTTCCTTGAATGCTAACTTCCTTCCCTGGCACCTTTTGGCTCCCTTTATTAGCATTTCAACAGAAAGGTGATCTCAATTTGGGAAGGGGGATGGGTGATTGATTACAAAGGGGCCCCCTGTCCTGTGCCTCAGCTGGCTAGGATGTGGGGCAGAAATGTTTCATTAGGTTTCATTTTGCCTTTACAAAGTACTGCTGACTTATTTGAAGGAAGTATGTTAATTGCTGGTACATATTCCATAGCACATCATGAAAAATTTCCCATGTTCTCCCTTTTGGTATCATTGAGGTCTGGTAATGAGAACTGACCTAATGTATTAATGCAAATGATTGACACTGTGTTCTGCTGTTAGTTATGACTCTAAACTGCAGACCACAGCACTAGTTACGGATTTTTTCTGCAGGTATGATGGGGCATTGTGAGGATGGTGAACATGAAATCAATTTCTCCCCCATTATGCACGGCAGCTGTTACTAAACAAACTCTGATGCTACTATTTGCACTTGTGAGCTGAATAGTATTATTAAAAGTATGAAAATGGTACTGTAAACTCAGAAACAATCATGTTTAATGTACTGTACCTAAGTTTTAGCTTGGAAGGGGCCTCTTTCTTGTTTCAAAGCTTCCTGAATTTTTTTTTTGGAAACCTTTTACCACGAGACTGTTATACATGCAGCAATGCCTACAAAGTTTTATTATATCAGGTATATGTTGCGTAGCATGATTATTGATTTTAAAAGTATGATCCTTATATTCTCATAATGCTACCATGATAACAGGTTTCTGAATTTTTAAAGTGCAATGATTAATGTTCACACTGTTAACCCAACGGAATTAATAGTATTGTGCAGTAAGTGTGAAGAATAATGCACTTTAAAACCAAAAAATTCATATTAATGCATTAGTTACAGATTTCTCCCTCAAAAGGTAACAGCAAACGATAAAAAATATGCTATTAGGTTACTTGTGTGGCTAAAGGCAACACATACTGTTTATTTATCCCTTTCCTTCAGGGCCATTAGGCCATAAAATGGTTGTAGAGGGAACTGTAATTTGATTCTTCCTTCTAAAGTGTACTCTGGCAGCAGTACTGTGCATATCAAGAGGGAGGTGTTATAAGAAAACAGCATAGGAATGTTGTTTACTTAAAAGGGGGGCCTCTCTGAAAGGCATGTGTTGTAAAGTACTTCATCTGACAGACAACAGGCAAGATGAACTCTAAGGCAAGGCATTATTTTTTTTTGGATGGTATGCGTTCAGAAACTGCTATGAATGTAGTCCAGTGCCTTGGTTTTTTGCAAGTTATACTACTGATCATTGTATGGTCTTGAAGCAAATACCTCTGTCAGGCATTCTTTTGCATAGCCGGTGTAGCAGTTTGCAAAACCTACTGGTGTTTTGTAGTTAAGTCAAAGGAAAGTAATGCAAGTTAAACAGAAACATTTATTAACGGAAGGAAGTAAACAGGAAGAACCCATACTGTAAACCCACTCAATTCTACTGCAAATGAAAGTATACAACAAAATAGTAAAATAGAGTAGATGAACTTGTTATTTTGTGCCCCTGTCACTTCACATGGGTAAACAGGTACTCCGCAATAGCATTCCGCACAGCCTCAGCCTCTGCACGTGCAGTCCCAGACCTCTGGTAGTCATTTATTTCACAATCATCATGTGTTTCAGGTGGGGGTATTGAAGTTTGTTCTTCATCAAGTATGTCATGGTTTTCACGCTCACATATATTGTGTAGAATCACAGCAGAGGCAATTATTGAATTCACGTTCTCTATGTGGGCCTCAATCCTAACAGACAAACGTCTAAATCTGGCCTTCAACCGCCCAAATGCTCTCTCCACGACGCATCTTGAGCGATTAAAAACCTTATTGAAGTGGCGCTCCCTGTCATTTCTAGTAACAGCAAAGGGCTTCATTAGCCACTTACACAATGGATAGGCACCATCCCCTAATATAATGGGAGGTATTGACACCCCAGCATAGTGGAACATAGGACTGCCAGGTATTAGGGTTCCTTCCTCCATCCGACTAAAAAGCATAGATGATCTGAACACATGGGCATCATGATTAACACCTGAATGACCAGTCAACATAGAGAAAAAATTTCCCTCTCCGTCGCAAGCAGCCTGAAGCAATACAGAATGAAATGATTTCCTGTTAAAGTAAGCGGGCCCCTGCAATTTGGGGGGGCTTATCGGAATGTGCGTTCCGTCGATACAACCTATAGCATGTGGGAACCCGAAGATTTTCATAGATGATGTCATCTGTAGAAACAGAGAAAATAAACATAAAGAATCATTAGTTTCCTAAACCGTAAAGGCGCTGGTACAGAATACAAGTAAAGAGTGGGATGGCCGAAAGCAGCTTACCTTATTGAACTCAGGCAGGCGGACCTCTTCCTTAAGAAGAACGTGTTCCATTGCAAGGCAAACCTCGATTGCAATGCTTGCAACAGTTGAACTTCCTTTCTGGAATACTAGAGCGATGGTTCTGTAGCAAGAACGGCTTGCCAAAAAATACACGCCGATTGCCACTCTCTCTTCCACTGGGACAGCTGAGCGCATAACTGTGTCCCTGCGCATCAGAAACGGACGCATCAGAAACGGACGCAGCTTATCGGCCACCCAAAAAAGTGTTCTTCTAGTCATACGGAAGTTTTGTAACCACTGGCGATCGTCCCAAAGCTGAAGCACCGTGTCGTGAAACCACTGAGAACGTCCTGGGTAACACCAGAAAAGCTTCTCTCGAGGCGAGCTTTTCATCCAAGCCGAAGTAACCCATATCAAAGCGTTGCATGCCCTCAACGCCTCGCCAAATAGCACTCGGCGTCGGAAAACTCGTCTTCCCTTTCTCAGAAATAACAAAGCTACAGTGCTCAACAAAGAATTGACATTGTGCAACACAGCAATAATGTATGGAGTATACCTATGGAGTTTCTGAAGGCGGGCTGAAGAACGCGATGGAGGCATGGTACCGGGAGAATGGCAGAAAGAAGGCGGAAGAGGCTTGGTGTATACTCTAGGGAGTAAGGAGGGGGTTACTCCAGTGTCCTGGAGGACCTTTGAAAGAAGAAGTACAATCGTCGTGCGATAGCCCACCTAGTGACCATGATGGGGAACAGCAGTTTTAGGAGCCCCCCAATGGAAATTATAATATAAGTAATAATTATGAAGCAAAGAGTCACACATTTACAGCGCTTCGCCGTAACTGACAGCCAAGCATCGATGCATCGATACACCGTTTCCTTTTTTTTTTAAAAAAGCGGAGATCGCGGGAAACGGACAAAGAACATGAGTTTTTGGATGCGAATGGAGCTCGTGAGGTCATTCTAGATTCGAACGGAAAAGCTGCCCGCGTGAGTACATAGGAAAGGGGGTGGGGGCGAAGGGAGACCACGTGATCGCCTTCGAATTCAGATCGAAGGCAATGACGCTCCGAAGCGAGGAGCCTCGTGAAGTGACGACCGTTCTTGGACTAAAAGTCCCAGAAGCCTTCACCACTAACTATGCCAACCAGGATTTCTGGTTGGGAACCACTGGGACAGAGCGATGGGCTGAAACCCCAGAGTTTGAGCTTCTGGGGATGGAAGAGATCAGTGGCCAGGACAGTTCTTTTGTTCAGATCCAAAGCAATAGTAGCTCCAGAGCTTTGGAAAGTTATGGTAGATTGTTGGACTATAGCTCCCAGAACTCCCAGCCAACACGGCTATTGGCCAAAGTAATAAGGGGAGTTCAGGAGATGTAGGCCGAAATAAGCAAATCCTACTCACTCCCCAGATTTTAGTTACACTTCTGTCAAGACAGAATT
>JAHTLZ010000149.1:0-12649 GCA_023846285.1 Phrynocephalus versicolor
GAAAAGAAGTCCAGTTGCCATGACTCAACTTCCAGATATACTCACCTAGATGACTGAGCATCTTCATTCACACCAAGACATGCAATGATATTGTACCATTGCATTATAAATGGAATGAAACTTGTAAAGAAAATCCCAACCACCAGAACACAGTGAGGGAAATCTGCTGATTAATGAAGGGAGGCATTTGGATCACAGCTGCGCAGCTACTTGGCACCAGCTTGAAAAAGCAACGGCACAGAGAACAGATCTACTCCAATTAACAGAATCAGGTCTTTTATAAAACAACAGAAAGAGAACAATAAATAAATAAACTTACAACTATGTTGTGACTTGTCTCCCCCCCCCCTTTTTTTCTGCTTCCTCTCCCCTGCCAGTGGAGCTGTGCTCCCTCCTCCAATTTTACAGCTGCTGCTTTGCTGCAAGGATCCTTTAACACAGCATTCCAATGACATGCCATCAGAACTGTAATGCAAGGCAAGCCAATTTCCCTTCCTACTGAAGCGCCAGTCCTTGGGCCTGAGAAAGCATTATGCAGATTTGTTTCAGCAGTAATTGGCATCCTCTCAGGCATGAATATGCAGATATCGAAACGTGTTAACATCTCAAATTCCTGGTATTAAAAGAAAAATCAGTTACAGAAGTTGAATAGGGGCCAGATTACCTCTGTAGGCAAGCCCATGTGTTGACAAACTGTGCTAGATACTTACTATTGAATGACTGGTACAATGTCTTAAAGTGGAATCTTGTGTCTTTAACAGAACAATGTTACAATGTGAGCATATTTAGGATTCCAGTTTTGTTCATATTCGATAAATGTAGAATTATGGATGTTACAGTTATGAAATATTTAAACCAGAACATTAAAAACATGTAAGGGGTGCGTACATTAAAATTACTACGCTTACTGGATTTGTAAAAAGAAAGAAAGGCTATTCTCAGTGTCATTTTGTCTGGTGTGTATACAGCTAAGTAGGTGTAGTAATTGCAGTCTACTCAAATGAGAAATGTTCCAGTCCTGCAAGCTTCCATGGCTCCACGTTAAATTGAGACAAGAAGCTAGTTCTTCATTTCATTTAAGGAGTCTATATTTTGTGGAAACTAGCCACACAAAACTCGAGTCCTTAATCATGGCTTTGTTGAAACAGATACAAACCCTTCCGCCTATGCTTCTGATCTTTCAAAATCCATGCAACACCACAGTGACTCCTGGGTTGTTGTTGTTTTGTCCATTGCATGACTTGCTTTAGAGGGCTGTTTTCTGCGATGTTGCTTACTCTGCACAAAACAAAACAAACCCACAACAACACCAAACCTCCTCTTCAATTTTCTTGTTTGTCCTCAGTCTACTTTTGGACAAAAAATAACTCACTTGCTCACAAAGCAGGAGAACAACAATTTTAGAGTGACTGTGTGGTATTCGCTCCAGTCAATGGCTACTACAGTGCCACGTTAGAGCAACACTTGATCTGCCAACAAAGAGCCTTGGGGTACAGTTAAATACTAGCCAACTGTGAGCGGGAGAGTGGAACTTTAGTCATTCTGACCCCAGTGCCGTCCATCCCTGCAGAGGAGAGAAAGGAAAAGGAGGAGGCAAGAGTGCAGGAGCTGTGGGAACAGTTAGAAAAAGTGAGAGTAGAAGATGGAAGGGAAGGGAAAGAAGATAAGAAGTGGGGAGCTCAGCCAAAAATCCGCACAATATAAGCTAGTGATTATAGTGCAGCAGTTACAGTACCATTTATGTATGCAGAAGCAGGAAGGGCATAAACGTGAGGAGAACAGAACCAAACATATACAAGCACCACGTTTCTGAAGGGAACTGCCCATTCCCCGTGCTTTGCTGCTTCCAGTTGCCTCAGAGTAAAATGTGCTATTGAAGTTGAGGTTGGCAGCTTCTTGTGGGGAGTCACCCCATGAAATGTTTGTTCCAATAATATATTGGCGCAACGATTTGCTGCTTATTACCTAGGGATGATGGGAGCTGTAGTCCAGCAACCTAGAGAGCACTAAGATGGGAAATCCTGTCCCGGTGAACATACTCTGAAAGACTCCCAAGTATTTTCTGAGTGGTGTTACTTTATGTCCAGATAGACCCCATTTGTTCTCTTGCCCAGAGGTTGACGGCAGTTGGAAAAAAGATAGAAACACCAAAATATGAAATGGATTACAGTGGAACCTTGTATAAGGGAATTAATTCGTTCCAAACGAAATTCTGTTAAGCAAATTTTCCTTTACAGTATACAAATTTCCCATAGGAATGCATTGAAAATGGAGTATTGTACTGTAATCCCTAATTGCATCCATTTTTATGTCGTACGGATTCGCCCCATAGGCAATTCTGTTAAGCAAATTTCCCCTATTTCCAGAATTTTTTATGTTGTACAAACTTTATGTTATACAAACCTTATGTTATATAAGGGTCCACTGTAATTCAATAAAGTAAGCCATGCCTTTGAGTTTTCAAGAGTTGAGTACAGTTGTTTGGAGGTGATTAATTCTCAGGCTCCACCTAAACTGGAAGTGACCTGGAGGCATACTGTATTTAAAGGGGGGCTGAGCTTTCAGCCTGTGCAAACAGTATGAGGAAATTTAAATTGATGGGCAATAGTATACATTCAAACATGTACAGGTGTACAGACTCTTGAGAGTAGACCTGGTTTTGTCTGACTTCATTGTGCCTCGCATAGTGAATAAAATATTAGTTTATTCCTTAAAGAAATAATTGCGCTAATTTTGTGCCTAGCTGGAATGCAAGCGGAAGTATTATCTTATTCAGTAAGAACTCTCTTCTTATACGTTTGAAGAACATTTCAAATGAATGGCCAGTAATGTTTTTCCCTTGCCAGTCTGCTTCCGTTTTCACATCCATATGAAATAGTTCTAAATGTTCTACTATGAATGTTCTCAGTGTTCTTTCTCCATATTTTGTCCCAATGGTAGCCTCTTGTCTGGAGAATAGGCTATGTATGTTGTGGCTCGCCCATTCCTTTTAGCGTGATCCACACAAGTCAAAAGCTTCACTGTAATCTACAAAGCACAGAATGATTTTCTTCTGAAATTCTTTGTTACATTCCAGTAATCAATTGTTTTTTAAAAAATTATCTCTGGTATTTTTTTTCCAGAATCCAGCTTCAGTATCTGGCATTTCTCACTCCACATCTGGTAGAAGTTTATTTTGTAAAATTTCGATAATCCATTTGCTTAAATGGGAGATTAATGTGGTGGTCCTACTGTTATTGTATACTTTGGCAGCTCCTGGGGGGGGGACTGGAACATATATGGAAAGTAACTGTACTGTATACTGAACTGAATGTCCTGCCTGTAGGTCACTATTTCACTTCCTGAGTGGGAAAATAATCTCCCAGTTGGATCTTAGATCTGACGTGCATATTTTCCATTTATAACCCCAGGAAAATCTCCGTGCTGACAGAGATTTCTGAAATGCATGCATTGACTTGCATTACTGGCCACTGCTTTACACTATACCCTCACACTGAGTTTGAATTGTATGACATATTATATTACAGTTGTTGTTGTTGTTGTTGTTGTTGTTGTTGTTGTTGTTGTTGTTGTTGTTGTTGTATCGTTACAGTCGTGACTGACTGTTTTTTTTAACATTATTTTTTATTAATTTTTTGAGAAACTAATAAGTAATACATACAGAATAATACATAATTACGTCGCTTATTTTTGCATCCCCCCTCCCCAACACCTCCCCAACCCCTGGAACCGAAGAACAAATTATTTTCCATTCTTTCGTACAAGCTCTTTAGTACATTACACCAATATCTTTGGCTTCCTCCTAAACCTCCTTACTTTCTTCATAGCTTAAGCCAACCCTTCAGTTTTTTATATTTCTCCCATATTTCTTTGGATACTTTTTCTTCCCTAATCCATCTAAAATAACTATACCACTTTTCTTTTTCGTAATTTCCCAATCTTCCCATTTTTAATCTTGCCAATATGTCTGATTGTATTGTTTCAAGAAGATATAGATTCCAATTATCCTCATTCCATTTAGTGGAATCTTTCCATCCCCATGCGATCGCATGGGGATCGTGACTGACTCTTTGTGACCCCATGTCCATGGAGTTTTCTTGGTAGGAATACTGGAGTGGCTTGCCAGTTCCTACTACAGGCGTCTGCAGCACCTGGTATTCCCCGGTGGTCGCCCATCCAAGTACTATGTGCTGTCAAACCAGGACTGACTTACAGCAACCCTAGCATGATTTTCAAAGCAAATGAGATATTTAAAAAGTGGCATCAGTGCTACCACCCACCCATGAATTCCTATGGCCAATTCGTGATCCAAACCCAGGTCTCTTGAGTCCTCAGTCCACTATCTTATTCCCTGTATCACATTGGGTATTTAAAAAACTCACTAGAACAATGTACTGCTGCACTGGCTGAACCTTTGAAGGCTTAACATAGCTTAGGAACAGAGCTTAAGAACAAACCACCTTCTTTATGACTTTACTTTATGAAGAAATAACCTTCTTTATGATCAGCCTCACAGGACTCCTCCTGCATTCCTATCTTCTGAGGTTGAATGGGTGATAGACTTTTCTGTTCTAACACCTCATTTGTAAACTCCCTTGCTATAGAGCAGGGGTGTCCCAACTTTTTTGCAAGAAGGGCCAGATTTGGTGAGGTGAAAATGGGAGGGGGCCGATCATTCAGCCGCATTTGGCCCCCGGGCCGGACTTTGGACAAGTCTCTAGGACAGTGAGGGTGAACCTTTTAGAGACCGAGTGCCCAAACTGCAATTCAAAACCCACTAATTTCTTTGCAAAGTGCCAATACAGTAGTTTAACCTGTATACAGGTGGCTATGAAGGGGCACAGAAAGGGCTCCAAGTGCCACCTTTGGCACCCGTGCCATAGGTTCGCCATCACTGCTCTAGGACATGCAAAGAGGCAGGGAGGACGCTGCAGCAATGGAGCCGGGGGCGGGTAGGCTGAGCAGGTGGCTGGGGGACAGACAGAGACAGGGAGGGCAGGCAAACCTTAAAACTGCAAGCTGACATCTCCATCCAGAATGGGGAGGGGCCAGCTGGCGGGGATGCATGACAGGCTGAGCTGGCGGGGAGAAGAGGCTGTGGGCAGCTTGAAATTTGAAAATGGGCCACATTTGGCTCCCGGGCTTGACTTTGGACATGCCTGCTATAGAGGTTTCTGTGATGCTGCCGTCAACCTCCTTTTCTTGGAGGTCCAGAACTTTCAATCTAACAGGCACATTTTCTCAGTGTCCAATTACGTGGCCTTTTTATTTTGTAAAAAGCAAACTGGAAGAAAGTTTGTACATGTTTTAAACCAAAAATAATTTAAACAGTAAGCACGCATATTTGGGAAGCACATGTTTACACTAGACTTTATGTTATTCTCATGTATTTCTGTCTGTCATGAAGTACAGCAAGTAGTATTTCGTGCAAGTGACAATCAGGAAGGAAAATTCTACGTGTGTCAAAGCCATTACAAAAGCAACAAAAGCATCATATCCCAAAGTAGCACATATCTGGACATTTGGAAAACTAGAAAGAAAAGCCACAACAGTAGCACAAATGGTGATGCTGTGAAGTTAATACAAAGCTAATGTACATTTCCCCACATAACAAAAGCTCATAAAATTAGCCTAACACTCCTCCATGGACACACTGGTTGATGTTTTAACAGCATGGGAAATGGAGCTCAGGGAAGTCAACCCAATCTTCTGAGACTTCAAAACGGAAAATATTCCTTGTCTAAAGGGAGAAATTCTAATTCACTGGTTCCCAGACTTTTTAAAGTAACACCCTCCTTTTATAATAGCCAAGGAACCTGCAAACCCACCACCAACATATTTCCATAAAACTGCATTTTCATAGGGTAAAGTCATCACTTTGCAGATACACATTAATTTCAACATACTCCCCCAGAGGTCAAGGAAGAAATTATTTAACAAGGTCTACAAGAGATAAGGGGCGTGGTGGCTCAGTGGACTAAGGCTTCTGAAAACTGTTGGCTGCAAAGTCAGCAGCTCGGTGGTTTAAATCCCAGGTGCCACACTGATGACCCCAGCTCCTGCCAACCTAGCAGTTCGAAAGCATTTAAATACACGTAGATAAGTAGGTACCACCGTAAAAAGCGGGAAGGTAAAACAGTGTTTCCTTGCAGCCATGCCGTCCACGTGGCCATGTACTTGCCCAACACTGGCTCTTCAGCTTGAATACGGAGATGAGCACTGCTCCTAGAGTCAGACACGACTAGCATGCATGTGCGGGGAAGCCTTTACAACAGATATAAGACAACCCATAACCCCCCCTCAAAAAAAACTTTGGGGGTCATAGCCCCCAGGATGTGAAACATTAGTCAGTGGTTCTCAACCTATGGGTCCCCAGATGTTCCTGGACTGCAACTCCCAGAACTCTTAATCACTAGCTGAGCTGGCCAGGCTTTCTGGGAGTTGCAGTCCAGGAACATCTGGGGACCCACAGGTTGAGAACCACACAGGTATCATTCAAGAGGAAATAAAATAAAATAGTGTTCCACCCCCTTACGGATGCCCTCATTTACAGCCTGGCCCAAAATGTAGAGCAGCAGACCTAAGCAGACACCAGAGCAATCGCCACTGGACTTCACCTTATTATTCTTGACATTACACCAGACATATAGCTCCAGCCCTTAATAAATTTACGATCTTCCCTGGACTCAGCCTACAACTTCAATCCATCTGCACAGGTGTGCGTGCGTGTGTGTGTGTGTGTGTGTAAGGATAGGGTGAGACAGACAGTCAGATAGGACACTTTTTTCGGAGGGAGGCAGATTCAGCAGATGTTTAACCCTCCAAAAGAACCTCTGCTTGACATCAGAGAGCGGGCCGGAAAGGGAAGATGGCACAGGGCCAGACAAGGACCGCAGCAAAACGGCGGCAGGAGGGCCAATCGTCACGGGGGTTGGCCTGGGAAGGTGCCTGAAGGTGCCCGGTTTCGCCTCTCTCCTCCTCGACACCAAGGCAAGCCTTCCTGGCGGGAAAAAGGACCTAACCTCCCCGAAACCAGAGATCCACCGGGGGGGGGGGGGGGAGACCAAGTGCCAAGTCACGCTGTCCTCCCAGAGCCCGCCGGCAGGGGACCCGATCTGGACCTGGGCCACAAGGGCGAGGAGCCTGGCAAGCAAACCCCGGATCTCCCCCCAAAGGCTCCCACGGAAAGCCCTCTCCTCACCTACCTGCCTGCCTGCTTGCTTGCTTCCTCCTCCTCCTGTTCCTCCTCCTGCTCCTGCAAGGAAGAAATCGGATGGGCGGTGGGAGTGGGGAGCCCTGCTCCAAGGTCTCAGCCCAAGTGCGCGACAGCGGCCGGCGCGCCGGGAACAGCACCGGCCCCGGGCTGTTTTTCCGCCCACAAAAGGGGAGGACCTCGGTGGCCACCAAGCCAAGGGGGGGGGCGGGGGCGGATTGGGGGCGGCGACACCGGCTTGTATTGCTGGCGGCAAGCGCGGCTCCCGATCCGAAAGGCAGCCAAGCCGCTTGCTTTTCCTTCTTGCGCCCGCGGCCCACGGAGGGGGCCCTCCTGGCTAGCGAGCGGCGTGGAGGCAAGCGACGAAAACGCGCTTCCCCTGGGGCGAACCTTTTCCCATTGCTAAGTGTCCAAACTTCGGCCCTCCAGATGTTTTGGACCGCAACTCCCAGAATTGCAAGCCTGTATATTGCCAATGAAAAAAGACTGTGGGAGTTCTGGCCCAAAACATCTAGAGGGCGGAAGTCTGGACACCTCTGCTGTAAAAGATGTCTCTCCGAATCTCATTTCCTTCCACGGGACGCAGGGCTTCAGGGCTGTTGGCTTAGAGCGCCTTTCCTAGCAGTGGATGGACTTGGGAGTTTTTAGGCTGCAGAAGGCTTGTTGTGTGCCAGGAGCCATGAATCTACAGTGACCCTCGATCAAGCAGTGGCAGGTGCAATCCAGTACTGTCTTCCCTTACCTGGGAGTGCAACCTACTGAACTCACATTGGCTGGTACTTCTACTGAGCCTCCTGTGTTAAACTGCTGTATTGCAGCTTAACTCTGCTGAGGACCAGGTTTGCTGGTGTGTGCGTTTGTGCATATGCAACATGCAACCTACATAATTAATGTGTAAACTGTCTTCAGAGCCATGGCATGATAGATAAGCTTTACCAAGATTGGACTTGGAGCTGAAAAGACAGGTGTTGCAAGCTTACTAAGAAAAGTGGTTGGTGGTAGAGCAAAATCTTTGCATGTGGAAAGTCCCAGGGTCTTTTGACCTCAGTATCTTCAGGTAGAGCTGAAAAGAAGGTACTGCAGTCTCTGGTAAACCCTGGACAACTGTGGAAAGGTGGGGTTGATGCCAGTGACTGAATGGCCCAACTATTGCCTAAGGCAGTGATTCTCAACCTTCCTAATGCCGCGCCCCTTTAATACAGTTCCTCATGTTGTGGTGACCTCCTGCCCTGCTAGGAAGAGGCCACAAGCCCCCTTTGGCAGGCCACTGCTGCAAGCGCCATAGGGAACTTCCCTCTACAGGCACCCTCATCCAATCACAGCCTCCGGTGCCACTGACTGACATCCCCTCCAACGTATCAAGCTGTAACTCACTCTTTCCCCCTCTTCCAGACCCAAGCCGTTTTTGCCTTTTTCTTCACTGGCTCATGGCGACCCCTGTGAAATGGTCGTTCGACCCTCAAAGGGGTCCCAACCCCCAGGTTGGGAACCACTGGCCTAAGGCCATATCCCATGTTCCCAGCCAGTCTGGAGAAAAAAGTTGGGACCACATGGTATATGTGTGTACTGTGCTCTAGTGACTGTCTCTCAGACTAGAGCACACTAATTGATTATGACTAATTTATTTGTTTGCATTTAGATTACATTAGAAATACAGGTACTGTATGCCTATAAATAACTAGATGAATGAGACTGTAACGTTCACGGAAGACACACTTAGTTCCTACCAGCAGCGTTGTGTTTATCAAAATAGATACCAATTCAGGGACATGTGTTGTCCTAAGCATTTTTATACCACATAATACAGAGATATATCACACACACACCCTAGGCATTTACAGTGGTACCTCGACTTACGAATTTAATCCGTTCGAATGCGTGCTCTTAAGTCGAACTACTCTTAAGTCGGGGTACCTATCTAAAAAATTAAAACAAATAGTTAAAAAATCAAAAAATGAAAAAAAAAGTAAGTCGAGCAGACCATATCTAAAATTTGTAAGGCGGCAGTTAAAATGCCAACAGCTTTCCACTCTTAAGTCGAATTGCTCTTAAGTCGAGCTGCTCTTAAGTCGGGGTACCACTGTATATAGATAAATCAGTATTGTAGTTATCAACTTATTTAAATTAAGGTATCACTCCAGTACTCCTGCGAAGAAAACTCCATGGACATGGGGTCATGAAGAGTTGGTCACGACTGTAACAACACAACAACATCACTCATTTGATTGCATTCGATGAATGGCAGCTGCTTGAATACATTGTTGTAAGAATGGACTATAACAGGGGTCTGCAACCTTTAAGACATAAAGAGCCACTTGGACCCGTTTCCGATGGGGAAAAAAACCTGGGAGCCGCAAAACCATTGCGACATTTAAAACAAATATAACACTGCAAATATATTTCCCCCTCCCCTAGCTCCTGGCTTTTTGGGTGCTCGCAAGCAACACACTCCCTCGCACGCTCCTCGGACACGCTGCGCCCCGGCGCCGGGCTCAGGTGGGGTAGGAAGGAGCGCCGCTGGCTGCGGCTCCTCCGGGCACCCCCGAAGGGCTTCTGAGAAGGAAGCCAATGGAAGTTGCTTCTTCGGCACTTCGGGCGCCGGGAGAGCGAGCAAGCGGGTGAGCCCGAGCTGCCGCCACCTCCCCCCACCCCACCACCCTGTCCCCGAGGGTTTCCATCGAGGCGCGCACCTGCCTCAAGTTCTCCCGCATGCGCAACTGGGGTGGCTGTGTGTCTGCCAGTCTCGAGGAGGGCCGGGCTGGGGGGGGTGGGTGGGCGCGCAGGAGACACGTTCTGTGTGTTGGAATGGAGCAGAAGGCAGCTGCTGGCGGGCTTTCGGAGAGAGCGAGAGCGAGAGCGAGCGAGACAAGCAGGCAGGCGCACAGGCGCTCGGCTCGGCTCGGCTCAGCTTCTCGAGCCAGGTGGCGTGCCATTGGCCTCCCTGGGCAGCCAGGGCCCCCTGAACAACTTGAGCCCGGCGCCCCCACCCCGCCGCCGAAACCGGCTGACTCCAGGAGGTAGCCGCTGGAAGTCTAATAAGAGAGACCCCTCCTCGGGCAGGGGGGCGGGCTCGAACTAGCTGTCACGCCGCGTCCCTCGACTGCCAAGTTGATCTCGCGCAGGAAAAAGAAAAGCCGACTTCCTGTTGCTTCTCGCCTCTCCCCCGCCGCCACCGCTCCCCCCTCCCCGCTCCCGCCGCCACCAACCCCTTGCTTGTTGGGCCAGAACTGAGAGCACCGGGCAAGGAAGCAGGGCGGCGGCGGCGGCGGTGGTGGGGAGAGAGAAGACTAGCCGTGGCCCCCTCCCCACGCCGCCTTTCTTGAGGTTCCCATTGCGCCCTCGCTGCCTTCTGCCCGGATCCTGCAGCCATGGTCTGACTCTCCCCCCCACACACACACACTCCATCTCTCCCTCCTCCTCCTCTCGCCCCCACCCTCCATGGAGGAGGGAAGCGCAGCCCGAGTGTGTCGTGTCCACACCGCTTCCACTTTTGGGGGGGCAGTTTTTAAAAATCTTCCAAAAATAGTACAGGAGGGAGAGGAGGGGAATTTCTAATCTCTCTCTCTCTCTCTCTTTCACGGAGACACGCCGCGCACCCGCCTGCTCCCCTGCATTTTAGGAGCTTCATCCCGGCAAGTTACTGCAAAGCCGTAGTTTTTTTTTGGGGCGGGGGGCTGTAGCGAAGCAAAAGGAGAGAGAGAGAGAGAGATGCCAACTGCACATGTGCAATGCTTGGAAGGGGAAGGGGGGAAGGAAGGAGGTTTTTCTCTTCCTCCACGTTGCACACACACACAACACACACACACACACACACACACGTCACTTCTTCCCCCTCCCACCAAAAACCCAAGCAAGAAAGGAAGGGGAAGGGGGGAAGGAAGGAGGCTTTTCTCTTCCTCCATGTTGCACACACACACCACACACACACACACACATACACGTCGCTTCTTCCCCCTCCCACCAAACACCCAAGCAAGAAAGGAAGGGGAAGGGGGGAAGGAAGGAAAGGAGGGTTTTCTCCTCCCGTCTTTTTTTCGGGGGGGGGGGGAGGCAACAATCCAGATCTGGGAGGTTTTCTTGAAGTTAAAAAAAAGAAAAAAGGCTGCCGTTCGACGGGCACTTTCCACCACGCCTCCCTCTCCCTCTCTCTTGCTCTGAAGAAGAGGGAGCGCACTGAGAGTGTGGCCGCGCTTGGCTTCGCGCTGCCTTGTGGGACAAGCTGTCCTCGTGAGATTCGGCGCCTTTGTATTGAAATTTCTGAACCCTCTCGGAGCCGTGGCAAATGTTCCAAAGAGCCGCATGTGGCTCCGGAGCCGCGGGTTGCAGACCCCCGGACTATAATAAATGGGGGGGGGGAATCAGCAATCTAAATCCAGTGGATGCCACAGTGCCAGCACAAAGCTGGGGGGATGAGCACTGAAGGAGATAGCATGAGCAGTGGGAGCATATTCGGGCACCCCCAGACAATGACAGCACGCTAGTGGCTGACATGAATCAAGAAGAAGCACAAACCGCCCTCGCCCCCACTGCACGAGCGGTTGCACATTTCTGCAGTTAAAAACACGTCTAGGAGTTATTGTTGCAGAGAAAGTTGTGCCAATAAGCACTTGCACAAAACACGTGGGTGGGGGGAGGGAGGGAGGGGATACTACAACTGCATAAGTGGAGATATTCACACTCTTAGCATCATGCTGGATTGCCAACTTTCTTTTTATCATCTTCCCAACAATCATCATAATTTCAGAGAAACGGGATGGCAGATTGCCAGTTTTAAGCATCAGAATCGAAAATGCACTTTTAAAGCGCTTGCATGATAGTACTGTGCTTCAAAAGCATGCATTAATCCAAAATACTGTGTCATGCTTGTGATCAGTAGATCTACAACCACCACCACTATATCTGAGACACTGGCAATGTGTGGGTATCACTGTTCAGTGCATATCAATGAAGCCACATTGTGTACAACTGCATTAAAGGTCTCCACCACCAGTATTTTAAGAGTGAATCTTCCTTACCTCTGGGATGTAAATTATGAATTCCTTCATGATTCACAATACCCTCTTTGGTTCATTTTTACAATATATTGTATACTTCATACAATCAGCAGAGACTGCCAGCTCATTTCGTTTTTAATTATTTAGTTCAGAAACGTTTGAGTCATAAAATATAACAACATGGTTTGCCCTTTCACAAAATAAATGTGTATAATTTGTACTGAGGGACCAATTAGTGCTTCATGTCAACAAAACCCAAAGGGAGAAAGACCTTTTATTGTCTTTATATACAAAAACAGACCAGTGTTTTCACTCCAGACTAGCAAAGATGAGCTGTTCTCTGTGCCTCTCTTCTGTTTTCAAAAGACCAAGCATTAGGCTCTTGTTTTGATAATGCCACATTCTGCTGGAAGATGAATTGTTTGCAGAATTTTTGATCATG
>JAHTLZ010000150.1:0-24915 GCA_023846285.1 Phrynocephalus versicolor
CTTCCCAGGCGGGTCTCCTCGGGTGTAAGGCACCCCGCAGGCCAAGGGGCCACCCTCGCAGGGAGATCCAGGATGGAGGCGGGCATAGCCAGTTCTTTGGAGGACGCTGGCGACCCTTTCCAACGTGTCCATTCTGTAGGGAAAGCAAGATGGTTAAGAGCTGTTTGGCAGTGGAATAGGCTGCCCCAAAGGAGGGTGGTGGCATCTCCTTCTTTGGAGATATTTAAGCAGCGGCTGGATGGCAACCTGTCGGGAGGCCTGTAATGGGGTTCCTGCATGGCAAGGGGTTGGACTGGATGGCCCTTGAGGTCTCTTCCAACTCTTATGATTCTATGAAGTCCAAATCCTATGCTTTGTGACGCATGGTCAGTGTGCCTTGCTATCCTTAAAATGCACTGTCTTTAAAGAGTGCTAAAAATGGCCTGCATCAGGACCGAAATCTATGTTGTGTGACGTTTGAAACTGTGAGCTGAGGGTGAGGAATGTCCAATGTGCCTGCCCGACTTTAAACTTCATTAAAAAGTGACATGCAAGAGGGCCAAATCCTATGTTGTGTGGGGTTTGAAAATGTTGGCTGAGGGTGGGTGTGGCATGGTCAGTGTACCTGCCTGGCTTTAACCTGCACTGAACTGTTCTGTATCATTTTAAAAAAAAAACGATTATGTGGTGTTGGAAATGGTTCTTCTTGAAAATTAATGTGAAAATTGAAAATTACTGTGTTTAAGGTGCCCTTTATAAAGAGTTTTGCAGACAAAAAAAACTGGTGTCTGTGGTTTTTTCTAAACTCTAGCACGAAACAATTCCTTTCCAGTGCATTCCTATGGGAAACCCCTGCTCGCCTTACAAATTCTTGTACTTTCAAAGATGCATTGGGAACAGATAAATTCGTAAGTAGAGGTACCACTACATCGTCCATGTTTCCATACCTCATAATGGGATCATAGAATCATAGAGTTGGAAGAGACCTCAAGTGCCATGCAGGAACCCCATCAGAATATTTCCGACAGATGGGACATCCAGCCTCCGCTTAAAAACCTCCAAAGAAGGAGACTCCACCACCCTCCTTTGTGGCAGCATATTGCACTGCCGAACAGCTCTGTTATGTTCTTCCTAATGTTCAAATGGAATCTCTTTTCCTGTAGTTTGAAACCATTGCCCCGAGTCCTAGTCTCTGAAGCCATGGGAAACAAACCTGTTCCCTCTTCAATATGACATCCTTTCAAATATTTAAACACATATCACCTCTCAGTCTTCTTTTTGAAAAGCTAAACATTCCCAGGTCCCTAAGCCGTTCGTCATAAGACATTTCCTCCAGACCCTCAACCATCCTGGTCGCCCTCCTTCACACCCACTAGAGGTTGTCAACATCCTTTTTAAATTGAGGCTCACAGAAGTGGACACAGGACTTCAGGTGGGGTCTGACCAGAGCAGAATAGTACTATGACTTTCCTTGATCTGTAGACACTATGGCTCTCTTGATGCAACCAAGAATCACATTGGCTTTCCTGGCCGCCGCATCACACTGCTGACTCATGTTCTTGGTCCACCAAGACTCCCAGATCCCTTTCACAGGTACTATTCTCCAGCCAAGTATTCCCCCATCATATATCTGTGCAATTCATTTTTTTTTAACCTAGAAGTAGCACCCTACATTAGCCTCTGTTGAAATCCATTCCGTTAGCTTTGGCCCAGCACGCTAATCTGTCAAGGTCTTTTTGGATTTTCATCCTATCCTCTAGGGAATTAGCAACCCCTCCCAATTTGGTATCATCTGCAAATTTAATTAGCATACTTTCTATTCCTTCCTCCAAGTCATTAATAAAGATATTGAACAGCACTGGACCCAGAACAGAACCCTGGGGCACCCCACTGGTCACGTCTCTCCAAGCTGAAGAGAGGCCATTTATGGTCACCCTTTGGGTGCAATCAGTCAACCAATTCTCTTTTGGCATTCTCTTTGTAGCTTTAATTTGAAGTTTAATGTTATACCCTTTGGATTAGATGCCTCTTCTAATTCCCTGCTCCCTAACTAGTGTGTGTGTGTATTCTGTCATTACAGTCGTGACCGACTCTTTGTGACCCCAAGTCAATGGAAATTTCTTGGCAGGAATACTGGAGTGGCTTGCCAGTTCCTACTCCAGGCGCCTACAGCACCTGGTATTCCCTGGTGGTCTCCCATCCAAGTACTAACCAGGGCTGACCCTGCTTCGCTTTCGAAATCAGGCGAGATCGGATGTGCTTAGGGCTTCTAGGCAGCTTAAATGTTCTGGGCTATTTATTGTCCCTCATTACGGTAAGTCATCTTTGTCACTTTTCCAAAGAGAAAGGTGAGGTAAAAATATTCAAAATAAATAAATAGACATTCCAGCCCTTACTCGACTCCACCAGAGATTAAATTTATTAAAGTGTTTGTGAGGGTTCTTGCTTCTCCCAGACACCCTGCCCTTCAGGTTTCAATAAAGACACATCTTTGGAAGAATAAACAGGACTTTTATTTTGTTCTTCCACAATTAAGGAGGCTCTTTTCTTGATAACAGTTCCAACATCTTTAACATCAACAATGAACAGGTTTTTCTTGGACTCATACAATGGAGTGAACACTGAAAAATCCAGACCCCCTCCTAATCTTGGGGAGATTTGGTTCCACCACTTTCCTTCCCCTCCCTCTTGAAGAGGCTCATTTCCGCCACTTGTACCCCAATCTCCGAAGTGGGTTTGGGCCTAGGACGTCTCTGGCAGTGGGATTTGAAGGGATAGTCATCTCTCAGGGTCAGACCCCTCCCGGTACACATTCTCCTGGTTCTTTCCTCCTCCTCCTTCAGCTTGGCTAGCCAATGTTCCCAAGCCAATTCCTTTCTGATCTCTTTCCGTTTGCGATTGTACTCACAAGTCTCTCTCTCACCCCAAGAAGAGCAGCGTTGGTGGTGAGCTCATCTTCTGTAACTTTCAGCCTCTGGCTTAGGCATCATCATCTGTTCCCAGTCACCAGTCCATGAGTTCTCCATCCATACCCAATCCCAGTCTGTGGACAAGACACGTGGTGTTCCCTTTTTACATTGTCCGAACCCCACCTCCACCACTGCTGACTGGCTCGGATTTCCCGCCGTTTCTGACTCCTTCTCTACTTTAATCGGGGCCTTAACCTTTCCCTCCTCCTTTTCCCTTTCCAGAATCTTCAGGGAGTCATTAAACTGTTTCTACAGCATCTTCCATTCTTCTGCTTCTTTGTCCTGAGCGGCTCTACGTTCCTCCCTCCTCTTTTGCTTCTCTAACCATTCATCCCGCCTTTTCACACGACCCCTAAGATCCGCTGGCCACTTAAATTCGGACCAGAGATCTTGGGGGTTCGTTGCTCTTCCTGCGTTCCCACCCCTCCGCATTTCCTTGCTCCTGTCTGTGTGAGGGGAGGGAGAAAAAAGGGGACAAAAGAATGCAGGCTCCCCTCCGTCTGCCGGTTCAAGCCGCCCCGAGCACCGTCGTCGTCCTGATTCCTTCTCTTAAAGGGGCGCGAGGCAAAAACAACAACAAACAGAAGCGAGGAGAGCCCGGCACTCACTAGGTTACAGCCGCATCAGGGATTTTCACCCCCAGAGAGCAGGTACCTGAAAAGTGCGCTGGGGCGCGCTTAGGTGGGCATGGTCGCACTTAATTTTCTGTAAACTCCGGAGCTGGTGGGGAAACAATTTTAAGCTCCGGAGCTGGGAGCCATTTGCCGCGGAGTTTAGGGGTCGTGTATAAACGCCCTCTCCTGCCTTCAGCCCCTTCAGGGTAGCTTCCCTCACAGTGTTGTTAAAGCATACACACTCCTTTTATGGTTACTTCCTGTGCTACTTCATGGAAGCTCTCCAAACTGGAGCCACCGACAGCTTTATGGCTCTATGCCTCCCTCATTATGATGCCCGTCTGCAGGACTGCTTCCTGGGCGAGGACTCAATGCTAAAAAGCAGCCAGGACTAACGTCTACCGGTGGTGGTGGACTCAACTGAGGTCTAGGACAATGGTGGCAAACCTTGAGCTCTCCAGATGTTTTGGACCACAATTCCCAGAATTCCAAGCCTAGATTGCCAATGACAAAGGACTGTGGGAGTTGTGGTCCTAACATCTGGATTGTTGAAGGTTCACCACCACTAGTCTAGATGGACCTTTAACCTGAAGGAAGTGTCACATCCCTCATTCTATTTTGATGGGGGAAGGGAAGCTGCCTGCAAAGTGGGGCTGTGAGGGCAGAAATAAGGATCTGATAAGGATCATGCGAAGGAAGTTCAGAGGCAGGGGGCTGCCACTCATACAGATTCGAGAGCTGTTGGGAGGGAAGGATGTCTACAGCCTCCTTGTATTTGTCTGGGCATGAAGCAACCACTGTATGAGATATCTTCCACCCCACTCCCTTTATGGACCATGCCCTGTGCCCAGCAGGCCAGGGGCCAGGGGTGTTCAAGAAAGAATGAGCCCAGTGCCCAACACAGAGTTGGGTGGGGGGAGTACAGTAGAGAAATAAAGAATGAGCCCAATGGCCAGGCAGAGTGGGAGGGGGAGGAAAACAGAAGGCCACACCTGAGCACAGTAGAGAAAGTCCCATTAAAACAATAGACCTGTCTCGCGAGCCCCACCATGGAGTGGGACAAGAAAAAGAAAGAAAAGGGGATCTAGATCCTTATAAAACAAATAACAAACTGATATAACATGGGCGTATCAGGAGTTGGGAAAGGCGGAACTCAGCCAGAGGAAATCAACTAAAAGAAAAAAAAATACCCAGCGTGTTGTTAGTCTGTGGAACTCCAAACAAAGGGTGTGGCGATGGCATCTGGCCTGGATGCCTTCCAAAAGGGATTGGACAGATTCCTGGAGGAAACGGCCATCACAGGTTACAAACTATGATGGAGATGTGTAATCTCCAGGCTTAAAACTGGGGTACAGTGGGACCTTGTATAAAGGAATTAATTTGTTCCAAATGAAATTGTGTTAAGCAAATTTTCCTTTATACAAATTTCCCATTGGAATGCATTGAAAATGGAGTAATCCCATTTTTATGTTGTACAAATTTGCCCCATAGGTGATTATATTAAGCAAATTTCCCCTATCTCTGGAATATTTTATGTTGTACAAATTATGTTACACAAACTGTTTGTTAGACAAAGGTCCACTGTACTTCGTTCCAGGCTTTCCCAACTGTGAGTGCTGCATGGTCAGGAAAGCGAGGCAGGCATTTTAGTTTCGTGCACCCAGAACCACCTCTGGGTTGTGGGCAAGCAAAATTCAAACACCTGCCCTGTAAGATGGACTTTTTTTTGCAATATATTGGATAGGCAAACTGTTGTCTTGTGAAAAAAATGCATATCCCTGGAGAATTCATTCATCTTACAAATAATTTGTCTTACGGGGCATTGATCTTCTGAAGTACCAAATTAAGGCAAAATGCACCCCATATACAAAAATGGGGGAGCCATAATTAAAGTTGAACAGTTTGTGTTGAAGCAACTTGGAGAGAAGGATAGGGTCATAGCAGAGATTATGTTTAAGGCTATAGGTATGGGGTCGAGGAATCATCACTAATCAGGAAAATCAGCACAAAGTGGAGTTCATATTATGTTGTGGAGGAATGGAAGATCTGTCACGAAGGCTGTTAAAGGCCAAGAAGAGGGAAGAAGAAATAAATTTAAAAATACAGGAACCGAGCACAGAACTAGTGAAAGTAAACCAAGAAATTATGGGGAAAGATGAAATAATTGTGGAACAAAATGGGAAAAGAGCTCTGTTGGAGGTCACAATGGGAGATTTGGAGGATAAAATCAAAGAATCACAGGCGCTAGCTTCGCAGGTAAAAATACTGAAGGCAGTAGTGAAGGGAAAAGTCCATGAATACTTGATCAAAGAAATTGCCAATGATTGAGACGAGGGAGTGGCCATCTATGTCAAAGAAGGGGTAAAATCCAGCAGAATGGAGATTGACAGAGGGTCTGACTCCACCATAGAATCACTGTGGGTTAAACTACCAGGTCCAAGGAGTGATGTGATAGCTGGGGTATTGTATCCTCCACCAGATCAAAAATTGAAAGGGACCCTAAATGAGGAGAGAAATCATGGAGGTGTCTAAGAGGGATAGGATAGTAATCATGGGGGACTTCAGTTATCCCCACATTGACTAGGCCAATGCGAGCTCCAGGCAAGAAAGAGAAACCGGGTTTCTCGACTTGCTGAATGACTGTGCCTTAGAGCAACTTGTCATGGAGCCCACCCGAGAACAGGCAACTCTGGATCTAATACTGTGTGATATCAGGACCTGGTCAGGGTTGTGAATGTCACTCAGCCTCTGGGGAACAGTGACCATGCTGCAATCTCCTTTGCCATGCATGTTGGAGGAAGAGTGTCAAGCAAATCAGACATAAAAACCCTTGATTTTCCAAGGGCAAACTTCCCTCAGATGAGGAAACTAGTTAGAAAGAAATTGAAGGGAAAGGTTAGAAGAATCCAATCTCTTCAGAGTGCATGGAGCCTGTTTAAAACAGTGGTAATAGAGGCCCAGCACAAGTGCATACCACAAAGAAAGAAGAGCTCATTTAAGTCTAAGAGGGCACCAGCATGTTAACGAGTGGAGTTACAGAGGCTCTAAAGCGCAAGGAGAGGTCTTTCTGTAAATGGAAATCCTCCCCAAATGAGGAAAATAAAAAGGAACACAAACTCTGGCAAAAGAAATGTAAGAAGATGATAAGAGAGGCAAAGGAAGATTTTGAGGAACGCATGGCTAGCAATATAAAGGGTAATAATAAAAGCTTCTTTAAATATGTTAGAAGTAGAAAACCTGCCAGAGAACCAGTTGGCCCTCTGGATGGTGAGGGAGGAAAAGAGGAGGTTAAGGAGGACTTGGAAATTGCAGAGAAATTAAATGAGTTATTTGCATCTGTCTTCACGTCAGAAGACCTTGAGCAGATTCCGCTGCCCGAATGGCTCCTCTTGACTAAAGAATTAAATCAAATACAGGTTAAAAGAGAGGATGTTTTAGGACTAATTGATAAATTGAGGATTAACAAGTCACCGGGCCCGGATGGCATCCACCCAAGGGTTATTACGGAACTGAGAAATGAAATTGCAGATCCCTTAACGGTTATATGCAACTTGTCTCTTAAAACAGCCACAGTGCCGGGGGACTGGAGGAAAGCAGATGTCACACCAGTTTTTAAAAAAGGAAGGAGGGGGGACCCGAGAAACTACAGGCCACTTAGCCTTACGTCTGTCCAAGTGAGGATGGTGGAAAGCCTCAGCCAAGAGAAAATCTTAAAACACATAGAAGAACAAACCTTGCTGAAAGAAAACCAGCATGGCTTCTGTAAGGGTAAGTCTTGTCTGACAAATATTTTAGAATTTTTTTGAAAAGGTCAACAGACATGTGGATTTGGGTGAACCGGTGGATATAGTTTATCTGGATTTCCAAAAGGCGTTTGACACAGCCCCTCACCAAAGGCTGCTGAGAAAATTGCACAGTCAGGGGATAAGAGGGCAGGTCCTCTTATGGACTGAGAACGGATTGAGATCCAGGAAACAAAGAGTAGGTGTCAATGGGAAATTTTCACAATGGAGAGAAGTGAAAATCGGTGTGCCCCAGGGATCTGTCCTGGGACCGGTGCTTTTCAATCTAGTCATAAATGACCTGGAGACAGGGATAAACAGTGAGGTGGCCAAGTTTGCAGATGGCACAAAACTTTTCCGTGTGGTAAAAACCAGAGAAGATTGTGAAGAGCTCAAGAAGGATCTCTCCAAACTGGGGGAATGGGCTGCGAAATGGCAAATGTGTTTTAATGTAGCCAAATGTAAAGTAATGCATATTGGGGCAAAATATCAAAACTTTATCTATTAACTCATGGGCTCTGAGTTATCCGTGACGGATCAGGAAAGAGATCTTGGTGTGTTGGTGGACAGCTCCATGAAGGTGTCTACCCAATGTGTGGCAGCGGTGAAGAAGGCTAATTCCATGCTAGGGATTATCAAAAAGGGGATTGAAAATAAAACAGCCAACATTATAATGCCATTATACAAAACGATAGTAAGGCTGCACCTGGAGTATTGTGTACAGTTCTGGTCTCCACATCTCAAAAAAGACATAGTGGAACTGGAAAAGGAGCAGAAGAGAGCGACTAAAATGAATACTGGGCTGGGGCACCTCCCTTATGAGGAAAGGCTAAAACATTTGGGTCTCTTTAGTCTGGAAAAAAGGTGCCTGAGGAGGGATATGACTGAAACGTACAAAATAATGCAGGGCATGAATAAAGTGGACAGAGGGACACTCTTCTCCCTCTCACAAAATACCAGAACTAGGGGTTGAGAGGGTAAGAACAGACAAAAAGAAATGTTTTTTTCACCCAGCGCGTTGTTAGTCTGTGGAACTCCCTGCCACAGGATGTGGTGATGGCATCTGGCCTGGATGCCTTCAAAAGGGGATTGGACAGATTCCTGGAGGAAAAGTCCACAACTGGTTACAAACCATGAGGGAGATGTGTAATCTCCAGGCTTAAAACCGGGGTACTTCAAGGGCCAGATGCAGGGGAGTGGTATCAGGAGACAGATATCTAGTCTTATGTGCTCCCAAACACATCTGGTGGGGCCACTGCGAGATACAGGAAGCTGGACCAGATGGGCCTTTGGCCTGATCCAGCATGGCTCCTCATATTTTCTTATGTTCTTATTAGAACTGAAGCACTGATTTGATCTGGACATGTTGAGCCTGAATATGAAAAGGTTAAGAAGTGACATGGCAGCTCTCTTCAATGAGCTGGATGGGAACTCAGGTGGAGGGTGGAAGAAATGTATTTTCAGGGTGGTACATTGAGTAGACTCCTTGAGGGACGCCAATGCTGGCCAGTCCATTTGACAGTCTAGTTTCTGGGCTTTGTCACAAGTACTGTATATTCCATCTTTTGCACGTACATTTTACACAGATCTAGAGAATTATGTTTCAAGCTTCACGGCTTCTGAGGTGCCTCTTTCCAACTCCTTCCTTCCTTCGTCTTCTAAAGGGTAGAGTCCTTGGCAGATTGAGAGCAGGAGGGAGAGAACCTCCCTCGACTCCTCCTCTCCCTCCCTACCACTGCCGTCCTGACCAGGAGAGGGTAGGTGGTGCTTTAATCCGGCCCTCCCCTGAAGCCCTTCTGCCTTCTAAAAAAATTCATTTACTGTATTTCAAATTCTATTACACACACACACATATATAGATAAACACTTCATAAAGTCTTTGTCTGCTGCATACAAAAATATCTACTCAAAGAGCACTGAATAAAAGCCATTTAACACCATTACAGAGCACAACCAAAAAGGTCAGAGGGAATGAAATGAGAACAGAGAGAAACAATGATTTTCATTGGATCTCCTCAGGAAGGAGTCATGCCAGGAGGAGAAAGGAAGGCTTCTGCCCTGCCAGGGTTTATAAGATATGTTCTCTCTCCGAACATTTACCCACACTCCAGACATTTGGGTGGCTTTTTCCTGTGAGGAGCATGACTGGTCTAACAAGATGAGTGGTGATTGATGTTTTTTCCACACTCCAGACTTTTCATTGACTTCTGAAATTGACTTCTGAAACTTTTAATGACTCCTGAAATGATTTCTAAGGTGTGTAGAAAGGGAAGCAGAATGACAGAAATTCGTTCCTCAGTCCAGACATTCAAATGGCTTCTCTCCTGTGTGGGTCCTGTGATGTCTACCAAGGTTTTGATAATGAGTGAATGTCTTTCCACACTCCAGACATTCAAATGGCTTCTCGCCTGTGTGGGTCCTGTGATGGCTAGCAAGAGTTCCAGATTGACTGAACCTCTTTCCACACTCCAGACATTCAAATGGCTTCTCTCCTGTGTGAGTCCTGCGGTGCTTAGCAAGGTTTCCGGATTGACTGAACTGCTTTCCACACTCCAGGCATTCAAATGGCTTCTCGCCTGTGTGGGTCCTGTGATGCTTAGCAAGTTGTCCAGACTGACTGAATCTCTTTCCACACTCCAGACATTCAAATGGCTTGTCTCCTGTGTGGGTCTTGTGATGGCTAGCAAGGCTTCCAGAATGACTGAACCTCTTCCCACACTCCAGACATTCAAATGGCTTCTCTCCTGTGTGGGTCCTGAGATGCTTAGGAAGGCTTTGATAATGAGTGAATGTCTTTCCACACTCCATACATTCAAATGGCTTCTTCCCTGTATGGATCCTGTGATGGCTAGCAAGACTTTCAGAATGACTGAACCTCTTTCCACACTGCGGACATTCAAATGGCTTCTCTCCTGTGTGGGTCCTGTGATGCCTAGATAGACTTTTAGAATGATTGAAGCTCTTTCCACACTCCAGACATTCAAATAGCTTCTCATCTGTGTGGGTCCTGTGATGTTGAGCAAGGTTTCCAGATTGCCTGAACCGCTTTCCACACTCCAGACATTCAAATGGCTTCTCTCCTGAGTGGGTCTTGTGATGGCTAGCAAGACCTTCAGAATGACTGAATCGCTTTCCACACTCCAGACATTCAAATGGCTTCTCTCCTGTGTGGATCCTGAGATGCCTAGCAAGGCTTTCAGAATGACTGAACCTCTTTCCACACTCCAGACATTCAAATGGCTTCTCTCCTGTGTGGGTCTTGTGATGTCTAGCAAGGCTTTCAGAATGACTGAACCTCTTTCCACACTCCAAACATACAAATGGCTTCTCGCCTGTGTGGGTCCTGAGATGGCTAGCAAGGGTTGCAGATCGACTAAACCGCTTTCCACACTCCAGACATTCAAATGGCTTCTCGCCTGTGTGGGTCCTGAGATGCCTAGCCAGGGTTCTGGAGTCACTGAATATTTTCCCACATTCCATACATTCAAATGCCTTATCTGCTTGGTGAATTTTATTATGGATATGACGTTTTGTGCTAGTAAAATTTTTTCCATACTTGGCATGTTCATTCCTTTCCTCTCCTTTGGATATTTTCTGAGCCACTTTGTCTTCCTCCTGACAATTAATAGATTTGTCCATCTTTTCATCTATCTGTTTTACTCTTAAGTTTCTTCCTTCCTGGTTTGATTCTCTACTCCGTCTTTTGCATTTGAACATTCAACCCCTTCCTCTGCTTCTTGGTGTTCTCCTCTTTTATTTCTTCTCTACAGCATCTGAACTGCTAAAAAGAGGCCAAATATAAGTGATTATGAAAAACAAAATTTCAAATCAAGTGACAAACTCAATGAATGGCCATCGGGGATGCAGGGGAATGAAACCCAGCTCAAATGTTGTCCCACCTTCGCCAACTTCACTGAGGAAGGCAAATGTGGCACCAATGAAGATGCTGAGGAAAACCAGAGGGCTTAATCATGCTCCTGTGAGAAGATCAATTAGGATGCCTGACACTTAACACATCCCTTTCATTTTTCTTTTTCTTCCTTCCTGTCTTTTTTTTGGCATGCATTTAACATTTGAAGACATGGAACTCTATTTTCATCCGTTACATCTGTTTAACATCAACAGTTTGTCCATTGTTGGCTGTTAACACCAGTGTTTTTCATGGTACTTTCCTCCCTTCATAATGGATTTTTGTTTTCTTTTTGCATGCTCTTTGTAGCTCTAATGTTACGTTTTAATGTTCTAAGATACCTCTTCTAATTCCCTGTTCTTAACTTGAGTACGTCTTAAATGTTCTGGACTGTATATTGTCCCTCATTATTGTAAGCCACCTTGGGTCCTTTTCCAAGTAGAAAGGTGGGGTAAAAATATTCAAAATAAATAAAATAGTGTTCTTTGTTCACAACTGCCACCTGGCACTGAATGTTGAGGCATTCTATTACATCTGCTAATGGAAGGTGGCTACTGTTGAGTTTCATCATACAACCATTTTGCTTATCTTGCTGCTAATTTTACTTACTGGCCCATCATTGTCAGTGTTGGGGGAGTAATACCTCCTAAAAAAGCTTGGTCCAGCTTTCCCCACTCGCAGTACCTTGTAAGGGCCTCTCCCCAGGGTTACAGGAGAAGATGGGCAGTGGTTTTGTAGGCAGAGGAGGGCTTTATTTTATTTATCCATTTATTTATTTATTTTGAATATTTTTACCCGACCTTTATGTGCTAACGGCAGATAAAGCGGAATAACCATCTTCTAGGAAAAGGAAAGTTCTGATTAAACCTCCACTGCCTGATGGCTGTATCCATTTTTTGAAAAGGAATTAACCTTAAGGCAAAATCCAGAGTCCTGAAGGCAGTTCATGTTTGTATATAATCATGTTCTGGTAACTCCTGCGATGCAGCTGGAACCAATTGTATTGGCCCTGCCCTTCCATTAGACTATTCCACCAATGTGGAGAGGGGTTCTGCGTGGGTAATAGTTTTAACCTCTGTATTAATTTATCCAGGCCTTGTGCTCTGAAGAGGACATTCCAGCTTTGCCTGCACTGTAGAAATAACACAGCTTCTGTACTGACCCTGATACTATAGTCACTCGAGACTAAAGGATAGCTATACCTATGACAATATGTGAGGGAAAGTTTTTCTTCCATGCTGGGAAAAGCCTAGTCAGGTACAGGGTACGAAATGGTTGCAAATTGTTCCATAACCTTCATATAATGTTTTTATAACTCACAGAAAGTTGCACTAAGGGTTCATTCCTCTTCCAAATGAATTTATGGTGCTTATTATTGCCTCTATATAGAACCTTAGCATTGGAATACACCTCAAGGGCCATCTAGTCCAACCCCCTGCCATGCAGGAACCACCATCACAGTACTCCCAACAGATGGCTATCCAGCCTCTGCTTAAAAACCTCCAAAAAAGGAGACTCCACCACCCTCCATGGCAGCATATTCGACTGCCGAACAGCTCTAACCATCATGAAGTTCTTCTTAATGTTCAAATGGAATCTCTTTGTCTGTAGTTTGAAACCATTACCCCAAGTCCTAGTCTCTAAAACGATAGAAAACAAACCGGTCCCCTCTTCAATATGACATCCTTTCTAATATAGCTATCATTTCCCCTCTCAGCCTTCTATTTGTAAGGCTAAACATGTCCAGCTCCCTAAATCACTCCTCGTAAGACCTTCAGCCATCCTAGTTGCCCTCCTCTGGAGCTGTTAGAGATTGTCAACATCCTTTTTAAACTGAGGTGCACAGAACTGGACACAGGACTCCAGGTGGGGTCTGACGAGAGCAGAATAGAGTGGTACCATCACTTCCCTTGATCTAGACATTATGCTTCTGTTGATGCAGCCAAGAATCGCATTGGCTTTCTTGTCCACCATGCCACATTGCTGACTAATGTTCAGTCTGTGGTCCACCAAGTCTCCCAGATCCCTTTCACACGTAGTATTTTCCAGCCTGGTGTCCCCCATCCTATATCTGTGCAATTCATTCTTTTTGCCAGATGCACCACCCTACATTTCCCTCTGCTGAACGCCATTGTGTTAGCTTTGGCCCAGCACTCTAATCTGTCAAGGTCCTTTTGGATACAGGTCACTCTTTAGTGCAGTTTAAAGACAGTGTGTTGCACATGTGTTTTAAAAACTCCCTAATGCAAAGTGCCTGAGGAGAACTATTTTTAAAAAAATATTCAAAAAATCATAAGTAGAGCAAATCGCAGCTAAAATTAGTAAGGTGGCAGTTAAAAACGCCAATGGATATCTGCTCCTAAGTCAAATTGCTCATACGTGGAACCGCTTGTAAGTAGAGGTGCCACTGTACTGGTGTTCATGCATGGTAATCTAGCTAAAAGCCACTTAGTAGGTTTCCAGCCAGATGGCTCTACATTTCTCTCCGTTTTAACCCATTTTGTTAGCTTTGGTCCAACACTCTAATCTGACAAGGTCCTTTTGGATTTTCATCCCATCCTCTAGGGAATTAGCAACCCCTCCCAGTTTGATATCATCTGCAAATTTAATCAGCACACTCTTTATTCCTTCCTCCAAGTCATTAGTAAAGATATTGAATAGCACCAGACCCAAAACAGAACCCTGGGGCACCCAACTCGTCACGTCTCTCGAAGCTGAAAAGAGGACATTTATGATCACCCTTTGGGTGCAATCAGTCAACCAATTACAAATCTACCTAACAGTAGCACTATCTATCCCACTTTCTTCTAACTTCTTAGCAAGAATACCATGGGGAACCTTATTGAAGGCCTTAGTAAAGTCCAGATAAGCAATAGGATTCCTCTCATCCACCAGGCCTGTAATTCTATCAAAGAAAGATATCAAATTAGTCTGGTATTACTTGTTTTTAAGAAACCCGTGTTGACTTCTCGTAATGACAGCATTGCTTGTTAAATAATTGCAGACTGCCTGTTTAATAATCTGCTCTAGGATATTTCCAGGAATTGAAGTCAAGCTGACTGAGCGGTAATTATCTGGATCCTCTCCCCCCCCCCTTTGTGAAGATGAGGACAACATTCACCCTCCTCCAATCTATGAGGACATCCCCTTTTCTCCAGGACTTTTCAAAGATTATTGCCAATGGTTCTGAAATTACTTCTGCCAGTTCTTTTAATATCCTTGGGTGTGATTCATCTGGTCCAGGAGACTTAAATTCATTTACTGTTTCCAGGTGTTCTTGTACTACCTCTCTACCTATTCTATGTTGCAATTGCCATCCCAATACCTCATCAACTCTTTGTGCCAAGGGAACTGTTCTTTCCTTTTTGGAGAAAACGGAGGAAAAGAAGGTGTTGAGTAGTTCTGCCTTTTCCTTGTCTCCTGTTAGTAACTGGTTATCATTGCCACGCAGAGAGCCTATCATTTCCTTGTTTTTCCTTTTGCTGCGGACATAACTAAAGAAACCTTTTTTAGAATCTTTAATCTCTCTGGCAAGTCTAAGTTCATTTTGTGCTTCAGCTTTTCTTTTCTTTTTTTTTACTATCCCCCTACATATATTAGCTACTTGCTTATATTCCTCTTTGGTGCATTCCCAATTTTTCCATTTCTTGTACTTGTTTTTCTTTATAGTTAGCTGAGTTGAAAGTTCTTTAGTAAACCGTTGTGGTTTCTTTAGACCTCTCCCATTTTTTCTTCTTGTTGGAACAGTATTGGATTGTGCCCTTAATATCTCGCTTTTAAGGAACTCCCATCCATCTTGGACTCCCTTCTCTTTCAGTGTTTTGGTCCATGGAATCACAGCCAATAATTCCCAAGTTTTAAAAAAATGGCTTTCTTAAAGTCCAGGATTCTTGTCTGACTATGCTTAGCTTCACCTTCCAACTGTATAACAAATTCCAAGATGGCATGGTCACTTTTACCTAAAGATCCCACCACTTCGACCCCATTTACAAGTTCCTCCCTATTGGTTAAGACCAGATCTAAAATGGTTGCTCCTCTTGTTGCCTCCTCTACCTTCTGAACCATGAAATTGTCTGCCAGGGCAGTAAGGAATTTGTTAAACCTTGGATTCTTAGCTGAGCTGGACTGCCAGCATATATCAGGATAGTTAAAATCTCCCATAAGTACTACATCTCTCCCTTTTGATTGTGTGGCCATCTGCTCACAGAAAGCATCATCCCAATCCTCTGGCTGACTTGGGGGTCTATAATATACCCCTACAGTAACATCTCTCTCATTTTTCTCACCCTTAATTATCATCCAAATACTCTCAACCTGCTTCCCCTGCTGTTTATCATGTATTTCTTCAGCAGTATATATGTCCTTAACACATAAAGCTACACCTCCTCCTTTCTTACTAGGTCTGTTCCTTTGAAACAGGTTATACCCTCCAATAACTACATTCCAATCATAAGTCTCATCCTACCTGGTTTCAGTGATGCCAATTATGTCATATTTATTTTGCTGTATTAGGAGTTCTAGCTCCTCCTGTTTGTTCCCCATGCTCTGTGCATTGGTGTAGAGACATTTGAGGCTGTGTGTGTTTCTTACAAGCCCTTTGCTTAACCTGTTTTTCCTCACACTGATGGTCTGTAATACTCCTTGTCCTGCTGCTACTTCAACATTTGGGCTATTCCCCGCAACTCCTTCTGTACCTTTAAGAAAATTTTCTCCCTCCCCCTGAGAACTCAGTTTAAAGCTCTCTTTAAACTAAGGGAGATCCAGTTGACATTGTTTATCTGGACTTTCAGAAGGCTTTTGACAAGGTCCCGCACCAAAGGCTCTAGAATAAACTTGCCAATCATTGAATTAATGGACAGGTTTATCCTGGTTCAGCAACTGGCTAAGGGACAGGAAACAGGGGGTAGCACTAAATGGGCATTTCTCCAAGTGGAGGGAGGTAAAGAGTGGGGTCCCCCAAGCCTCTTGGCAAAAAGATTCCTTCCAGCAGTGGTGAGATGTACCCTATCCTCGCCCAATAGCCCATCTGAATGAAATATCAAACCATGGTCCAAGAATCCAAATCGTTCCTGCCGGCACCACCTATGAAGCCAGTTGTTCACCTCCACTATTGTTCTTTCCCTTCGTGAGCCACGTCCTTCTATAGGGAGGAGAGACGAAATTACCACCTGCCTACCCAGGTCCTTCAGCTTCCTACCCATCTCTTCATATGCCTTTGTGATTCTTGAACAAGAATCACAAAGGCATATGAAGAGGGGGAACAAGATGGCCGCGAACAGCAGAAGACGTAGCTGAAAGCAGTCCCGGCTAACGTCGATGTATCCCAGGTCCCAAGAGGGTGTTTCCACTCCAAGACGACCCTTCTGGGAGCAGAATCCATCCCAGAACCGATCCAGGGCACCCAGGCGTGGTTCCTTCTCCCTCGGGAGAGGTTTAGAAACCCCTGGTGGAATTCCCGTGCGGCTGAGACCTTGGGAGATCCTGACGGAAGTTTGAGCTGCCTCTATTCCTCCAGAACCGTGAGTGGCTTTTCCCATCTGAAAGCCCCTTCAAGAATATAAATCAGCAACTTACCGAAAAGAATCTGCCTCTTTTTAGTCATCTTTCCTGTTTTATTTGTTAATATCTGCCTCTCGGAGGACTGCAATCCCTGCTTTCACTTTCATATTCATCTAACGGCAGATTTTAACCCTAAAGCTCCCATTTCACTTTACACTATATTCTTCGGACTCTGTTGGCAAAAGTGGGTACAGCACGCCATCTACTGGATTTTTCCATGTTTGCAACTTCACATATATTCCTTGAAAGCAGCAAACTGATTAGAATAAGACTAATCCCTTAAAGATTTTGTAATTCTCCTGAGAAGAGGTAATCGATTTCTTTACCACCACAAAATAAATCTTCTGTATGAGCAGGACCCCAACTATACAAAAGAAATCTGCTTTTGTTCCTTTGGCCCATCCCGCAACCATGACTCAACAATCAAGCCAATTAAGCCAACCTGACCAAATCCTAGATGCATTAAAGCAGTTGAATCTTACCCAGGTGAAAATGCTCTCAGATCAAAGCACTGGGTTTTCCAATTTAAGAGCAGAAATGAAAGAGGGTTTTTCTAATGTGGACGCCAAACTAGAAACCTTTGGTGGTCGTTTACAAGCATTGGAAGAGAATATGAATGTCACTGATTTTCGTCTTGGAGAAATTGAAGCCTCAATGGAATCAACAAGCAAACTGGTTCTTACACACGAAATCGAAGCCTCATCCAAAATTCTAAGAATTCAAAACCTTACTGTGGACAAAGATGAAAATCTCTACACCATAGTTGGAGACAGCCTGGCCACCCTACTTGAGGCACCCGTTGAAGAATTTCTTCGTGAGGTAGACGTGATTTACCGTCAACCAACGGCTTATACCAGAAGAAATAAACTCCCTCCTGAGGTAATAGTTAAATTGGTTAGAAGATATACCCGTGATTGCATCCTCAAGGCTACCCAAGATAAGGAGGTGGAAATCAATAAATCCAAAGTGACAATTCTGAAAGATGTCCCTTGGGAGGTTCGCCAACTACGGAAAGAATATATATTCCTTACCAAACTCCTGCTCAAGCATGACATAAGATACAAGTGGCTCTACCCCCAAGGTTTGTCCTTCCAATGGGAAGGCAAATTACAGAAAATTGAATCCCACCAGAAAGCTAGAGCCTTCGCTGAAAAAAATGCAAAGAAGTTGGGCTACTCCCCCTCCTCTTCTTCACCATCCTCCTCTGAAGGTGAGGACATGACCGGAACTCAAACCACTACCAAAGATGACAGCCGTGATAACCAGATTTCGAAACAAGAGTCTTCAAAACACGTCCAAGATTCTAGTGGCACAGTGGGAGGTGCCAGGCCGAAAAACTACCTCAGGCCAAAATCAGGGAAGAAAAAATATTATTGGAAGTAGCAAGATGGCTCAAAAAATTCTAACATGGAATATTAATGGTATGAACACGCCCCAGAAACGTCGGAAAACTTTCAATTTTCTCCAAAAACAACAATGCTCCATCATCTGTTTACAGGAAACCCATATATTGAGAAAACATGAACAATATTTAATACAAAATAAATTGGGAAATCTATTTTCCACATCAAACAAAGAAAAGAAGCAAAATGGGGTGGCACTGTATATTAAACCAGAACTTTCCCCAATCCTTCTGGAAAAAGATGAATCAGGCAGATGGATTCTTGTCCAAGCAAAAATCCAGTCTAAAGAAACAATTATTGCTGGTATATATGCTCCTAACGATAATCATGGAAGACAAGCCTTCTTTGAACAATTGGCCCAGAAACTGTTGCAATACGGGAATCACCAGCTTATAATATTGGGAGACTTCAATGCTGTACATATTCCCTCAGTAGACAGGAAAACACCAAAAGGGAAAAAATTCAAGACTTCGTCTTCCACACTGCCCAAATCGTTTCTGGACATGTCCGACATTTTAGAACTTCATGACATTTGGAGAAGGAAAAATCCACTAAAAGATGGTTACACGTTCTATTCAAGACAATATGCTTCCTTCTCCCGTATAGATATGTGTTGGGCTACATCTGATCTTCTACTAAATACAAGGGATATAGAAACTTTACCTCGAATGTTATCTGACCACAATGCCATCTTATGGACACTGAAATCTTCAGGTATGCCTAGGCACTGGAAAATTAACCCAACTCTTTGGACTGATAAAGAATTCATTTCAGAGGCTGCTAGAGATTTGAATTTGTATTTTGAAACTAATCTGAATAAGGGTACACCACTCAAAACGGTATGGGATGCTTTTAAGCCATACTTTAGAGGATTTGTTATCCAATTTATGGCAAGACGGAATAAAGAGAGGAAAAAGAAATATGAATCAACTCTTAATATGATGAAAAAGCTTGAAATGGACTTAACACAGGACCCCCGTAACGATAAGCTGAACAAAGACCTGGCCTCTTGTAGGCATGAACTCAATTTGATTCTGACTGCAGATATAGCTCACAAAATCAAGTTGGCCAAACTGAATTTTGTGGAAAATGCAAACAAACCAGGTAGATGGTTAGCGTATAAGTTAAAAAAGGTACAATCACAAAAACTCATATTTTCACTCAAAGACAAAACTGGGGAAAATCAGACAGAGCAATTACAAATCCAAAAAATCATAGAGGAATATTACCAAAGATTATTCAAGCCGGAGATGATTGACAATGATGCTATCTTCCAATACCTTGAACAAGCCAATTTTCCAAAACTTACTGAGGAACAGAGAGCCCAGACGAATGCCCCTATCACAATGATGGAAATAACAGAGGCTATCAATCATCAAAAATTGAATAAAGCGCCTGGACCTGACCAAATACCAGCCATATTTTATAAAAAAATTTCGGAGACAATTTCTGGAAATATGAAAAACCTCTTTACATCTATATTTGAAGGCGAAGATATACCAGATTCCTGGAAATCATCACATACGACACTGATTCCCAAAGAAGGGAAATCCAAAGATTTGATACAGAACTACAGGCCAATTGCCCTCCTAAATGTGGATTACAAAATTTTTGCAACCATCCTGGCCAATAGATGGCGAATGATTTTACCTTCTTTGATATCACACGACCAGACTGGCTTCCTCCCGAAAAGGCACCTCCAATCCAATATTAGAACTTTTCTCAACGTGTTGGAATATTATGAATCCCACCCCGAGAAGCAAGTAGCTTTTGCATTCATTGATGCTGAGAAAGCCTTTGACAATGTATCCTGGTCTTTACTCAAAATTCAATTAGATTACCTTCAGTGTGGCCACAGAATGTTGCGAGCTATTGAACAAATCTATTCTACCCAAAATACCAGGATTGTAGTGAACGGTCACCTCACAGATAAAGTTAATATACACAAAGGTACCAGGCAAGGATGTCCCCTCTCCCCTCTTTTGTTTATATCCACCCTGGAAATTCTTCTTCATGTAATAAGGGAAAACTCAGACATTCAAGGCTTACAAAATAAGGGAGAAGTTTACAAGGTACAAGCCTTTGCAGATGACCTGATGGTTATCATGGAGAACCCTCAGACCTCCTCCGTAGAACTTCTAAAGACCCTGGAGGCATACTCTAAAATCTCCGGATTAAAGGTGAATAGAGAAAAAACATTGGTTCTAACTAAAAATATGACCCCACCCATGATCAAAAAACTGGTAAATCAATCTGGTTTTCAACATTCTAATAGGGTAAAATACTTGGGTATTACTGTATCTAACCGATGTAACTCTTTACTCAAAGACAATTATGTTAATGTTATTAAAACAATCAAAGCTGATCTCGAAACTTGGTCAAGACTTCAGCTATCCTTAATGGGTAGAATTGCTGCAGTCAAAATGAATGTCTTACCTAAACTGCTTTTCCTATTTCAATCTCTGCCTATATTACCAAACTTTAAGATCATTTCAGATCTGGAAAAAAGTATACGTATATTTATATGGCAAAAGAAAAAAGCAAGGATTAAAAATATTTATTTGCAGGATAGAACCAAATTTGGAGGCTTTGCCCTTCCCAATTTGGTACTATACTACAAGGCTGCTGCCATGACTTGGATTAAAGATTGAAAGCTGCATTTTGAAGTATCATTAGTTCCTACATGGACCAAAAGAAGGGGGTTAGAATCAGTGGGTTTGATGAGACTTATCAGATTCTCTGTTGCATACCAAATATTGGCTCCAGGGAGACAGCAGACCTCTCAGTTCATTTTGTGAGGCCTGCAGATGACTGCTTCTGTTCCTCTACTCAAATTGAGGGCTGGGAGAGTAAGAACAGACAAAAGAAAATATTTTTTCACCCAGCGCATTGTTAGTCTGTGGAACTCCCTGCCACAGGATGTGGTGATGGCATCTGGCCTGGATGCCTTCAAAAGGGGATTGGACAGATTCCTGGAGGAAAAGTCCATCACAGGTTACAAACCATGATGGAGATGTGTAATCGCCAGGCTTAAAACCAGAGTACTTCAAGGGCCAGATGCAGGGGAGTGGTATCAGGAGACAGATATCTAGTCTTGTGCGCTCCTAGACGTATCTGGTGGGGCCACTGTGAGATACAGGAAGCTGGACTAGATGGGCTGTTGGCTTGATCCAGCATGGCTCTTCTTATGTTCTTATGTTCTCTAAGCAAGGAGTCTCTAATCACCACCATTCACCTCCTTCGAGGCTTGGTAGGTGCCCCTTTTTGTACTGTTGGATTCCTCTGTGCAGGGTCTTCAAGCTGCCCTTGCTATTCTTGGTGCAGTTCCTTTTCCTGGCTGATAAAAGAGAGAAGTTGGAATCTATTGTGCAGTTGCAAGCTCTCTGTCTGCTTCCTAGCTCTTCCTTTTCTGACTGTGACATTCCTCCAAGTATCTGTCTCCTGTATTTGTGAAATGTCCTCACCCTGATTGAGATTCTCCCTGTCACTAGTGCTGACAAAGTTATTCTCTGCTTCCTGCAACAACCCCTCCTGCTCCCTAAGGTTGCGAAGATTGAAAGTACAGACCTCCAGCTGCCTGACCTTGTCCTCCAAGAGGGCCACCAGCTTGAACATTGAGCATGTGTAACCCGGCACCTGGTTTGGCAAAAAAAACGAACATGCCACAGATGTTGCAAGTAACTACATCTGCCCCCTGCCCCTCCATCCTGACTAACTGGTCAGTTACTTGAAAATGGAAGAAACAAAAGAAAAAGATAATGGAAAAAATCAGCCCTCTCACTGCTGACAATAGTAAGATACAGCCAAACCTCCATGTGCTCTCAGGAATTGTGCAAGGAATTTGAAAAACTCCTCCCCCCCCCCCAGGTAGCCTTTTTAAATCCTGCAAAAAAAAAAAGCATTCAATTCCTTTGTTTTAAGGTAAAACTGCTGGCAATAGTAAGATATAGCCAAATCTCCACATGCTCTCAGGAATTCTGCAAGCAGTTTCTGCAATGAATTGTTTGCTTCAGTATTCACTGAAGAAGACAGAGACCACATGCCCCAAACAGAGCCTATCTTCATAGGGAGGGAAACAGAACAATTAAGCCAGATAGAAATAACTAGGGAGGAGGTCCTTGCATGTCTTGTTAAACTAAATGCTAACAAATCACCAGGACCAGATGGAATCCATCCACAAGATCTCAAGGAACATAAAAATGAAATTACTGATGTCCTAGCCAAAATATATAATCCTTCCCTCAAATCACGCATTGTGCTTGATGACTGGAAGATAGTGAATGTAACATCAATCTTCAAAAAAGGACCCAGAGGTGAGCTAGGTCAGTTTGACATGTGTCCCTGGTAAAGTAATGGAAACCATCCTAGAAGGTAAATTAATAGGCACATAGAATAGAAGGTGCTGCTGAAGGAGAGCCAACATGGCTTTTGCAAAGGAAAATCATGCCTCACTAATCTGTTGGAATTTTTTGTGAGTGTCAACAAGCATGTGGATAAGGGAGATCCAGTTGACATTGTTTATCTGGACTTTCAGAAGGCTTTTGACAAGGTCCCGCACCAAAGGCTCTAGAATAAACTTGCCAATCATTGAATTAATGGACAGGTTTATCCTGGTTCAGCAACTGGCTAAGGGACAGGAAACAGTAAATGGGCATTTCTCCAAGTGGAGGGAGGTAAAGAGTGGGGTCCCCCAAGGTTTAGTATTGGAACTAAATTCATAAATGATCCGGAATGGATTTCAACAGAGGGAAATGTAGGGTGCTGCATCTAGGTAAAAAGAATGAATTGCACAGATATAGGATGGGGGACACCTGGCTGGAAAATAGTGCCTGTGAAAGGGATCTGGGAGTCTTGGTGGACCACAAATTGAACATGAGTCAGCAGTGTGATGCGGTGGCCAAGAAAGCCAACATCATTCTTGGTTGCATCAACAGAAACACGGTGTCTAGATCAAGGGAAGTGATAGCATGTCCCTCTTCTGCTCTGGTCAGACCCCACCTGGAGTACTGGGTCCAGTTCTGTGCCCCTCAATATAAAAAGGAAGTTTACAACCTTGAACGGATCCAGAGGAGGCAATCAAGATGATTGAGGGTCTGGAAGAAATGTCATATGAGGAGCGGCTTAGGGAGCTTGGAATGTTTAGCCTAACAAAAAGAAGGCTGAGAGGGGATATGATGGGTATATTTAAATATTTGAAAATATGTCACATTGAAGAGGGGACTGGTTTGTTTTCCCTGGCTTCAGAGACTAGGATGCAGGGCGATGGTCTCAAACTACAGGAAAAGATATTCAGCTTAAACATTAGGAAGAACTTCACGGCAGAGCTATTCGGCAGTGGAATATGTTGCCATGGAGGATGGTGGAGTCTCCTTCTTTGGAGTTTTTTAAACAGAGGCTGGATGGCCACCTGTCGGAAATACTGTGATGGAGGTTCCTGCAGGGCAGGAGGTTGGACTAGATGGCCCTTGAGGTCTCTTCCAACTCTATGATTCTATGATACTATGATTCTATGAGTAAATAGCAAGGCAGCCAAATTTGCCAACGACAATAAATTATGCAGCGTAGTACAAATTGAGAGAGATTTTTGAGGAGCTGCAGAGGGATCTCTTGACATTGGGGGAGTGGCAAATGAGCATCAACATTAGTAAGTGCAGAGTGATGTATGTTGGTGCAAAAAAAAACCTAATTACATATATAAATTGATGGGGTTTGAACTCTCTGCAACAAACTAGTATAGGGACCTTAGTGTCCTGGTGGACAGCTCAATGAAAGAGTCAAGCCAGTGTGCTGCAGCAGTGACAAAAGCAAATTCAATGCTAGGGATCATTAGGAAGGGTATAGAAAATAAGTCAGCAAGTGTCATTTTGCCTCTTTATAAGTCCATAGTGAGGCCCCATCTGGAGTATTGTGTAGAGTTCTGGTCAACATACCTCCAGAAGGATATTATAGAAATGGAAAAAGTGCAGAGGAGGGCAACAAGAATGATTAGCGGTCTGGAACACCTTCCTTGCCATCTGAGGCTGCAACGGCTGGGCCTCTTCACTCTTGAACGATGGCGCCTAACATTACATATGTTCATGGAGAACAAGGGTATCCATGGCTATCATTATGGATGCCTAAGGACAACCTCTGGGCTGGAGAGCTAGGCAGGGTATCTCTCAATGCCATTTTCAGGGAATCGTAAGCAAGACATCTGCTTGGGAATACCCTGAAGCAAATGGCGAGCCATTGTGTGAGACAGAATGCTGGACTGGAATGGGCTGTGGCCTGTCCCAGCAAGGCTGTTCTTATGTTAATAACGTCCAAATATGGAAGGAGGGGAAGAGGAGATGGCCACCATGCCCTTCCTGAGTGCTGCCTCCTCTGCCTTGGAAGGGAACCCAAGGGGAGAAGGAGGGAAGACCAGAACCTAAAGGAAAGTCAATACAGCCCAGGCGGAATCATGGGAAATGGAAGGGGAAGAGAAAAGGGGGGGATGAACCCCCCTCAGGTAGTGCAGTTAACACTAACAGGGTGGTATAAAAGTATAAACAACCAACCAAACTCAATTGAACCAATACAATCCTTCATGACTCTTCAGTTCACCCTGGTTCCCATCTTGCTTCTTGTGTCCCCAGTCACTGCCTCCAACGGCATTTCGTCCCCCCCCCCCCCCAGGCTGCACAGCAATCGTTGGGGGTCCCAAGGATCCCAGTTTGG
>JAHTLZ010000150.1:31461-46244 GCA_023846285.1 Phrynocephalus versicolor
GGCTTCTCACCTGTGTGGGTCCTTTCATGGATAGAGAGGGAACTAGAATCACTGAACCTCTTTCCACACTCCAGACATTCAAATGGCTTCTCCCTCTGTTGAATTTTCCTATGGAAATGAAGTGTTGCTTTGCTAGTATATTTTCCATACTTGGCTTGATTATTCCTTTCATCTCCTTTGGATATTTTCTGAACCCCTTGGTCTTCCTCCTGACAATTAATGGATTCATCCATCTTTTCGTCTATCTTCCTTTCCGTTTGATCCTCAACGCTGTCTTTTGCATTTGAACATTCAATCCCTTTCTCTGGCGCATGGTGTCTTCGTCGTTTATTTCTTCTTGCCAGCGTCTTACCTGCTAAAAGGAGGCAAAATATAAGCATCAGAAAGAGGGTGCCCCATCCTTCTCAAGAGGATCAACTTACAAATAAGACACCAGCACAACAAAGTGGAGCTCATATACCTTTCTTATGTTTTGAGGATGAAGAGAAAGAACAGGCGGGCATTAAGGCTAGAAGCAGTGAGGGAATGCAGGCTAGAATAGCTGAGGGGGCTCTGGGCAGCTGGGAAGAGAGTGAGGGGGAGAGAAAAGGCAGGAAGAGTTGGTAGAGGTGGTAAAGGAAAACCCCTGGACAGGGGACTGGGTAGTGTTTAAGCTCCCAACAAAGGCTGATACTTCACATTCATCTCATCAATGTTTGTGGTCCTGCTTGGGAATGGTATGAAGTAATCTTACCGAATGCCCATAGCGTGACGACGGGAATTCGTTCTGACCACGCCCCCTGAACTGGGATTTAAGCAGGATGAGTGATTCCCCTCCCTGGCCTTGGGAATCTGCTCATTGCGCTTCACATTCCGAGACGAGAGCCCGTGAAGTAAGCCTTGTCGTGGAACAAGTGCCAATTGTATCTTGTTGCCATCTAGTGGCAGGAGTGACATTCGCCAGTAAATTCCCTATGGAGTTAGCAATGCACTGCTGAGATTTTAAAAGACAATGCCTCGTAGTTTGCTGCGTAACGCATTGAAGGCAAGGCTTTGGAGAATCGAAACATCAAAAACTGCAAGGTCAGACTGAAAAAAAAAAGAACGAAGGCATAGAATTTCACATCTCTTCATGGAATGAGGACGTGCAGTAACAGTCATCCCAGTATCATCAATCACGCCCGTGGGTACACGGGAACAGGGACAGAAGCAGGAGAAGACTACGTGACCACAATCGACGTCAACAAGCAACAAACTTCCTCCCAGAACAAGAATGGACGTGAAGTAACCGTCAGAGTAGGTGGAGTGGGAATGGGTTTGAAAAAAGGTGGAGAAATGGGGGAAGACAAAGGATAGGGAAGAACATAAGCAGATGCAAGTGTTGTTTGAGCAGGCCTGTCAAGTGTCCCGTATCAGCCAGGAAACTCCGGGAAACACCCCTCTCTCCCACCATATTCCCAGATGATTATTTTTCACGGAAATGTCCTGGGAAATGTACCATGGCCAGGGTAGAGTGAATGAGCTGGTGCAGCCGGGGTTGAGCAGGGTGGGAGGGGCAAAGCACGTGTTGTGTGTTTTTGAGGGGCCTCGCTTTTATCTCTTCCCCCATTCTTCAACCCCATTCACTCTTCCCTCCCCCAGCCTGTCATTGTAACAGCTACCACTGCGCACCAAGGGGGAGCCACCAGGACCCTGCAGGGGGACTGGCTCTCCAAGGCTGGGGTAGAGGAGATGAGCTGGTGTAGCAGCAGCTCAGCAGGATGGGAGGGGCAGAGCGTGCAGTGTGTGTGCACGCATGCATGGGTGCATGCGTGCATGCATTATGCCTCTCTCCTTCCACCCCGGGTGGCAGTGGCCGAAACTTGATGGGTATGTCTATGGGAGACATACCGAAAGGAGAGAATGGCAAAAGAAAACCAACAGAAGCTAAAGGAGGAACGTGAGCTATGTCAGTCTTGCCGTGGAGTGAGTGGGTCGGCGAGGAGGCCTTTTCCATGACCCATCCAGAGAGACCCTGGATGGTGGGTTTGGGGATAGGGTGGATTTTCCACAAGGAGATATGGCCTGATCCCTGATAAGCCTGGGCTATGAGGTATTCCTTACCAATTTCACATTTATTAGTAAAACCGGAGGTAACTCTTAAGCAGATTTTTAACTTTTTTTATCAGAGACAGAACTATAGAATCATAGAGTTGGAAGAGACCTCAAGGGCCATCCAGTCAAACCACCTGCCATGCAGAAATCCCATCACAATTATTTCCGACAGATGGCCATCCAGCCTCTGTTTAGAAACCTCTAAAAAAAGGAGACTCCACCACCCTCCGTCGCAGTATATTCCACTGACGAACAGCTCAAACTGTCATGAAGGTCTTCCTAGTGTTCAAATGGAATTTCTTTTCATGTAGTTTGAAACCATTGCCCCGAATCCTAGTCTCTGAAGCCATGGAAAACACACCTGTCCCCTCTTCAATATGACCTCCTTTCAAATATTTAAACATAGTCCCCCCTCAGCCTTCTTTTTGAAAGGCTGAACTTTCCCAGCTCCCTAAGCCATTCCTCCAGACCTTCAACCATTCTGGTCGCCCTCCTCTGTACCCGGCTTGAGGTTGTCAACATCCTTTTAAAATTGAGGTGCGCACAGAACTGGACACAGGACTCCAGGTGGGGTCCACAATGGCATCATAAAGGATGTGGATTTTATTATGGACCGACCTACATTAACCAGCAAACAGGACAGGTCAGAGGCACTGGCGGAGTGGCTACCTGAAACATGGCAGAGAGCGGGCGGATCAGAATGGGGGATAGGCACCAGTTGCCTGCCCTGAGTTCTTGTCACCGGACTAATCTCCCTACTCCTAGTGCGGTGGTCCCCAACCCCTGGGCCGCGGACCGGTGCCGTTCCGTGGACCGGTCGGCACCGGGCCGCCTGGGGAGGCCGGGGAGGCTCCTCCCCTTTTCCTCCGCCGCCCTCCTCCTCCTCCTCTTCTCTCCCGCGGGTGGCCGGTGGAGGAGGAAGGCTGGAGGAGCGCAGGAGGAGCCGCATCCTCCTCCTCCTCCGCCCTCCTCCTCCTCGCCCTCCACCAGCAGCAGCAGCAGCAGCCACGGTGGCGGCGGCGCATCCTCCTCCTCCTTGCCCTCCACCAGCAGCAGCAGCAGCAGCAGCAGCCACGGTGGCGGCGGCGCATCCTCCTCCTCCTCCGCCCTCCTCCTCCTCGCCCTCCACCAGCAGCAGCAGCAGCAGCAGCAGCAGCCACGGTGGCGGCGGCGCGTCCTCCTCCTCCTCCTCCTCCTCCTCTTCTCTCCCACGGGCAGCCAATGGAAGAAGAAGGCTGGAGGAGCGCAGGAGGAGCCGCCCCCCGCCCGAGGGACAGAGATCGCGATCATGCGGCTGCTGCCCCGGGCACCTCCGCCGCCTTCGCCCCTGCCGCCGCCGCTGCGCTTCGCCCTGGCCTCCTCCTCGTCCCCGTCGTCATGCTCCCTGGTGGCCTTTGCGCGCCCGGTTCTTAGAGCAGGACGGTGGGGGGTTGGGTTGGGAGGAGGCAAGGAGGGGCGAGCGGGCCAAATGGGGTTCGGAGAAAGGAGAGCCCCCTCCCACTTCTTGGCTGGGCTTCGGGTCCTCCGGCGCCTCCTTCCCTCTCACGAGAGACCCGGGACGATACTTGGCGAAGTGGGTGTTGGGGGGGGGAAGGAAAGGAGCCGCGGGCCGGGAGGGGAGGGGAGAGGGAGGGGGGCAAAGGGAGGGGGCACCTCATAAGAGGGGAGGGGGCGGCGGAGCAGCCGAAAGCAGCCGGGCAGGCAGAGCATCTTCCACACACGCACGCGCGCGCACGCCCCCTCCCCTCCAGATCCCCGTTCCACCCCCCCGGGGGGCGCCTCCTCCTCCTCCTCATCAGCCCTCTTCAGCCCTGCTGAAGGAAGGGCGCACGCGCGCGGAGGTTTCGCCGGCTCTGCCTTCTCGCCTCGCCCGGCCCGGCGGCGCTTGACAGGCGGCGGACGGAGGGAAAACGGAGGGGGGGGCGGCGGCGACTGGCGCTGGTGGTGCGTGCCAGGGCATCCTCCTCCTCCTCCTCTTCCTCCTCCTCAGCGCCGGCCGCCCTTTCTCCTGAGGGGGAGGCAGAAGCAAGCGGGAGGGCGGGCGCGCGCGCGTGGGGAGCTTCTGAGGCGCACGCAGGGGGCGGGGGGACTGCACCGCGGTGGGCGAAGGCTCGGCCGCATCCAGGCGGAGGAGGTGGAGGAGGAGGATGCGCCTGGCCGGCTAACCCCCCCGCTCATGCCTCCCCCCCACCCGCCCCTCCCTCCACCCGAACCCGGGCGGCTGCCGTGGCCGCCGCGGCCGCCAACAGGAGGAGGAGGCGGGGGCCCGCCCGCCCAGGAGCCCTGGGCTCCCCCACACCCTGCCCGTGCGCGCACGGGGGGGAGCGGCACGCCCGACGCCCCCAGCTGGCGAGCGCCGCCGCCGCCCCTCCCGTGCCCCCCGCAAGGCACACATGCCAAGCCCCCCGCCCCCCTCCTCCCCCTCCTCCCTCCCCCCATCCCCTGCCCCCCCACACACCCCTGCCCCCCGCACCCCCATCTCCCCCATCTCCCCCATCTCCCCCCTCCCCACCCCCAGCCCCGGGCCACGGAAAAATCATCAAATATTTTCCGGTCCGTGGGGACAAAAAGGTTGGGGAGCACTGTCCTAGTGTACCTCCCACAGCCAGATACCACAGGAATAAGAATCCCTGCCGGCATGGCAACCAACAGGGAAAATAAAGGGGGGAAAGGAGAGTAAGGGAAGGGGGAAAAACAATATAACACTGTAAAAATCAATGAAGGAAAAATAATAGTAACAAAATTACATAAGGATTACAAGCCCATTAACACAGCATAACAATAAAATAAAGTACCAATAAATACAAATAAAGTAAAGAGCAACAAAATAAGTGCCTAACTCCTAGTCCAGCTGGTCAGAGGGGAGCAGGTGGAAAAGAATGAACAAAGATGGTGAAAAGACTGCTCCCGGGTCAGAAATGATGGAAAGAGTAAAACGTTCTCCTGAAGCAGTCCAGGCGAGCCCACAGCGCAGGAGAAAAGGCTGGTGTCGAGTTGAGGTGAGGTGACTTCGTACGCCAGCCATAGGCGGAAGCGGGCAGACCCAGTCCATGGCAGAGGTCCAAATTGGCAAGACAGAAACCACTCAGCGGCAGGGTAGATGTACACAACCAGCAAACCATGCCAAGCAGAGACACCCCCCCCCCCAAAGTCATGGCAAAGCGTAGCAGGCAGGCAGTCCGAGGGCAGTGCCAGGTCCGAGGTGGTGCTTCGGCGGCCCCCCGCAATCGAGCTTTCACCCTCACCAGTATGTCTGCCAAACCTGCAAAGGGTCTGGGGTGAACGAGTCCTGGGCGAGGGACCTCCAGACAGGGCACAGCAGGAAAAGCCACAACACAGCAGGGACACCCCCCCGCAGTTCCAAAAGCCAGCACGCCCCTCCCCTCTTTCCCCGACCGCCCCGCCAAGCATCACACCATCAGCCCTGCCCAGCTTCTGCCCGCGGAAAAATTAGGAACCGCAATGACAACAACAACAACAACAAAAGGCATTCCCCACGTGGCACAATCGCATTCCCCAACACCCCGTGGTGTGACCTCAAGGTTGTTCTTCACCCGAGGCTCTTTGAGAAGAGGGTTGTGTGGAGGGAGGCTTCTTGGAACTTGCGGGTTCGACCTTTGGCCGAACCAAAAAAGAAAAAGAAACGAAACGCAAGAGAAGAAGGCGACAGGAAGAGCAAGGCTGTGAAAACCAAGGGAGGGTTAGCGGGGCGAAAGTTGTGCCGGGATCTCGCCTCAGCATCCCTGACCCGCCTCTGGCCCCTATTCTGACGTGCACAGGCAAAAGGCTCGAGGGACACCCCACCCACCCATACACGCACCCACCCCTCCCTCTGGGGAAGTGAGGGAGAAAGGAAACCGAGGGTGGAGGGCAACGGAGCCGCTGCCTCTTCGAAGGGCGCCCTCCCGCCGAGAGAAAACGACACCCTCCCCTCTGGTCTCGAGAAGAGTTCCCGGGGGTCCCTCACGTTTGCCTGCCTCTCCCGGCCACCAAGCGCCAGCCCCACAGGACGAGGCCTCCTCTCACCTTGGCCGGACCCGGGCGACCGCAGAGGAGAGCGCGGGGTGGGGAATGGGGAGGGGGGGAGAGAGAGACACCCGATAAACCGCTCCTCAAGTGGAGACCATAAGAAAGCTCTCGGTCGGCCCGTCAACGCGCTGGGTCGCGAGCTGCGGAAATCCCGCCCTCTTCCCCACCCCCGCCCCCCGCTCGCCTCTTGCCGGAGCCCCGGAGGCGCCGGGCAGGCAGGAGGGCGGACCGGAGGCCTGCCCCGCCGGGAGGAACCCCAGCATCTGCGGCGGCGGCAAGTGGAGGACCCCCACGCAGGTGCCAGGTCAGGGCACCCCTCCCCAGCTCGTCCCCTCCCTGCCTGCCGCCCCTCCCCTCCCCTCCCCTCCCCTCCCCTCTTTCCCCGACCGCCCCCGTCCTCTTCCCGGCAGCCGCAGGTGGTGGGCGGAGGTGGCGGGGGGACGGATTTTTTTCCCGTTGTACGGATTTTTCGTTAAACAAACCCTCCGTTATACGAGGTACCACTGTACATGAAAACCCCAAGATGGGTATCGCCAATGGAAGCATTTGCCCTCCCAAACCTCACAAACTTAAAGATATTCACCTCTAATTCCCTCCAAACCATGAAGGAATGCTAAATACTAAGGCACTAGAATCATCGAATCATCGAGTTGGAAGAGACCTCAAGGGCCATCCAGTCCAACCCCCTGCCATGCAGGAACCCCCATCCCAATATTTTCGACAGATGGCCATCCAGCCTCTGCTTAAAAATCTCCAAAGGAGGAGACTCCACCACCCTCCTTTGTGGCAGCATATTCCACTGCCGAAATAGAAGCTCAAGGATTGATTCTACCCTGGTGGCCTCTACTACAAATAAAATCAACTTAATAACAAAGACAAAAAAAATGGATTTGAAAAACAGTATTCATCTTTGGATAAAATCCTGCTATTTACAGAAGAAAAACAAAAGTAAACATGTCTATAAATTTCTATTAGATTGTGAAATGCAAGATGAGGATGTCATACATACATTCCCAAGAAGCCTTTAGGTCAGTGGTTCCCAACATGGGGGTTGGGACCCCTTTAGGGGTCAAACAACCATTTTACAGGGGTCGCCATGAGCCAGTGAAGAAAAAGGCACAAACGCCTTGGGTCTGGAGGAGGAGGGGGAGAAACCAGGGTGAAAGAGTGAGTTACAGTTTGATAGGTTGGAAGGGATGTCAGTCAATGGCACCGGAGGCTGCGATTGGCTGAGGGGATGCCTGTAGAGGGACAGTCTCTATGGCCCCTGCAGCAGTGGCCTGTGGCCTCCTCCAAGCAGGGCAAGGGGGTCACCCCAACATGAGGAAGTGTATTAAAGGGTCGTGGCATTAGGAAGGCTGAGAACCACTGCTTAAGGTGCTTCCTAAATGCTTCTTGAGGACCTAGTGCATGAATTCAAAAAATCCTATGCCAACTCACATTGCTCCCCCATACTTTGTTTGCATGTGTTTGCAAAGCAGGCTGCGTATCCACTGCCTCATATCCTTCCCAATGGAATCCAGGACTGCTTTATCCCTGCTGCCTTTCTGGAAGCAGGCAACGACCTTCCTTTTGAGCAAGGATGTCCAAACTCCATCCCTCCAGATGTTTTGGACCACAACTCCCAGAATTCCAAGCCTATTTTACCAATGACAAAGTACTGAGGGAGTTGTGGTCCAAAACATCTTGAGGGCCAAAGTTTGGACACCACTGCTTTTGAGGCAAGCTTTTCCTGAATGAAGGACTTTTATATGGACTAGCATGCAGGACTATATTGACTGATTTCATAAGGACACCAGTGTGTTTTCCATGTTACTTTCCACCCCTCATAATGGAGTTTTCTTTTCTTCTTGCATGCTCTTTGTAGCTTTAATGTTACCTTTTAACGTTCCAAGATGCCTCTTCTAATTCCCTGTTCCTAACTTGAATATGTCTTAAATGTTCTGGGCTGTATATTGTCCTTCATTATTGTAAGCCACCTTGGGTCCTTTTCCAAGGAGAAAGGTGGAGTAGAAATATTCAAAATAAAATATAAAAATAATATGATTCAATGGGCCAAGAACTTTGGATACACAATCAAATTAGAAAAATGGCACGGACTTTGGGCCAATAACTATAAATTAAAAATAGCTGCTTCCTATGGAGAAAATTTACTTTAAATGTTTTATAGATGGCTTCTCCCACCATACAAATTAGCTAGAATGTTTCCCAATTTATCGAGTAAATATTGGAAGTGTCGAAAACGTGAGGGCACTTTTTGCCATCTTTGGTGGACATGTGATAGAACAAAGATTTTTGGGGGGCAAAAATTCATACATGGCTAAAACAGTGACAAAGTGACAAAGCAAAACCTAGAATTCAATCTAGAAATATGTTTATTAGGCATATTACCAAACTTTGTGAGCAAAGCTGGTACTGTAGTCATTAAACATTGCATGTCCTAACAGTGGCAAGAATATTGTGGGCACAATTGTCGAAAAGCGAAGCAACACGAACAGAAGAAATGCTATTGAATAAAATAATGGAATGTGGAGAGATGGACAGGATAACATACAGATTGAAGGACAAAGATGAATGTGATTTTTTTCAATCCTGGAATGTGTTTTATAATTGGCTATATACAAAAAAGGATGCAGTAAAATACAGTAGTACCCCGACGTAAGAGCAGCTCGACTTAAGAGCGGAAAACTGTTGGTGTTTTAACTGCCACCTTACAAATTTTAGATATGGTCTGCTTGACTTACAAATATATTTTTTATTTTTTTTATTTTTAAACTTATTTTTTCAATTTTTTAGATAGGTACCCCGATTTAAGAGTACTTCGACTTAAGAGCATGCATTCAGGAAGGATTAAATTAGTAAGTTGAGGTACCACTGTAGTAAGAATTTGGTGGAAGCTGAACTCAGCTATTAACTCTTTCAGATGAAATACGACCAAAAAAGATGTACAGCCTTCTACATTTATATGTATATGTATGTGTGTGTGTGTGTGTGTGTGTGTGTGTGTGTGTGTGTGTGTGTGTGTGTGTGTGTGTGTGTGTGTGTGTGTGTGTGTGTGTGTGTGAGAGAGAGAGAGAGAGAGAGAGTTTCCCTCTCGTTTCTCATAAAATAATAAAAATATATTTTTTAAAAATAGAAAAAGGCACAGGAAAAGCAACATTTGTAAAGGAGACCAGAAGAAATGGGAGAGCAAGAGGAGAGGGCAAAAGGCGCCCAGCAGATCTCAGCACTGGAGAAAGAAGGACTTTGCTCCACCAAGAAAAGAGGAAGACAAGCCTCAACAGAGGCACTACCTTTGCTCAGGAGGAGGGAACCCCTCACCTCCAGTCTAATCCCGTTACACCTCCCGGGAAAGTAACTTGGCCTCCGGGTGGTGGCAGGGCACAAACGTGACCCTCAAGCTGGAGGGGCTTGCAAACATCTTTCTACCTTCCCTCCACTACATGACCCAGAATCCCCAGCCAGCAGGACCACAGGGATTGTAGTGCAAAGATATGCTCCGGCGGCTCCCCAGTCAGAAAACTTGGGAAACTGATATACCGTACGTGGTGTGTATAGAGCCTAAAGTAAAACTCTCACCGCCGCCGCCTGGCTTTGCCATGGGAGTTGTAGTCCAGAAGAGATGGCGCTGCTTCTTCCTCCGGGTCCAGATGCAAGAAAGAATAAGGAGTGGGGGGGGGAGAGAAAGGAGGAGGAGCAGGAGGAGCAATTTCACCTCTTCTTATTTCCTGCCTCTCTAGGAAGCTAGCCTAGCTGGGCTGCTTTTAACCCTCTCCGAGCCAAGCGCCCAGAGCCTCCCTCTGCCAGGAGGCCGAATGTCGTTTCTTTCCCCAAATTCAGCATTTCTGACCCTCCTTTGCAAGCGGCTACCGAGCTTTCGGGGGGGGGGGTCCTTGGGGTTTGCACGTGTGTGTTTTTTCCTTCAGAAACGGAAGCCAAGCTCTTGCAGGCTCCCAACGCCTGAGGCAAAGGAGGAGGAATCTAGATGGGGGGCAGGTGCCCAGGAGAGAAGCCAGCCCTGGCTTCCGAGGCAGGTCTCCTCGGGTGTAAGGCACCCGGAGGCCAAGAGGGCCACCCCCGCAGGGAGATCGAGGATGGAGGCGGGCAGCAACAATTCTTAAGGGAAATGAAAAAGTTATGATGCCCCATCCTCCACTTGGCTGGCTGATTCGGAGAGCATGTGAACAAATGTGATCTATACTCTATAACATAAGCCTTACTTAAAAGCTTCTTGGGCTTTAGAAAGTGACCTGTAAGAACGCCCTCAAAGAAGGACCAGAAATAAGAATTATAGAATCATGGAAGAGTTGGAAAGGAACTTGGTGGTCAAGAGGCCACTTTCATAAAAACCCCAAGCCATCCAAGCTATCAAGAATTCTGACCATCAGTCACCAGAGTTGAGTTGGATTTTCAACTGGAAGCTTAGCATAGATGTAAACCCACTTCACTCCAAGGGGAGATGGATGGTTTTATGTACCAAAAAAGGCAGAAACGGAGAAAGCTTGAAAACACACACACACACATGTGGCTATACAATACCATCTTATTATTATTTTGGTTGTTTGCTACAATTATGGCCCCCCAGTCTTTATCTTGAGTCAAAACAGACAGAGAGGTAGCAGTCAGATGGTTTACAAAGGTGAGTGTAACCTCAACTTATGTGATCTCAAGTTTCACTATTACTCTTAAACTGTCCTGACAACAAGACAGCTGGTTTTTGCAAAGCAAGTAGAAAAGACCCAGTGGAGAATTAACCGTATCACGCTTCAAATAATTGTAAAAGTAGAGAAGGACCTCTCATATATGCTGATACAGTATCCACAGATTCAGTTACCTGTGGTCAGCAGCGAGAAAATAATTATTTCTGGGCAGCAAAAGGGGGAAAGGGCCACAGATGGAAAGCAAGCACCCACATCCTCTGAGTGAGGCCTCGAGCCTGGTGGCACTCCTAACACATGAGAGCACGCAGGGCATGTGAATGTAATCCCCAAATGGGGAGGAGAGTGGCAGCAGAGTCAAGCTCCCTCAGTCTCCCACTCTGGCTCTACCAAGACACTCTGCAAACACCCGGAAGCTTCCATCTGGAAAGCAGCCAGCCAGCCTTTCCTTCCACCTAGGAAGCTTGTGTTTCACGGAAACGCCAGCCTTGCTTACAGCTGCCTGTGACAAAAAAGGGGAAACTAGTTTCAATATTCATTAGTTTGTTTTTCATAGCCAATCACCAAGCTGGTGGGCGGAGCTAAGAATACTATATATGGAAACCTAATGGGTGCCAGAGAGTTCAGTTAAGGAAGACAGTTGAGGGAATCAGTGGTCAGTTGGTTTGGTGTGAGAACCAGTAACTGCCTAAGATTTGCTTGTTGTTAGTACTGTATTATTATTGAGAAACAAGTAATATTGATAGGAAAGTGTGTAATAATATTACTAAGAAAAAAAGCGTGTTATTAATAAGAAGCTGTTCTATGACATCGTATTAAAGTCACAGTCATTAATGTGGCTGTATTGCAGAGCAGGAATAAAATGCTGGAAATCCTCAATACTGTAAAGAGAAGAAAATTGCAGCATTTTGGACACATAATGCACAATAAGAAATACCAACTGCAGCAAGTTATCCTTCAAGGAAAAAGTCTGGACATTGTGTCATGGCTGTCAAGGAATGTATGAGGAGTTGACCTCAATAAGAAGAGTTGCAGCAATGTCAAGGATTAGAGGCAAAACTATGACAGACTCCGTTGCTGGTTTTCTATTGCAGTCTATTTACAAAATATATACAGGTTCCATTGGTTTTCACATCCAGTAGCATAAATAATCCAGCTACTCTTCCTTGTCACAGCCAACACATCAGGCTTACTGGCTAAACAGCCCTGGCTAAACAGCAAGATAATATTGCAATACATAAGGTATATATAATATCTCTTTCCAATCAATTCTTTACTTTCACATCACATGTCACAGTGCTTTTCTCATCCACGCTTCTGAGCTACGCTCCACTGTCCTTGGACATTAGCCTTCTTGTCAAGGCCACTGTACCGAGCTTGCTTCAGTCCACAGCTGGACTCCATATCTCTAATTGCAAGCTGAAAAACTCACTCACAAGAATATTCTTGACAATGGCAACTGGGCTTATTTTTCTTGAGAGATCTATCTCTCAAGAAGAAGTCCAGTTTGCATGACTCACCTTCCAGATAAACTCACCTGGATGACTGAGAATCTTCATAGACATTTAAGGAAAAAGAGAGCATAGCCTGGCTTCTGATGTTCTTAAGTCAATGGTCCACAGTGAGCACAGTTGCTCTGTTTAGAATAGCTTTATAGAGAAACCAATTCTGCAAACGTTTTAGGAGGACATGGCACTTGAAGAAGAGAATTTCACCTCCTCCCCCTCCATGCCCCTTTCAAATGAGCCAGCCTTTAACTTTCTTGGGCTCCCTAGGAATCTCCTAACTGCCTGCTTGGTCATCATAACCCTTTGTTGAGTCCCAGACTGGCCGTTTTTGACAACATTAATGACACACATGGAGTATTGTGTATACTTCTGGCCCCTGCATCTCAAAAACAACATAGTGGAACTGGACAAGGTGCACAAGAGAGCAACTAAATTGAGTTTTGGTCTGGGTCACCTCCATTACGAGGAAATGTTATGGTGATTGGGGCTTTTTAGTCTGGAAAAATGCACCTGAGGATGGGCATGATAGAGACAAACAAAATGATAGTTAAAGTGGACACCAGAACCAGGGGTCCTGAATCCAGATCTCAGAAGCTAAGCATGGTCGGACGTGGTTAGTACTTGGATGAGTGACTACCTGGGAATCCTAGGTCTGTAGGCTTGGCAACAAACCCTGTTACGGTCTGGTCAAACTTCCCAAAAAAAGATTTCTTCAAAAAAAGGGGGGCATCTGTCTAGTGGGCCCCACCACCAAGTGGGACAAATGCTAAAGATAAAGTGAGAACAGACACAAAGAAAATACTGTATTTCTTTATACAGTGTTTTATTGTCAGAGTATTTTGCAATTTGTTCTGCCAGCAAAAGCAAATACAGTGGAGCCTTGTATAACAAATGGTTTGTATAACATAAAATTTGTACAACATAAAAAATTCTGGGGATAGGGGAAATTTGCTTAAAATAATTGTCTAGGGGGTGAATCTGTACAACATAAACATGGAATCACTCTGTTTTCAATGCATTCCTATGGGAAAATTGTATAAAGAAAAATTTGCTTAACATAATTTCATTTGGAACGAATTAATTCCTTTATACAAGGTACCACTGTACTTGTTGAACAGTTACGTAGACAGAAGCAGAAACAGACAAAGTCAGAGGTTACTTAAAACATCAAACAGCTATCTTACACAGGTAAGTTACATGAAAACAAATCAACAGCATAACTGCATTTCATCATACATGGCATACATAATTAGCACATAGCACAGAGACAAGAATGGGTGCCTTACTCACCATTTAACACTGATTAACACATATACTTATATACATTTGTCTGTCCAATCAGGTAACACAATGCATCATGGCTATTGCAGCACCTTGCATCAGCCAAACCTATTTAAGCACATCCTTTACAGCTGCAGTCTAATAGAAAAAAACCTCAATACTAAGAATTTGGGAAAAGATCAAATTAAAAATTTATGTGAAGATACGTAGTTGGGTTTCACCAATGGAAGCATTTACCTACCCAAATTTGCTAAGACTAACAGTCTAAAGCTTAACCCGGAAAAGACTGAGGTTCTGTTCTTTGGGGTGCCCTCTGCAGGTACAGCGGCCTTCTCCCCAAGCTGGGGGGTGCTACCCTCTGGCTTGCGGACAGGACCAGGAATCTGGGAGTGGTCCTGGCTCTGGCCTTATCCATGGAACATCAGGTGATGGCCGTTTCAACTACCTTTTTCCACCTGTGTCAGATTGCCCAGATCCGTATGTGTCTAGACGAGGCCTCCCTCAGAACAGTCATGCAGGCCCTCGTGATCTTGAGGATCGATTACTGCAACGCTTTCTACATGGGGCTGCCCTTGACCCTTGTCCGGAGACTTCAGCAGATCCAGAACGCGGTGGAAAGATTGGTGGTTGGTGCACGTCGCTATGACCACATCACCCCAATTCTGGCTCGTCTGCACTGGTTGCCCGTTGTGCTCCGGATAAGGTTCAAGGTCCTGGTTTTGGTTTACAAAACCCTCCATGGCTTGGGACCTGAATACCTGTCGGAGCCTATCTTCCAAAGACCAACTGAGGCCCAGCCCACTAGAATGTCTCAGGCGCTTTCACTTCGAGTGACCACGCCTAGGGAGGCGTGGAAATCAGTCACCCGTAATCGCACCTTCTCAGTGGCTGGCCTCATCTTCCGAGTGAGTTGTGCCTTGCACAGTCCCTGCCCGCCTTCAAAAAAGGATTAAAAACCTTGCTTTTCAAGGAGGCATTTGGTGACCTGTTTTTGTTCCGCCCCCCCCCCCGCCATCTTGCCAATGATCTTTTGACTCCTTTGTTGAGTTGTTTTATACTACATACCATATTTTATTCTATTATTTTTGTTTTCCATTTTCTTTTCAATTGATGTATTGTTCCTTTTGGGTCTGTCTTGACCTTTTTGTTCACCACCCGGAGTTCCTTCGGGAAGACGAGTGGTAAATAAATAAATAAATAAATAAATAAATAAATAAATAAATAAATAAATAAA
>JAHTLZ010003659.1:0-10089 GCA_023846285.1 Phrynocephalus versicolor
TGTGTGTGTGTGTGTGTGTGTGTGTGTGTGTGTGTGTGTGTGTGTGTCATTACAGTCATGACTGACTCTTTGTGACCCCATGTCCATGGAGTTTTATTGCCAGGAATACTGGAATGGTTTGCCAGTTCCTACTCCAGGAGCCTACAGCACCTGGTATTCCCTGTTGAGAGAGGGGTCAGGGAAGCCATTCATGTGTGTATTGAAAACCCCTCTCTCAACAGAGGTGGGGGACTCAGACACAATCTGTCTGCTACTTATCAAGCAGCCCTTTCATCAATCCCCAGATAAATCAGAAGCACTTCACACTTCCACTACCAAGGCCATAGGTACAACCCCATACTTAATGGGTGTTGGGAAAGGTTGCATAGGTGGAACTTTCATGCACCCTAGGCCAGTGATGGCAAGCCTTTTAGAGACTGAGTGCCCAAACTGCAATTCAAAACCCACTTTTTTTTTTGCAAAGTGCCAATATAGTAATTTAACCTGTATACAGGTTGCTATGAAGGGGCGATGTCGGGTGCCCACAGAAAGGGCTCTGATTGCCACCTTTGGCACCCGTGCCATAGGATCACCATCACTGCCCTAGGCCATTATCCACCTAATGAGCCTATTCAGATTGTGGTCCACCTATGAACCTATTCAGGCTGTTGTTGACTCAATGAGCCTATTCAGGCCATTGTCCAACTTATGATCAGGGAGATGTGACATCAAGGTGAACAATAAAATGGAGGACTCACCACTAACCTTCCTCAGACTGACAAAGCTCCTTGGATGATCAGCGAAATGTTTCAGTCTCTCAAGAAAAGAAGTCCAGTTACCATGACTCAGCTTCCAGATAAAGTTACCTGGATGTCTGAGAATCTTTACAGATATGTGGAACAGAGAGCTTTTAAACAGCAGGAGGCAGAGCAGCCCTCTCACTCCCATGCCATTCCCATTTAGCTTCTTCATGTCCTCTGCAAATTGTCCAGGTTCATCTTTGCAAGATGTGAAGATTTCCTGCAACTTGTAAGGATGCATGGGAAAACTGAGCCCAACAGAGGCTGCTACCTTATTCTCTGCTTTTCTGGTTGCAACGTGTATAATCTCAAAATCTTGCAATAATTTATTTTGTGCCTTGCTTTCAGAACGCATTGTGACCAAAATCAACCAACTGAGCACTGTGAACATAATGAGAACACTCTTATTACCAGTTACAAAGTAGATTATAGTCATGGGTCTTTGCCTTTTGTAGCTGTGTGTGGAACTAAACATCACATTACATGACCCTTTGGAGATTTAGGACTATATTTAATTGCTAGTCCCATTTAGAGCAGTCCCTTTGAATTAACTGCTGTATATTAAACCAACATTTAGATAACTGCCACTGATTCAGTAGACCTAAATGCAATGTAGCTTAATAGATAAAGTGAATAACTAGGATTTGGGAGAACTTGGCCTGTATCCTTGTTCTTCCAGGGAAATTTACTGGGTTGGAAGTGCAGTAGAACTGGCAAAGCTAATCTCCTTAAATATCCTGGTTACCATGAAAGCCCTATTAGGGTCATTGTAAGTTAGTTCCAGTTTGACAGCACATAATACAAACCAATTTGGGACTACCAATTAGATTGAGGCCAATGTTTTCTTGCTCTAGAGTAAGTGAAGAGGCTGAAATTCAAATTAGTGCCCGATGTTTGTAAGGGCACTTTTGACTTTACCCTGGCTCTGATCCAAATGAAAGAACCCTTGTTTACTGCTTTTATAGTCAAAGAATGATCCACCCTGAACATTAAAAATAAACAACAATACTGTTTGGATCACATACACAGCAGCTGTCAAAGCAAAGATGCTCCCCAGTTCATAGGATCTTGTTTGGGTCTTCTGTGTTTAACCAGATTAGGAAAAAAAGAGAGAGAGAAATACAGGACTTTTTCCTTTGTTTTTAAGAATTGCCTACTTTAGCCCAGCATACAATTGACAACATAAACATACCCATTTTTAAGTAAAACATTTCAGTCTAGAGTTTGCCATGAACTGCCAGTTCATCATTTTTTGCCGGTTCATTTAGTGGCTGAACAGCTGCATGCTGCTTCAAAGCCCCATCTCCTCTGGCAGGCAGCCGCTTGAAGGCAGCGACCTGGCTTCCCTGCCCTGCCTCTTCCAGGCACTGCATCTGAGTTGGCACCTGCCTGATGAGGTGGGGCTTTGAAGGCCCAAACACCTGTCAGGCCACTAAATGTAGTCGCACAGAGTGCTGAACAAGTTCTATTTCCGTCCCTTCTATCCTTGTCTTGTATCAGTAGCTGCTTAACTATGCTGAGTTGTTCAAGCAGTTCACTAGATTATGGAAGGTGAATGATTTCACTCACTAGTTGGTCTACATTTTCTGCATGCAACTATCCAGTGCCATTTTGTGAGGCTTGATCTCTGTGGAATCAGCTATGCTTATTTGTTATCAAGGCCTGTCTCCTATATATGCGCTTGATCCCTTTTCTGTTCATGTATCTGTATAAAACAAAGCACCCTCACTTTTTCTTGGGTATATTACAGTCATCGATCAAGGTAGTATCCAGTTCCCTACATAAGGAGAAGAAACAACTCCATAATAAAATTATGGGGTGAGTAACTGAATAGGCTCCTTTACTGTTGATCTATTTTTGGAAGGCCTTGGGATTATTCTTCAGTAAAAAATTTCTAGCCATTTTGCTCTCCTTGTCTCTGATCTGACATGTGGGAACCACAAGATGGTGGAGACACCTGCTTTCAATATTGCAGTAATAACTCAAATAAAGAGATAGTCTTTATAGCTTTTCCCAAACTGCAAACCAGATTGAGCAAAGAAGGGAGTTATGCTGCTGAATTCTTCACACACAAAAATAAGAAGAATTGGGAACAGTCTGCTAATAATAAAACAAATCACTCTGCCTGTTGTCAAGGAACAGAGACGTGACCTAATTAACTTTGACTGCTCTACCTTTTCACCTTTTATGAAATGTTTTTTAAAATGCTAAATCAGAAGGATTGTGGTATCAATAATATCTTGACTCTGTGGCAGCATTGAAAACTTATTAAATATGGCACTAGTATGCTATTATTATTCTCTTGTAATTGCCTGGATGATTTTGCCTAACTTGACACGGTTGCATTTTTCCATAGTAGAAGGTACAAAAGGAAGGAAAGCAGGAAGGAAGGATTTACTGTTAAAATATTTATACATTACTCTTCTGTTTCCTATGCTCCCCTGCCCCCCAAATCAATGTGTTAGCAAAGTGGAGTCTATAAACAAAACAGACTCAATTGTTTGTTTAAAATAATAGTTTAAAACAATGTAGAAGTCTGCCAAAATAATAACGTTTTAACTTATTATTGTCAAGTTCCCTTGGGATGAAATTCTATAATCAAGGTGTTGATAATGGGGACAAAAATAAAGAGTAGAGATGGGCACGACTTAGCGGTAGAGATGAGCACGACTTAGCGGAATTCCCGTTTCCGTTTCCATTAACGGAAACGGTAACGGGAATTACTCCGCCAGAACTCGAACTCGAACCGACTAAAGAATAATTGGGTCTGATTTGTCGTGGTCGTTCCTGGCATCACGGACATCCTGCGATGCCAAGTGGCACAGAAAAAAAGTGTTGTTTTTTTTTAAAAAAAAAACGATTCCCGGCCAAAAAGCCGGCGAAAATATGCCTGTCTGAGTGAGGGCTCAGGGCACCTACTGGAGGGGTGGTTTCTGGAGGGGGGTCCCCGGCCTCCCCCCTCTCCTCCTGTCCCTCCTGTCCCTGGGCTGCGCTGGGGGCGGGCATCCTTGTTGTCCCGTCAAAGTCGCCACCGCCCGCCGCCCGCGCAATTCAAGCGGAAGCGAAGCGGCACAGAAAAAAGTTTTAAACCCCCCCCCCCAATTCCCGGGCCAAAAAGCCGGCGAAAATATGCCTGCCTGAGTGAGGGCTCAGGGCACCTACCGGAGGGGTGGTTTCTGGAGGGGGGTCCCCGGCCTCCCCCCCTCTCCTCCTGTCCTGTCCTGGGCAGCCGGACTCGAGTCGCCTCGCCATGCCATGCGGTGCGGGCGGGGGATCCAAAATGGGGCGGCGACCGCAATATTTTTTTTGAAATAGTGCTCCAAAAACACACAAGCACCACAGAAACATGTGAAATTTGCTAATTGCTATTGCTAAAACTGCCAGAATTTTTACAGTAGCAGTGGGTTTTCTTGCAACAAAATGTCTCCTCCTCTGTCCTCTCTGTCTCTCCATTGATTTTATTTTATTTTATTTTATTTTATTTTATTTTATTTACACCTGCGCAATGATAGGCTGGCCAAGTGGCCATGTGGGAGTGGACCATGCAAATTTTTGGAGCCATCCCACCAATCGCATGGCCACTTGGCCACTGAGACTTCTGGGATGTGCCAAAAAGCCAACTAACCCTGCCCTAGCCCCCTAACCCTAACCCTAATCCTTCATTCCTTACCCATACACCACAGTACACTGTCCTCTTAGTGGGTCAGAGAGGCACCCAGAGGTGCACCCCACTACCCACCCTAACCTCAATAGTAACTAGCCTAACCCTAGCCCTTGCGCTAAGCTGCTGTCCCCTAAGCCAGATCTACTTGCATTGCACTAATACTTCTTGGTGAGACACAGCAGGTGCGACCCAACCTTGACTCAGGGTTCTCCTGGACGGACGGTCGTGCACCAGTGCACTGGTCTCGTATAGTCTGCAACTGGTATGCATATCCATATGGCTATGCATGCCCTTTTGCAGCAGCAGGTGAGGAGAGGAGACCCCCCATGCCATGAGGGGTCTCCTGGAGCCTGCTTTCCCTTCCTAGCAGGTGAGGAGAGGAGGCACCCACCCCCCCAAAAAGAGGTGCCTCCAGGAGCCCGCTTCCCTACAGCGGGCCAGAGGAGGCACCCACCCCACAGAGGTGCCTAGAGGAGCCCACTCCCCCCAAACCAGTATAACGACAGATGAAAAAACGAAAAATGAAATGACAAATTTTTGCGAAGTTTTGCGAAAAACGGAAACGAGCTGACACGGGCCGCCTCCGACACACGACAACTCGAAAACGTCATTTTCCCTAGTCGTGCCCATCTCTACTTAGCAGAATTCCCGTTTCCATTTCCGTTACTCGTTTCCGTTACGGAACGGAAACGGTAACGGGAATTAATCCGCCAGAACTCGAACTCGAACCAACTAAAGAATAATTGGGTCTGATTTGTCGTTGTTGTTCCTGGCATCGATCCCGCAATGCCAAGCGGCACAGAAAAAAAAGTTTTTAAAAGTTAAAAAAAACCGATTCCCGGCCCTAAAAGCAGGTGAAAACTGTCTGAAGGCACCTACCAGGCCAGAAGGGTGTTTTATGGGGGGGGGGTTCCCTGCCCCCTCCTCTCCTTGGCTGGTGCTACTGCTGCGCTGCTGGTACCAGGCAGGGGGGGGCATCGTCCCATCTGCCTTTGCCATGCAGTGTGCGGGCGGGGGGATCCAAAATGGCGAATGCAATAATTTTTTTTGAAATCATGGTCCAAAAACATACCAAAGCACCACAGAAACAGGCGAAAATTAGCTATTTTAAATGCTTGAATTTTTACAGTAGCAGCAGTGGGTTTTTCTTGCCAAAATACGTCTCCGTTGATTTTATTTTATTCTATTTTATTTTTATTTTTTTACACCTGCGCACGCACAATGATGGGCTGGCCATGGGATGGGACCATGCAAATTTTTGGAGCCATTCCACCAGTCGCATGGCCAGGTTTTGCTGAGACTTCTGGGTGTGCCAGAGAGGGCATTAAAAGCCCACAAACCCGAACCCTAAACCCTAACCCGAACCCGAACCCATACGCCAGTACACTGTATTCTTAGTGGGCCAGAGGCACCCAGAGGTACAGCCCACTAACCCACCCTAACCTTAACCGTTACCCTAAACCTAGCCCTTACCCCCTACCCCATGCTCTGGGAAGTCAAGTCGCGCTAAATCGCGGCGGTAACGACAAACGAAGAAACGAAAAATGAAACAAATTTTTGAAACATTTCACGAAAAATGGAAACGAGCCGAAACGGACCAGTCCCGAAAAACGACAACTCGAAAAAAAAAATTTCCAAGTCATGCCCATCTCTAATAAAGAGGATTGCACATTGTTCAGAACACAGGATGAAGGCACATTATAAGTAGAGATGGGCACAAAACGTAAAATTCCATTTCATTTTCTTTCATTTTTAGTTTGAGGATAGGGGAGTTCATTTTGTACGAAATGAATATATTTTTAAAAAATTCATTTCATATTTCATTTCGGTTCGGGTTTGCTATGTGGTGTGTGTGTGTGTGTGTGTGTGTGTGTGTGTGTGTGTGTGTGTGTCTGTCTGTCTGTCTGTCTGTGTCTGTGTCTGTGTCTGTGTCTGTGTCTGTGTCTGTGTCTGTGTCTGTGTCTGTGTCTGTGTGTCTGTGTGTGTGTGTGTGTGTGGTGCTTGTGTGTGAATTTTTTTTTTTTGCCAGCCCCAGCGCTAATCAGCTGGCACGCTGGGGCAGCAAAAAAAGTTTAAAACTCCCACCTTTTCCCCATGCCTTTGGGGGACAAGGTGGGGGTTCTAAAAGTTTTTTGCCTCCCCCAGCCCACACACCAGCTGATGGGCACTGGGGGAAGGCAAAAAAAGAAAAGAAAAGAAGAAGAAATAGAATAAGAAGGGGAAAAATGCCTTTTCCCATGCCCGATTGGACAGGAAAATGTGAGATGTGTTTTTTGTTTGTTTGTTTGGGATTTTTTTGCCTCCCTCAGCACCCATCAGCTGGCGCACGGGCTGGATGAGGTAAAAAAAATAAAAGGACTGCATTGAACGAATGCAGTCCAATAAGGAGACGGGCATGCCAATGCATTTCAATGGAGAAAAAGAAAAAAGTTCCACCTTTTCCTGCTCCAAATCCAGTGGGGGGAAAGATGGGATATTTTTTATTTTTTTATTTTTGCCTCCCCCAGCACCGATCAGCTGGTGAGCAGGCTAGGGGAGGCCAAAAAAATAGTTCAAACCTCCCGCCTTTTCCCCATGCAGGGGAAAAGGCAGGAGTTCTAAACTTTTTTTGTTTGCCTCCCCAGCCCTCATGCCAGTTGATCGGCACTGGGAGAGGCCAAAAGCCTGCAGTTTCCTGCACCCCATTGGGCACATTGAGGAGGGACCACAGGGTTTCTCCCATAGGAATGCATTGCTAACAAAACAAAACAGAACAAAATAGAAATTTCTATTTCATTTTGTTTTGTTTCTATTCCAGAATGGGGTTTGTTATTTGTTTTGTAATTTTACCGAATGAATAACAAATAACAAAATGAATTAAAATTTTGTTTCATGCCCATCTCTCATTATAAGCCATCTGTGCAGACCTGTGTAAGCCTGTGCTTGGCCAATGCCTCAGTAAATGATAACCTGGGAAGCCAATCGCTTTAAGCTCTACTGAGGAAAAGTAGCAGAGTATGAATGAATGCCTCTATGTAGTATCTTTCAGTAAGTTTTCATGTTCCCTTGTGATGCCTATTGAATAATAAGGTATTTTATAATATAAATAAGAAAGTCATATATATTAAGATGATGGCTTGTTCAGAGTGCTAGGTAAGTCCAGTGCTAATGGTAAGTGCACATCAGCTTCTACCCTATTACTGGTACCCACTAGCCTCAAACATTGCCTCATCTGTACCAGTGGTTCCCAACCCTGGGTAATCCAGATATTCTTGGACTGCAACTCCCAGAGACCCCAGCAAGCACAGCTAGTGGTGAAAGCTTCTGGGAATTGCAGTCTAAGAACATGTGGGTTACCCAAGCCTGGAAATCACTGCCCTACATGATTATCAACTGTGTAATGTAACCATCTTACGGTGCCTGTATTATAAACAGGAATGAACTCCAGCAAAATCCTCATTTAGTGTTATGAATGTCCCTGCTCAGGCAGTATGCTGCACACTTGCAAGAGTGGATGTGCCAACTTTTTAAACGCATGCAAACAGAATAGGAGCAGATGCTTAGGTAACCATTTCTGTTCATTTGGCATAAAAGTAATGGTGAATGAAATGGCTTGCGGCCATTACAATAGAGGCATAGTCAAGTAAACACTAAGAACTTATCCTTTTACTGTTTTGTCTGTGCTTATGGGAAATGTTTTCTGATGAAAACAAATACATATACCATGAAATGGGAGTGCTGTCTCTACAAATAGCATAATAAAACTTATAACCCAGCTCTGTCCACGTAATTAGCCTTCTATGATTGTAATTTTATATACCTTATGCTTATAATGTTGATTAGGGAAGGGCACAAAATGAAAAACGAAATGCTGCTTTGTCATTTTGCTGCGTAACGAAATGAAACAAAAAGAAACAAAATAAGGAAGCATCATTTCATTACAGACGAAATGAAATGGTCATTTTTTCAATGAAACAAACTGTTTTGTTCCTTCTTTAAAACAGCTCACCGCCATGGGTTAAAAAAAAAGTGCCGGCCCGGCCGCAGGCCAGCTGGTCAACAGGAGATTTTTTAAAACTTAAAAATTTAAAAAATTTAAAAATGTGCTGACCCAGCTGACGGGCCATTTGGTCGGCACAAGGAAAAAATAATAAAAAACAAAAAACATGCTGATCCAGCCTGCAGGCCAGCTGTTTGGTGCAAGAAAAAATAAATAAATAAATAAAAATTTTAAAATGTGCTGACCTGGCCCACAGGCCAGCTGGTCAGAATGGCATTAAAAAAGAAAAAATAATAATTAAAAAACACTCCAACCTGGGCCACTGGCCAGCTGGTCGACATAGATTAAAAAAAATCAAAAATAAAAAATTTAAAACGCACTAACCCAGCCCACAGACCAGCTGGTCAGTCCTATAAAAATAAATGAAAAGATGAAAAAAATAAAAAACATGTCAATCCGGCCTGCAGTCCAGTTGATGAGCATGAGGAAAAAAATAAAAAATTAAAAACCCACCAACTGGTCAGTGGGAGATTTTTTAAAAAGTGCTGACCCAGCCAGCTAGTCAGCACTAGGGTAAAACAAAAACAAACACAAAAAAGCATCCACCAGCCACCCTGGAGAGAAAAAACATGACCACGGCTCCAACAGTGTAAAACATAATTTTTTAAAAAAGCAAAACAAAACAAAATGAACTACAAAACAATTGTTTTTTAAAAAATTCATTTTGTAATAAATGAAACGAAATGGGGGAAGAAATAAAAAATGAAACCAAATGCCATTTTGGTGTTTCGTGCCCATCCCTAAGGTTGGTGTAGCTTAAAATTTTAATATAATGGAGTGAATGACCTAGATCTGCTTTTGATCCCGAGGAACCTGGAATAATTCCAGTCAACTTATTTTTCCATCATTTAAGTGTAATTTCAATGAACTAGTTTATGTCTGATGTCCAAAGAAGTACAAACAAATTAATAAAAATAAAGGAGGGTCATCTATTTTACTAGTGCTGGACTGAGGAGAGTTGTAATAATTTTATGTACAATATGCCTTACTGCATAGTAGTATAGAATATAGAACAGTATTTGTAATGTTTGAATTCGTAAATGATACCAAACATCTGTAAGACTCCCGTGTTTATCTATAATGCCTAAATTAATGTTCTTTTAATACTCAAATTTCCCAACTGCCAAACATAAAATCAGTTTAAAGAACTATGTTTTATTCATTACAGAGGTGAATAAAATGGACTGCATAAAATGGTGAATAAAATGGACTGTTGTTTTATTCCCATATGTAAACCACCCAGAGTTCCTTCTGGAAGATGGGCAGTATAAAAATGCAATAAATAAATAAATAAATAAATAAATAAATAAATAAATAAATAAATAAATAAATAAAGAGTTTTAATGGGGTTAAGGAAAGCTAATGCAGCTCAATATGACAAATAAATTTCACATGATACATATTGGGGGCGGGGAAGATTCTAATTATATATAGATGCAGATCCTCTTACCTATTTTCTCTGGTGTAGCTCAAATGGTGTAACTTTTGGAAGTGATTTGCCCAAAGTTAAGAAGACCTTATGAGTTGAATGACTCAGCATGCCACTGATAACGTCCACACTGATTGCTTAACTGGAGTAATTTGTATCCAAAGGTTACAGAGCTATG
>JAHTLZ010000151.1:3563-26076 GCA_023846285.1 Phrynocephalus versicolor
CACACACACACACACACACACACACACACACACACACACACACACACGGCTGCCCAGGGACCCACACACCCCCACACATACACCCTGGCATCCCATTCTGACCACACCGATGTGTCTGTCTCTTCGGCCATATTACAACACTTCCCCATAGGACTCTCTCTGTTCAAGGGCACTTCACAGAGGAGGATCAGCAGGGGTGGGGGTGGGGGGTGGGGGTCTTGCCTCTGGCTCCCCCCCCCCCACAAGGCAGAGGATCTCAGGAGTCAGGCATGGCTGCATTTCCAAAGGGATCAGCATCACTGCAAGGAACCCCGTGAAGCCCTAAGTCTGGAACTCTGAACAGGGAACATCCAGCACATCCCCATCCCAAGAGAGGGGAGGGGAAAACAAGAAAAGCTCCCCCCCCCCCCCAGGATACGTTGGCCAGAGTCAGACAACAGGACGGGTCAGATCCATTAGGTCTCCCCTCTGTCTATTGGGGCCAACTAGGTTCCCTCTGCTGCTGCTGCTGCTGCTGCTGCCACAAACCTCCCATGTGAAGGAGGCATGCTCCTGGTAGGGTCTGCTGGTCGAAGGATATGGGGAGATGGTGGCGAACCTTTGGCACTCCAGATGTTTAGGACCACAACTCCCACAGTCCTCTGTCATTGGCAATAGCAGACTTAGAATTCTGGGAGTTGTGGTGTAAAACCTCAGGAGTGCCAAAGGTTCGTCACCGGGATCTGCATTATGCGAAAGCAGAAGGTGGAACCGTGGAACCTTGAGGCCACCATCCAAGAAAAATTGTGCCCTCCTCACAAGGCCCTTTTCCAAAGGTTTGTACATCCAACCCCCCCCCCCCCAGGGCAGACAAGCCTTCCCAAGCACAGGGTGTGGATGGCTCCGCAGGAGGAGCACTCTGCCCCCCCCCCCCGCTCCCATGACTCCCAGCTCCCCATCACACAAGGTGGACTTTGCCCGCCTCACTGACAGAAAGGGGGGGGGGGGGTCGGAGGATTCCCAACCCCAGCCACCGGTTGCAAAAAGAGCAAGGGAAGAAGAGGACAGGACGCTCCCAATGCAACACCCCCACCCCACCACCCCCACCCCTGCTGGGCACGGAAAGAATCCAGGCGGCAGCCTCAGACCCAGGAACTAGGACGGATATTCCCTCTCTGACAAGGAGACGACCTTCCAGCTGTAACACATTCTCAATTAAGATTAGCACCTGGCATGCCTTTCTTAAAACAAGAAAAAGCATTTTAACCATATACATTTCAATGATCCAGTTTTGAACTTGAAAAAAAAATCTACTTATTTAAAAGAAAAAACCAATTCTTTTTTAATTTGGAAAAATACCTTTAGCTAATCTCTGCAACAAACAGCATTTCAAACCGTCCACCCTCCGAGCAGGGGGGCTTCGCTGTGGGGCTTTCCTTGCGGTTCCCCCATGGAAGAACGTTCTTCCTTGAGCTCTGCAAGGAAGGCGGGGCAGGACCCCCCCCCCGACACACACACACACACACACACATGCCAGCCCAAGAGCAGCCGTCCTTGCACAACCGGCCTCCCTGGCCGGTTTCAAGACCCTTCCATCCGCACACCAAGGACTGCAGAACTACACAAGTGACGCTGAGCCGGAATAAACTCCACCACCCTCAAGGCAGGCCCCTGGCCTTTGCTCACAAGCTCCCACATCCCATCCCCCCCCACACACACACACACTCCAAGCCAAAGCCCACCCCACACAGCCGTGGGCTGGAGGCACCCTCTCCTGAGAGTCCCTTCGGAAGCACCTGGGGAAAGTGCCTTTCCCTAAGCGAGGCGGGCAGGCAGGCGGGCAAGCAGGTCCCTCCTGCCAGCAGCAGCCGCAGCAGCCACCACCTCCACCCCGGTCTCTCTCTCTCTCTCTCTCTGCCTGCTTTTATTGCCGGGGGTTTGCGTGGAGGCAGTTCCTAGTGGCAAGCATCCTATCTAGAAGGGAAGTCCTGCCAATGAACTATTTTGTCCCAAATCCTAAAAAAGAACCTCTCAAAAGGCCATTTGAGCTGCGTTATCAACAAGGCATTTGGCATGGCTTGCCCCGGACCATCGCTGGCATTTTTTGTTTTGTTTTGTTTTAAAGCCAAAACACAATTGCCCTGAGTTGAATGGAGCTGGGATGAAGGATGTGTCAGCCCACCCTCCACCCCCCCCCACATACACACACTCCAGCTCCTGGTGCAAGCCACCCAATTCAAAGGCCAACATGTGTCCGGGGGGGGGTCGGCCGCCCCGGCCCCATGCACGCCTGCAGTAGCCCTGATGTTATCTGCAAACCGAAAGCATTTAGGATATTATGCTGCTGACCAAACCCTTCCTTGCTCGTACAATGGGCAGCTTTGTGCTCAAACGGGGAATAAACACACCATGCAAGACACAAAATGGTGAAGCAGGCGCCAGCCCTTCAGAGACGAAGCCGGCCGGCCATCCGTTCTCCTTTGCTCCATGGACCCAATTCCTCAGCGCCCTGGCCGCCCTGGCCGAGAGAGAGACACCCACCGGGTGGGACAGGATGTATCTCGAAAATGATCAAGCCATCCACAGGCTGGCCAAAGGAGCCCAAGTCCATTGCCCACAAAACTGAAATGGGTTCCCTCCAGAGATCACAATCTCTCCCTTTAAGAAAGGACTGGACAAGTTCATGGAGAACAAGGGTATCATCCATGTCTATCCTGATGGATGCCTAAGGACAACCTCCGGGTTGGGGAGAGATAGGCAGGAGATCTCTCAATGACATTTGCGGGGAATCGTCAGCAGGTGAAGACATCTGCTTGGGAATACCCTGAAGCAAAGGGTGAGCCACCGCTGTGTGAGACAGAAGGCTGGACCGGACGGGCTGTGGTGGCCTCTTCCAGCAGCAAGGCTGTTCTTAGGTTCTTACGATGCAGGCAAGGGTGGGAAAGGTGGACACAAACCCAGCCCCAGGACCCAGCATCCCGTTTGCCTTTCTAGACCATACACAGGGGTTAAGTCCACCGGCGCTGACTGGAATTTCCGGTGGGGCTGGGGCTGAAGGAGTCCCGCCTCCACCCCCTCCCTGGGCACCCAACGGAAGGCACCCAAAGGCCTGTCCAGCATTCCGGCAAAGGAACAGAGCCTGCCAGTGCGGTCCACGCATGACAGCCAGAGGGGACTCTTGCTGCCACTTAGACAGAGCCCACTCGGAGAGGCAAACGGTCCCAGGCAAGGGGAGACCCCAGGTGTCCAGCAGGGCTCCGCCAGCAAAGGCCACCAGGGCAGGCAGCCAGAGGAAAGGAAATCATCTCAATACCACCGATTGGCTTCCACCCTTCAGCAGAGTTCCACATTTTTCACTGACCCTCAAGCATCACATCTATCTAAACACGAATCCAAGGATAAGGAATATGTTGAGCCCCACTTCTTTTCTTGGCAACTCCTCCCTCTTTCTGGGCAGGCCCTAGCGACAGCACAAGAATGGTCCCTCCCAGGCGGTCCTGCTAAGGGAGGCTTCCTTTCCTGCACCAACATTTGAAAATTTCATGTCAAAACTGAGTCTCCTGAACTTTGGGACCCTCGCGAGAAGACGGGGAGGTTGAGAAAGGTGGAAACAGGAAAAGAGGAAAGCTGAACATGAGAGATGGATTGACTCCGTAACAACAACCCCGGCCTTGAGTGTGCAAGAGCTGGGTGGGGCTATTGAGGTCATTTTGGCAGTCACTCCTTTCACACGGGCACATCAGAGGTGGCTAGACAGACGAACAGCAGTAGCGGCCCTTACGTACGCCCCAAACAAGAACAAAACCAGGAGTCACCTTTCTTTTGTTCCCCTGGAAATAACTTGGGGAGATGCATGGCTCACCCAGGTTTCCCTTTTACAGGCCAGGCACTGAGGCTGGCTCCGACGAACAACTCTCACACAAACACCCCACCACAGCCGAGCCGAGCCAACAAGCCAACAACGACACAACGGCTGTGCTGCCACGACCACAGACTCATCTCGCAGCACAGTGTTCTTTCTTTCTGGCATGGGCTAGATCACGTGCCATGTGCGCTCCTATTATCACAGGCAGGACAGGCAAACACCATTCCGAGGGCAACCACCTAATGACACACGGGTCCTCCCTGCCAGCCCAAGATGCCAAACCCTAAATGCCAAAAAAGGAAACACAAATGCTTTGTGAGACAGATGCCATCAACAGAAAGCACTGGTCGAAACTGCTCCCAGGAAGAATAACAACACAGCTGATCCTCCACGCCAGGAAGTAGCCGCTGAGTGGTGGAGTTCCCATTTTGCCTCAGGAGGCTCTGTGACAAAGTTAGAAGCAGGCTTCCAAATTCGCCCCGTGAAGGCTGCCGCCGAGGGCCGAAGGCGAGACAGAGCTGGCTGCTGGCTTGGCAGGGCAGCCTCCCTAAAGCCTCATGCCAGAGCCCCTCTTTGGGACCTTCAGGAAGGAATATCTGGCTCTCCCTGGTCACCAGAGGGGCCCTCCACACACCAGAGGGAAGGGCAGCTGGCACAGGGGAGCTGTCTGCTGCTGCCTCTTCCTGGACCAGCAGGGCTCCAGGGTACGGTTCCCCCACCCATGCACCAGGCAGCAGGAGCGTCCCAGCGTCACTGAGATGCTGGGGACTTCTTCTTGAGGACCCACAGAAGGGTCTCTATTCCACAAGTGGCCTGTGCCGAGCCAGCCCGTGGCCCAGGAAAGGTGCCCACTTACGTATGTGGGGTCTTACCTTGAGGCTGCTGTTGGGGAGGGCGCGACCCCACTCGCCCTGCAGTTAGACATGAGGGTAAGCAGAGCCCTGAAAGTCCTCTGGGACTTTTGCCCCAATTTTCAGAAACGTTCTTTGTTCCCCAAGGATCTTCAAAGGCTTTGGAATGGTGTCTGCAAGTTCCCTGGGCAACCCTGGACCCAATTCTCCCCCCTCTGTGGATCCGAATGCATTGCAGGCAGCCATGGGCACCTGCCGCACCTCAGGCGCGGCCCTCTCCCTGCTGGCCTCCTGCCTGCCCCTCGCCCTGCGCTGCCCCCCTTTGGAAGAAGGCAGAAGCACCGGTACGTGCGTTAAGCACACGTGAGCAGGTCTCTCCCCCTGCAACGCTGCAGGCCAGGGGCTGGCTGGCTTCTCCTTCTGCTCCAGAACAAGAAGGGGCCATTTTGCAACGAGAAGTCCACCTGGCCACCTTAGGAAGATGCTGCCGTTCTGCATTTCTGCTTCGGCCAGCAGGCACAGGAAACCGACCTCTGCCCTGCCTGAGAGGCAAACAGTGAGGAGAAGAAGTTGAAAACCACTGAAGCTCCTTCTGCCTGCCACCTGACGGCATTTTTGAAAGGTTGGGATTGATCCCACTGGAACAAAGGATGGTTTCAGGGGAGCGCAACTCAACAGGCGACAAAGAAGGGGCCAAGTAAGGGGTCCCTTTGAAGTGGGGCTCCCCCGCTTCACTGGGCAACTCCCACCCTTGTGACCTCCCCGGGCCCCCCACCTGTTCCCCCAACCCCATTTCCCAGCCCTCTCCTCTGTCCTGGGGGGGGTGAATAATTTCTTGCCAGTCCCCACAGCTTGGGGGCTGAAAAGCAAACAAAGCTTCACACTTTACTCCACTAACAGGCCCAGTACAATAAGCATGACATCAGGGCTTAAAGAATACCTGGAAACTTCCCATGTAGACCGGCTCCCTTTTCACAAAGCTCTCTTCTCAACGGGCAGGGCTATCACTTCCCATCTTAGGTCTTCTGGTAGAATGTGGGCTTTTGTTTTGGAGTTTAGGCTTAAGGAAGACCATTGTGTCTCGCAAAGCAACACACAAAATGGTATTTACATTTTCAAAAACGGCATCCTTCATATAATTTCTGGACCAAACAGAAGACAAGCCACATTGGGTGGGGGAGATCCAACATCCAACCGGAGACGCCCAAGACCAAGAGGCCCTCTGGCAACCTGTGAGTGAGGCCTCCATCAACAAGATGCACCTAAAGACAGGAGAAGAGATTGCAGGGAGGGCGGGGAGAGACCAGGGAAAGGATGGGCTGCCCGTGCCCTACAACGCCCACAGAGTCATCGGGCCAAGTCACAGAACCACCTCCTCCTGCTTTCTCTCCCCTCGTGCCCTCCAACACTTAATACGCCATGACCCCGTCCAGAGACACCTCCCAGGGACAAGGTCCCCCTCAGCAGCACCTCTCTCTGTCTCCGGCAGCTAAGCTGTCACAGAGGCCGCCCCCACACCACCGCTCCTGACTGACCCAGCCAGTGAGGCTGTAGCAGCTGACTGGCAAGTCCCCCCCCCCCGCCCGCGCATCTGCACGCAGGCAGAGAACCATGTCCAGTTTGCCTCCACACTCCAAACTGCAGGGACTCAAAGGGGCCATCTTGCCCGGCTGAGCCTCTCCTCGGAGTCCCAGGCCCTCTGAGCTCGGTTGGTTGCTAGAAAGCACCCAAGAGTGAGGGAGAGAAAGGGGGGACCCACCTGGAACCCACCCTTAGCCATCCTTCCTGGGCAGGTTCATCTCCAGGTCAAGCAGCACTTGACGATTCTGCGTCAGAGGAATCCAGAAAACTTTGATCCCTTTTGGATGTTATTTAATAACACTCGTCTTCTTCACCTCAAAACCCCCTGCACTTTTAGAACCGGGGGGGGCAAGTGGGGGGGGAGCTCTTGCAAAAAGCCCCGCAGAGAAAGAGAGACCCTCTTCCCTCCCTCATGTGCCACACTTGTCCAGTGAATCCCTGTAACGAGGCAATTGTTCCAAGCGCCTGGCCAGAATCCACCACAAGCTTCCCGACAAGCAGGCTGGACAACTGCCCCGTGGCCGTCCCGAGCAGCTCATGGCTCCAAGCCCAGCTCAGATGGAGAGAGAGAGAGAGAGAGAGAGAGAGAGAGAGAGAGAGAACGAACCAGCCTGCCCTCATCACCCTGCGTGCATTGCACACCCAAGTCCACAGCAAAAGTCCACAGCAGGGCGGGGTGGTGGTGGTGAAGCTGTCTTGATGCTTTTCTTGGAACAAAGGCTCAGAGCTGGGACACACCAGGTGTGTGTGTGGGGGGGGGGGGTTAGCCAAGACTGCCCAAGCTCCAAGCCTGCACTCCCCCCACACGGAACAAACGCATACGTACAGTCACATGTCTTTAACCAATGGCCGCCAAAACAGACAAGCATGGAAATGAACCGGGGAAACTAACTGAACCTTTTGTGTTGTTTTATTGCAAAACCCGTTGGGTTGTTTTTTCCTTTCCCAGTTAACGCTCATTAGGAGATATTTAAGCAAAGCACCGCCGACAACAAGCTATAAAGTTATGGAACGAACACCATCTGCTGTAATGATTCCTTTCCAGTTATCTATCATACCAGCACACCATGTCATAGAATCATAGAGTTGGAAGAGACCTCAATGGCCATCTACTCCAACCCCCTGCCATGCAGGAACCCTATCACAATATTTCCGACAGATGGCCATCCAGCCTCTGCTTAAAAATCTCCAAAGAAGGAGACTCAACCACCCTCCGCGGCAGCATATTCCACTGCCTAACAACTCTAACTGTCATGAAGTTCTTCCTAATGTTCAAATGGAATCTCTTTTCCTGTAGTTTGAAACCATTGCCCCGAGTCCTGGTCTCTGAAACCATGGAAAACAAACCTGTTCCCTCTTCAATATGACATCCTTTCAGATATTTAAACATAGCTATCATATCTCCCCTCAGCCTTCTTTTAGAGCGGCTAAACATTCCCAGTTCCCTAAGCCGTTCCTCATAAGACATTTCCTCCAGACCTTCAACCATCCTGGTCACCCTCCTCTGGACCCGCTCGAGGTTGTCAACATCCTTTTTAAATTGAGGTGCACAGAACTGGACACAGGACTCCAGGTGGGGTCTGACCAGAGCAGAATAGAGTGGCACTATCACTTCCCTTGATCTAGACACGATGCTTCTGTTGGTGCAACCAAGAATCGCATTGGCTTTTCTAGCTGCCGCATCACACTGCTGGCTCATATTCAGTTTGTGGTCCACCAAGACTCCCAAATCCCTTTCACAGGTACTATTCTCTAGCCAAGTGTCCCCCATCCTATATCTGTGCAATTCATTCTTTTTACCTAGATGCTCCACCTTACATTTCCCTCTGTTGAAATCCATTCCGTTAGCTTTGGCCCAGCACTCTAATCTGTCAAGGTCCTTTTGGATTTTCATCCTATCCTCTGAGGAATTAGCAACGCCTCCCAATTTCATAGTGGAAAGCAACTCACCTAAAAATAGGGGCAGCTTAAAAAAAGACATTTAAACCACAACTGTACAATGCAGCAAACAGATTATTGTGTCAAAACAATGCAGCTCCACAGCCATTTTAAATGAACATAAGTGAAAGCCATTAGATTTTGGGGCAAGATGCCTGTCACCATTCTCAACTCAAAGAATCATAGAATCCTAGAGTTGGAAGAGACTTTGAGGGCCATCCAGTTCAACCCCCCCCCCCGGCATGCAGGAACCCCCATCACAGTATTTCCGACAGGTGGCCATCCAGCCTCTGCTTAAAAACCACCAAAGAAGGAGACTCCACCACCCTCCTTTGGGGCAGCGTATTATTCCACTGCCGAACAGCTCTAACTGTCAGGAAGTTCTTCCTAATGTTCAAATGGAATCTATTTTCCTGTAGTTTGAAACCATTGCCCCGAGTCCCAGTCTCTGAAGCCATGGAAAACAAACTTGTCCCAATTTCAATGTGACATCCTTTCAAATATTTAAACAGGGCTCCTTCCTGGGCAATCCATGGCCTAGGACCTGGCTACCTGACAGAGCGGATCGACCAGCGGTCAACTTCGGCCCGTCCGACCAGGTTGTCGCGGGCGCACATGCTGCGCGTGGCCACGCCCAGGGAGGCTCGGAGAACTTCTACTCGTTCCCGAGCCTTCTCTGTGGCTGGCCCGACGTTGTGGAACCATCTACCAGCAGAAGTGCGCCTAGCAGAGTCCCTGCCTGCCTTCCGGAAGGCTTTGAAAACCCTTCTATTCCGGGAGGCGTTTGGCTGATTTCTTTTTTCTTTTCTTTTTTTCCGCCATCGCCATCTCCTGCAATTGTTGTTTTATCTGTTTATTTTATTAGTCTATGTAATCTGTTGTTACCTTATTTGTTGTAAACCGCCCGGAGTTCCCCTCCAGGAAGACGGGCGGTATATAAGTCTCATAATAAATAAATAAATAAAATGCTACCAACAGAAATGTCTTTGCGGAAGGATAGAGGGGCTGGAGTCATCCTGGCTCTTGTGGGAGGGAGTTCCACAGCCTGCCTGCAGCCACTGAAAAGTGCCCCACCCTCCTATATCTCCAACCGGGGGAGAGAGGGGGCGGGGAGAGAGAAAGCCCTCCCCTCCTAAAGATCTTTGGGGGGGAAACAAAACCCAGGCAGGTGCATGGAAGGAGATGTGGTGCTTCCGACAACCTGGATCGAAATCCTTGCGGAGTTTACGGGTCCCAAGCAGCCCTCCTCCTAGCTGGGCCCCCCTAAGGGCGGGCTGACGGTGGTGGGGGGGGGCGGCGAGGGGGTACTGCCCCACGTGCACGTGGCGGAGGCTCCAGACGACAGCCTTAGTGGCACTGCTGGAGGGGCGGCGGCGGGGGGGGTGGGGGTCCCTGTGGCTGCGAATCCCGAAAGCGGTCCTGCAGGGTTGGGGGGGGCTGTTCAGAACCGCACCTGCCGCCGCCCCCCCCCGGGGCCCCCCCCCCCCCCCCCCCCCCCCCCCCCCCGCCGGGCGGGGGGGGCTCCGGGGGGGGGTGGGGGGGAGCGGCCCCGCAAGGGGGGGTGGGGGGGGGGGGGAGGACACGCTCATCCTCCCCCTCCCGGGACCCTCTCCCCCCCCTGCTTCCTCCTCCCCTACCCCCACCCCACCGGGCACCGCTCAGGGAGGGCTCCGCACCCCTTCCCCCTCCTCATCCGACGGAGACGGAGGCAGGCACGCAAGTGGGGGGGGAGGGGGGAGGGAGGGAGGGGGCCAAAGGCCGACGACCACCACCCCCCCGCCAGGACAAACACGAGGAGAGAGGGGGTCCCCCCAAAAGGTCTCCCGAGGAGGATCCTCCGCCGCCGTCGCCGCCCCGGGGGGGGGGAACGGAGGGCAGGGGCGTCTCGTCGGGACGGCCCACACACGTGTCGCGCCCCGCCTCACGCCAGGACAGCAGCAGCAGCCGGGTCGCCGCGGGAGAACTGCCAGGGAAGGGCAGGGAAGGAAAGGTCCCCCCTCCCTGCCCGCTGCCCCCCTGCCCCCTGTCTCCCCCCCCGCCTGCTGCCCACCTGCTGCTCCTCCTCCTCCTGTCCTGCGGGCGCTCTTCTCTTCTCTTCCCCTCCCCCCCCCGCGTGCGTCGCCTCCTTCCGCCCCGACGCCCCTCGCGCGCCGCCGTCGCCTCGTTACGGGGAGGGGAGAGAGAGGGAGGGAGGGGGCGTCGCCTGGAAGTGACGTCACGCGCAGGGCCTCCTCCCACGTGCGCCGCCCCGCCCCGCCCCGCCCGCAGGAGCCCTGTGGCCGGCTGTTCCGCGGGACCGACCGGCGCTCCGCCCCTCCCCCCCCGCGCGCACATGCGCAGGCACGCCGGATCAGGAGGAGCGGGGAACGGGGGGGGCGCAGGAGGGAGGGGCTCCGAAGGCGGAAGGACCCCCCCACTCCGCCTCCAAAAGGCCCTCGAGGGGGGCAGGGTTAGGGTTGGAGGTGCCCCCCCCACCGCCCTCCCTGCCTGCCTGCCTGCCTGCCTGCCTGCCTGCCCGCCCAACTCCACCCCCACCCCCACCCCGGGCGTCCCCCCTTGGGAAAGTGGCGGGGGAGGGCACCCAGGAGGAGGACGGGGCAGGCAGGCGGTGGGGGGAGGGGCTTCTTGGCAGATCCCAGGAGGGACCGCCGGAAAGAGAGACCCGCCGACCCCGGGAAGCCAGGCAAGCAGACTCTCCTCCCGAAGATAAAACGACCCCCCCCGCAGCCTTTGGGGGAGGGGGGAGATGATGCACCCGCCACCCCGCATCCCCCTCCGAGGGCGAGGATGAAGGGCTCTGTGTCCAGCTGGGTGGGGGAAGGGGTGGATGTGGGGGGAACTGCGCGGAGGTCCATGTCCTCCCACCACACACACACACACACACACACACACACACACACACACACACACACACACACACACACACACACACACACACACACACACACACACACACCTTCATTCCTCGCTCTGGCCAGGGAAGGCAGGGCATAAACTTAACCACCTTTGCAAGCAACACAAGATCTGGTGGAGCAGCAGGCGCAAGCAGCAGCAGTGGGACCCACTGAGGTGGTCCTTCCGCCCCCCCCCCCCAACACACACACAGGCCATTGGATCCAACTGGCTTCTGAGGTGCCGTCCGTGGGGCACCAGCTGATCTGGTTGGCACCCCAGTCAAAGTTCTAGCTCAAGAAAGGGCAGGGCAAAAGGTGCTGGCCACTGGGGTAAGGAGGCCCAAGTGAGGCTCCCGTCCCACCTCCCAGTTGGACTGGTTGGCTGGCTGGCTGAGTATGCAGCAGCATTGGGATTGTCACCAGCTGCTATACTTTGTTGTCATCTGCCCCAAGTGTCCCCTGGCCACTACATGGTTCTTTTCCCCTCAGATACCTCCCTGGGTGCTCCTTTGGATGGTGCGCTGCTAGGCAACCCTCCGAAAATACAAAGCAAAAGGTCTCTGCTAAGCAAGAACATTTTTCAAAAGCTCTTGGGAACCAGTTGCGATGAACAGCCACAAACACCCTCAAGAACCTCCACTGTGGATATTCCATAAGAGTATCAGAACATAACAACAGCCTTGCAGGAAGAGGCCACAGCCCATCCAGTCCAGCATTCTGTCTCACACAGTGGCTCACCATTGGCTTCAGGGAATTCCCAAGTGGGCCTTAGAAAGCATTGCAATTTGCAATTTGCAAACAATAAGGCCAGTGGAGGTGACAGCATAACACTTGAACTATTGAAAATCTTAAAAGAGGATGCTGTAAGGGTGCTACACGCAATATGACAGCAAATTTGGAAAACTCAGCATTGGCCAGAGGACTGGAAAAGATCGGTCTGCATCCCAATCCCAAAGAAGGGCAACGCCAAAGAATGCTTCAACTATCGTACAATTGCACTCATATCACAGACTAGCAAGGTTATGCTCAAAATTCTACAAGGGAGACTTCAGCAATATGTGGACAGAGAACTCCCAGATGTGCAAGCTAGATTTCAAAGGGGCAAAGGAACTAGAGATTAAATTGTCAACATGTCCTGGATTATGGAGAAAGCCAGAGAGTTCCAGAAAAACATCTACTTCTGCTTCATCAACTATGCCAAAGCCTTTGACTGTGTGGACCACAACAAACTATGGCAAGTTCTTAAAGGAATGGGAGTGCCTGACAACCTGATCTGTCTCCTAAGAAATCTATATGTGGGACAAGCAGCAACCATCAGAACTGGATATGGAACAACTGACTGGTTTAAAATTGGGAAAGGAGTACGACAAGGCTGTATACTGTCACCTTGTCTTATATGCAGAGTACATCATGCGAAAGGCAGGACTGGATGAATCAAAAGCCGGGACTAAGATTGCCAGAAGAAACATCAACAACCTCAGATATACAGATGATACTACTATGATAGCAGAAATTGAGGAGGAATTAAAGAGCCTCTTAATGAGGGTGAAAGAGGAGAGTGAAAAAAATGGGCTGAAGCTCAACATCAAAAAACTAAGATCATAGCCACCGGTCCCATCACCTCATGGCAAATAGAAGGGGAAGAAGTGGAGGCAATGGTAGAGTTTATTTTCTTGGGCTCCTTGATCACTAGATAGGTGATTGCAGCAATGAAATTAAAAGACGCCTGCTTCTTGGGAGGAAAGCAATGGCAAACCTAGATAGCATCCTAAAGAGCAGAGACATCACTTTGCCAACTAAGGTCAGGATAGTCAAAGCTATGGTTTTTCCAGTAGCGATGTATGGAAGTGAGAGATGGACTATAAAGAAGGCTGATCGCCGCAGAATTGATGCTTTTGAGCTGTGGTGCTGGAGGATAGTCTTGAGAGTCCCCTGGATTGCCAGGAGATCAAACCTATCCATCATGAAAGAAATCAACCCTGGGTGTTCACTGGAAGGACAGATTTTGAAGCTGAGGCTCAACCACGCCCAACCACGGCTGCTGCTTTTTTCACCCCACAGCTTTTATTTTCAGTAGACAAACTATCACATCCCATTATTCTCCCAGTGCTAATACCTGCTATGTCATCTCTATGTGATTCTCTACATTCTCCAACCTCATTCCACGGGGATGAGGTGTTCCGAACTGGATGCCACTCAGCTCCTGTTGGCTTTCCCCCAGTTATCAGTTTAAAAGCTGCTCTGCAGCCTCTTTGATGTTGAGCACCAGCAATCTGGTCCCATCATGACACCCTGCTTTCTTTGTTTGAGGAACCTTCTAGCTGCTTCCTTTGTTTGAATAGAGGTGGCTCTTTGCAGTTTAAATTAGCAAAGGCCTCAAAAGCAGCTCTATTCCAGCTGCAAACACCCCAGAAACTTACCAGTGGTCACTTTTTTCTGTTTGTCTCTCTCAGCAACAGCTTTGCTTGGGAACACACCCGGGCTCAAAATGGCTGCACCACGAGGTTCCTAAATTTGCAAATGATGCCACATTGGAATAGGTTGTTAATTCACCAGAGGATAGGATGAAAATCCAAAATGACTTTGACAGATGAGAGTGCTGTGCCAAAGCTAACGGAATGAGTTTCAACAGGAATGGAGGCAGAAAAAATATATCTAGGCAGAAATAAATGAACTGCATAGATACAGGACGGGAGGCACCTGGCTGGAAAATAGTACATGTAAGCCACCTTGCGTGCTTTTCCAAGGAGAATGGTGGGGTAAAATACTTTAAAAATAAATAAATATATGAACTGGGAGTCTGGGTGGACCACAAATTGAACACGAGTCAGCAATGTGACGCGGCAGCCAAGAAAGCCAATGTGATTCTTGGTTGCATCAACAGAAGCATAGTGTCTACAGAAAGGGAGGCAATAATACCACTCTATTCTGCTCTGGTAACACCCCACCTGGAGTACTGTATCCAGTTCTGCACTCCTTTATTTCAAAACGACATTGACAACCTCAAATGGGTCCAGAGGAGGGCGACCTGGATAGTTAAATGTCTGGAAGAAATGTCTTACGAGGAGCGGCTTAGGTAACTGGGAATGTTTAGCCTTTCAAAAAGAAGGCTGAGGGGGGATAGGATAGCTCTGTTTAAATATTTGAAAGGATGTCATATTGAAAAGGGGACTGGTTTGTTTTCCATGGCTTCAGAGACTAGGACTCGGGGTAACGGTTTCAAACTACAGGAAAAGAGATTCATTTTAAACATTAGGAAGAACTTCCTGAAGGTTGGAGCTGTTCGACAGTGGAATATCATTCCACAAAGGAGGGTGGTGGAGTCTACTTTCTTTGAGGTTTTGAGTTTCAATGACCTATGAGGATTTACTGTCTTGGTCCAGCACACTTCCACTGGGCTGCCGAGAATATCCTTGTTAGCAGAGTAAAAACATGCACAGCAAGAAGGTTGCAAACACTTGTGGAGAGTTCTTCAAAAAAAAAGCTGGGATCTATTTTAAACAGTTTCAGAAAAACAAACTTAGAATTCTCTTACAAACATAGACAGACACCCAGCAGAATCTTCAGAAATACAAATGTAAACAGGAGTAACGGAGAGTGCGCAGGAACACAGCAAAATGGAAGAGGAATGCGGGAGTCAAGGCTCACAGCAGCAGGAGGCAGGAAGCAGAAAACGGAGGTTCAAACATTCCTCGTTAATTGTAAATAAGTAGCTAGTAAAATTGTAACTTTTTCATGGCCCAGAATACTGCACTCATTAAAATGGAGTCTGAGGGAGCAGCTGTAGTTACCTGTAACACTTGTGCCATGTTTGTCATATTGACAAAGCGCACGGAGAACTACACTTGCTGCAAGTGCAAGCTGGTTGCACTATTAGAAGAGAAGGTCCAGCAGCTAGAGGCCCACATATCAAATCAGCAATATATTAAGGAGCTTGAGCGGTTCTTGGACAGAGCGGAACAGACTATCCAGGTCAAAGAAGAGACAGGCACATATCTGAGGATGGTGTCACTTCCCCAACTCAGGAGGTAGATGTGTGGACTGGAGGAATGTGACTTCAAAGGAGTAGAAGGCCAAGGGATCGCTCAGAGAGTCTCATATTGCACAATCAATTTGAGGCTCTTTCCCTCATCACATCTCATGAGGCATGCACAGAGGAACAACTGGTTCCACCTGAGGATCTCTCTCTCATCACAATTGATGAGGTACAGGATCAAGGGCATGTAGATTAACAGGCTGCAGGAGAGAAGCTCCTTGTACTAGGGGATTCTACAATTAGAAATACAGAGGGATGGATTTGTGATCAGCATGATAACCGTATGGTCACTTGCTTGCCAGGTGCAAAGGTTGCAGACATCACAAGAAATCTAGATAGCTTGTTAGAGAGAACTCGGAGAGAGCCAGTGGTCATGGTACACGTTGGTACCAATGATGTCGGGAAGGCCAAGTGGTCAATCTTGGAAGCCAAGTTCAGGTTGTTAGGGAAAAGATTGAAGTCCCGGACTTCCAAGGTAGAATTTTCAGAAGTGCTACCTGTTCCTCGTGCAGGGCCCACCAGGCAGGCAGAGCTCAGAAGCCTCAATGCATGGATGAGGCATGTTGGGATATATTGATGGATTTTTTGGGAGATTGGTGTATTATTTGGGTATTATGTGCTGCAGTCTGATTAAAGGAGGAGTCGTAGACACAAAAGGTATATGAAAAATATACTTTATCTATATATTCTAAGGGGAAAAGGTAAACGGGATCACCTATGAAAATAATAAAACACTCATTAAATATCTGTACAGAAAAATATACAAAATAGAAAATTAGAGCAACAGCAGTTGTGATAAAGCTCATTAAAAAGGGATAAGGAGCTATACATATATATATATACTGTGCTGCTTGTTATAAATACAAAAGAATAAAATACAACCTTACATAGCAACAAGTCAGAAGTAACTCTGCAACTCTCTCTATGCCTCTGGAACAACACCAACATAAGGCAGGTCAGGGCGTGGCCGAGGAATGTGAGTGTATGAGGCTAGAACCATCACTTAAGTAGTAAGGTCTTAAAGAGACATGCAAACTGCTGAGTCATGTTGAGGTTTGCTTTTGCCATATGTTTGGATGTAGGCCTTGCTATGCCAACAAGGGAATGGTGTCGAGAGGAGGGTTTAAGATTTGTCAGGAACTGGAGAACATTTTGGGACAAGCCAAACCTGTTCCGGAGGGATGGGTTGCACTTGAATCATGATGGGACCAGATTGCTGGCACTCAACATCAAAAAGGCTGCAGAGCAGCTTTTAAACTGATAACTGGGGGAAAGCCGACAGGAGCTGAGTGGCATCTGGTTCGGAACACCTCATCCCCATGGAATGGGGTTGGAGAGGGTAGAGAATCATATAGAGATAACATAGCAGGTATTAGCACTGAGAGAATAATGGAATGTGATAGTTTGTCTACTGAAAATAAAAGTTGTGTGGGGGGGATAATAAAGCAGCAGCTGTTGTTGGGGGCCCCACTGTACAGGTGCTTCTACGCCAATGCTCGAAGCCTCCGAGCAACGATGGGAGAACTTGAACATTTGGCAGTTAGGGATAACATTGATATAATAGCCATAACAGAAACCTGGTGGAATGTGGAGAACCAGTGGGATACAGCAATCCCAGGCTATAAACTCTATAGAAGGGATAGAGAGGGGCGGGTTGGAGGGGGAGTGGCCATCTATGTCAAAGAAGGGGCAAAATCCAGTAGAATGGAGATTGACAGAGGGTCTGACTCCACCACAGAATCACTATAGGTTAAACTACTAGGTCCAAGGAGTGATGTGATAGTAGGGGTCTGCTATCGTCCACCAGATCAAAAACGTGAGGGGGACCTTGAAATGAGGAGAGAAATCATGGAGGTGGCTAAGAGGGATAAGATAGTAATCATGGGGGACTTCAACTATCCCCACATTGACTGGGCCAATGCGAGCTCCAGGCAAGAAAGAGAAACTGGGTTTCTCGACTTGCTGAATGACTGTGCCTTAGAGCAACTTGTCATGGAGCCCACCCGAAAACAGGCAACTCTGGATCTAATACTGTGTGATACTCAAGACCTGGTCAGGGATGTGAATGTCACTGAGCCTCTGGGGAACAGTGACCATGCTGCAATCACCTTTGCCATGCATGTCGGAGGGAGAGTGTCAAGCAAATCAGATATAAAAACCCTTGGTTTCCAAAGGGCAAACTTCCCTCAGATGAGGAAACTAGTTAGAAAGAAATTGAAGGGGAAGGTTAAAAGAATCCAATCTCTTCAGAGTGCATGGAGCCTGTTTAAAACAATGGTAACAGAGGCCCAGCACAAGTGCGTACCACAAAGAAAGAAGAGCTCCTCTAAGTCCAAAAGGGTGCCAGCATGGTTAGAGAGTTAGAGAGGCTTGAAAGTGCAAGGAGAGGTCTTTCTATAGATGGAAATCCTCCCCAAATGAGGAAAACAAAAAGGAACACAAACTCTGGCAAAAGAAATGTAAGAAGATGATAAGAGAGGCAAAGAAAGATTTTGAGGAACACATGGCTAGCAATATAAAGTGTAATAATAAAAGCTTCTTTAAATATGTTAGAAGTAGAAACCTGCCAGAGAACCAGTTGGCCCTCTCGATGGTGAGGGAGGAAAAGGGGAGGTTAAGGAGGACTTGGAAATTGCAGAGAAATTAAATGAGTTCTTTGCATCTGTCTTCACAACAGAAGACCTTGAGCAGATTCCGCTGCCTGAACGGCCCCTCTTGACTAAAGAATTAAATCAAATGCAGGTTAAAAGAGAGGATGTTTTAGGACTAATTGATAAATTGAAGATTAACAAGTCACCAGGCCCAGATGGCATCCACCCAAGGGTTATTAGGGAATTGAGAAATGTAATTGCAGATCTCTTAATGGTAATATGCAACTTGACTCTTAAAACGGCCACAGTGCCGGAGGACTGGAGGATAGCAGATGTCACACCAACTTTTAAAAAAGGAAGGACGGGGGACCTGGGAAACTACAGGCCGGTTAGCCTTACATCTGTCCCAGGGAAGATGGTGGAAAGCCTCATCCAAGAGAAAATCTTAAAACACATAGAAGAACAAACCTTGCTGAAAGAAAATCAGCATGGCTTCTGTAAGGGTAAGTGCTGTCTGAGAAATCTTTTAGAATTCTTTGAAAAGGTCAACAGGCATGTGGATTTGGGTGAACAGGTGGATATAGTCTATCTGGATTTTCAAAAGGCTTTTGATACAGTCCCTCACCAAAGGCTGCTGAGAAAATTGCACAGTCAGGGGATAAGAGGGCAGATTCTCTTATGGATTGAGAACAGGTTGAGATCCCGGAAACAAAGAGTAGGTGTCAATGGGAAATTTTCACAATGGAGAGAGGTGAAAAGCGGTGTGCCCCACGGATCTGTCCTAGGACCTTTTTCAATCTGTTCATAAATGACCTGGAGACAGGGATAAACAGTGAGATGGCCAAGTTTGCAGATGACACAAAACTTTTCAGTGTGGTAAAAACCAGAGATGATTGTGAAGAGCAAAATTGCCAGAGACAGCCTGGGGGATCGCACAGCAGCAGCGACTGGCCATCGCCTTCCCGCCGGCTCGGGAGCTCTCCTTGCTGGCCCGACGGAGCCCGAGATGCCCCCTCTGCCCACCTGCTGCCTGGTGGAGGGTTCTCTTCCCCCCATTTCTCTCCCCCCCGCATCCCTGTGCGCGCCCATCACCTGGCGGGAGGCTGTCCAGCTCCAGGAGGCGTGTCCCCCCCCCCTGCCGCCCAGCCACCTTCCTCGCTTGGAGCCGCGGCCCAGGCGCTCCCCCGCGGAGGACGCAGCCCTCCTGGACCAGCAGACCGATGGACCCCCTGCCTCCGTGGGGCGGTTGGGGGGGGGTTGGTTGGGGGGAATGGGCCAGCCGCAGGCTGGAGAGGGGACCGGCAGCTCTACCTCGCCCGCCCCCGCTCCCTCCAACCCTCGCCAGGCTGGTTTGGGGGGCGACGGGAGCCGCGCCCTTGGGGCTGGTGGGGGCGCCCGGGCCTCAGGCGGCAGCCGCCCTTCCCAAGCCCCGCTACTTGCCCGGCAGGCAGGCAGGCAGGCAGCCGAGGGAGACGGGTCGGGAAGCGGGGCCCGGGTTCCTCCACTGGCCCAGCCGCCCTTCTCTTATCGCCCGGGAACCGAGGAGCCTCCGTGAGACCCGGGACAAAGGGTCGGGCGTCCTGGGCGCGATTGTCCCCGGCCTGGCGCGGGGGGGGGGGGGGGGGGGGGGGGGGGGGGGGTCTCGGGCGGGGGCGCGGCTCCCTTGTTGGCTCCTTTGTCCCCATTGTCTCGGGCTGAACCCCGCCGGCCGGCAGACACAATGGCCCGAGGCGGGACGGCCCCAGCTGGGGCCAGGGTTATCACCCGGAGGGAGCCAGGCGCCCGGGCAAGGGTGGGGAGGGACGGCCGTGCCATTCATTTTTATCGGCGACCTAAAGCCCGTCCGGGAGCCGCTCCCCCCCCCCCCTTGTCCCCCAGCCGGATGGTTTAGGGAACAGTCCTCCGGGACCTGGGAGCTCTCCCGGCTGCCCTTGGACCCTCTGCAAGGGGCGGGTGGGGTGGCGGGAGGGGGCCTTCTGGGTTTCCTCTCCAGGCAGGCTGGTAGGGCGAAGCCTTTCCTGCATCCTTGTCCCCATCATTTAGTTGCTAGGTGCCCAAATTTGTTCCCTGGGCATCTCTGATTTTCGGGGAGGGGCACAGCTCCTGCCTCCTGGCTGATGGTCCTGGGAAGGGGAGCAGAGTGCCTGCCCGCGAGCAGCCCGGCCTCCCAGTGGGACCAAGGTTGCCCTTCCCTCAGGCAGGGAGGGAGGGGGCAGCAGGAAAGAAGTTAAAGGCTTTTTTGGATTTTTATACCACACCATCTGACCAAGTGTCACTCTGGGCAGTTCTCTTCTGACCACTTGCTCCCGATGGCTACAGCCACAGCAGAAGAGGGCTCCGGACCCCTGCCTCTAGCCACCCCTTGTCTGGCCAAGTAAGGAGCCAGGGGCAGAAGGACAGCAATACAGACTTTGGCATTGGAAAACCAGAGGAAAACTTTGGCAGAGGAAAACCAGACTTTGGCAGAGGAAAACGGGGGGGGGGGGCAGGCCTCTCTGCAGTTTTTGCTTTTGCTTTTAGGAAACAGGAAGTCTACAAAATGACAGCTGGACAGGCATCCTGAGACTTTTGTCTCTTCTGACTCGTGGGTTCCTTTGGATGCTCCAGTTCTTTTAGCTTTTGTGCAATGCACAGGTCATGACTGGCTGCTGGCACAAAAGGCTGCTCATTTGAAGCATGCACGCAGCCCATCCTCTGTGCCTCCAAGGAGCACCAGCCTCAGCAGAGTGGCAGGGAGCAGAGCAGAGGCAGGAGGGAAGTCCAGCCGGCCGGCCACCTAGCCCTAAGGACCAGCCAGAAGGAATAAGCAGCCCCTCGGCTGGCAAGGGAGGAGGGTCAGCCCTCTGCCCCGGCCGGCCATGAGCCGCAGCCGGCCACAGCTTTGGCCTGTCGCCACTGGGGGATTTCCAGGGCCTTGGCAAAGGCAGCTCCATCCTTTCCTGGGCCAGTCCTTAACTGGGCACCGTCCGGGCATAGGGCCTTTCTGCACAACCCCAGTGCACAATGAAGGTCGATCTGTGGTACAACCCTGAGCACCTCCAGCCATGGAGCCTGCAACCTCTCAGCAAATGGCTCACGTCACCTCAGGAACCTGACCCACTGGGGGCCCTGTGAGAAGTGGGGCAGTGGGATTCACAGGTGTAGAAATAGAGTGTCAGAAATGCCCCTCTGAGAGTCCTTGCAAAGTCTCTTGCAGGGAGGGAGGCCACGCATGTGCGCACACACGCACCACAAGAGAAGGGAAGGGAAGGGAGAGTTCACCTGCAGTAGTGGGGGACAGTGGGCAATGGCTCTGATCCACAGCCCCTCGAGCTCTTCTCTCAGCTCACCCAAAGATGAGCACAGCTGCTTCCCTGGGAGAAGCTGAAGGGACCTTTCACACTGCGGCAGGGGGTGGGGGGTGGCGTTGATGGTTTTGCCACCAGTGGAGTTCCCCCCTCCTCTTGTGCAGAGGAGGCCCGCAAGTGCCTCCTCCGACTCCTCCTCCATGTAAACCGCCCACGGCCTGCCCATGCAGAATAAGGAGACCACTTCCAGCCCCGAAACAAGCAGATCTGCCGAATCAAGGGGACCCACCTGAACAAGGGCTGGCCTGCTGCTGCTGCAGTGGCGGCGGCAGTGGAGCTGACTTCCTTTCGCCTGTGTGTCTGTGCAGATTCTCAGTCATCCAGGTGAGATTACTCAGGACATTTGGAGGGCAAACGGCACTTGCTCAAAGATGAGGGTATACACATATAAGAGAAGACAGGGGGTTCGAGAGAGGGGTCATGGAAGCCATTCACTTTTGTATTGAAAGCCCTTCTCTCAACAGAGGTGGGGGACTCAGGCACAGTCTGTCTGCCACTTATCAGGCTGCCCTTTCATCGATCCCCAGACAAATCGGAAGCACTTCACACCTCCATCAGGGAGGCCATGGCTAACGACCCATGCTTAATGGGTGCTGGGAAGGGCTGCAGAGGTGTGGCTTTCGCACATCCCAGGCCATTGTCCACCTAAGAAGCCTTTTCAGACAAAAGGGGGGTGAAGCCAATGTGGAGTATAAATAAGAGGTCTCGACCAACCTTCTTCAGACTGAAGGAGCTACTTGGGGGGGGAGTAGTGATACGTTTTGATCTCACAAGATATCCAGTTTCATGACTCAACTCCCAGATTTGCCTGTGTGGTGCCACGGATTGTGTGTATCTAGCTCTCCTCCCTCCGCCCACCGGGGCCTGTCAGTTGCCCCCTGCAGCCACCCTGCAGCTGCCCTCGCCTGCCCACTGGGGGGGGGGGGCAGGGCTGCTCTGCCCTGGCCGAACAGGACTCTCACAAGGACAGAGGCAGCCATCTTTGGTCTGCCTCCTCCCCGAGGAAGGGGGGGGTGACCAAAGGGGCTCCCCAGGAACCCCGTCCTGCCCAGATGCGGCCCTCCCCAGCAGCGCCTCGAGGAAAGCCATGGCTGTGTGCCCCAAGAGAGAACACATCGGCCACACAGATGGACCCTGTGCCCCCTTACCATCCCAACAGGAGAACGTCCTTTCACCGGGGCACTTAGTGACCCTGTTGTTCACTGCCAAGTGGGATTGGCCAGATGAGGCCCCCAGACCCACCTTCTGCCCTTTGTCTCCCTGAGAGGCTGCTTCCCAGCAGAGGTGACAGCCCCCCCCCAGCCTCTCCGCCCTGCTTGCCTAGCCCGATGAGGCCTGGTCACACTTCAGCCCACCCTCTTTTTGAAAGGTAGCCCAAAGCCACCTGGTCAAGCTGGGACCGGGAGGAGCCAAAGCCAAGGAAAGCCGCCC
>JAHTLZ010000151.1:40757-56744 GCA_023846285.1 Phrynocephalus versicolor
CTTTGGGGTTCCGTGTCACCAATATGCAGAGGACACCCAACTCTGTGTCTTGCCATCTAAACCCAATAAAGCAGTTTCAGGGTGTCAGTAACACATTGGATGAACATGAAACTTAATTCAGACAAGACAGAAGTGCTCCTGAAAGGCAGATCAAGGAACGGGGGGGGGGGGGGTTGTAACTTGGGCTGGGTGTGGTCCCCTGAGCCAGGATGCCCAGGTTTCACTGGTGGCCAGGAGTGCCTTTGTACAGCTAAAGCTACGGTGCCAGCTGCACCCATTCCTGATCTGGCCATGGTGATACGTGCCTCAGTTGCATCCTAGCTGGATTGCTGCCATGCACTGTACATGGGGCTGCCTCTGGAACATCTTCAGAAACTTCAGTGGATCCAAAGTGCAGCCATCAGATTGCTAACTGGGGAGGGCTAGGCACAGGGAGCAGTGACCCATTTCCAGGCCTGGTTCTAAGTGCTGTTTCTAACCTATTAAGCCCTAAATGGCCAGTGTTGAAGCTATCTCAAGGGCTGAGTCTCTCATTATAAGCTGGTTATGGTGCTAAAGTTTTCAGGAGAGGCCCTTCTCTTGGTCCTAACCCCTTCACAGGTACCTCTGGTGGGGATAAGGGAGAGGGCCTTCCTCGTGGCTGCTCCCCCCAGGCCTCTGGGACCCCCAACCCCAACCCCACAGGAGGCCAGCCTCATCTTTTCTGTCCCGCCTGCAGCAAGCAAAGACTTTTCCCTTCAGACAAGCCTTCCCTTATTTAAAGGCTGCCTGAGAGGAGTTCTTAAATGGATTCTTGTGCCTTACTATGTTGAATGTGTTTTGATGCACCTTCTGTTTACCATATTTTACTGCAGTATTTGTTTGACTCTTCTTAGTATGTGTAGTTATGTATACTTATCCCACCCCTGCTTTAAATATTTAAACATTTAAATATTGTCTTTTAATTATGTAAGGTGCCTTGGGTTGCTTCTGGGGAGGTAGTTCCATGAACTTGCAAGAACCAGGTGGAGTCATGTGTTGAGTTCTGGAGTCGAGGGTGGGAAATTCAGATACAAATCCCTGTTCAGCCATGGAAACTAAAGGAGGTGGGGGCAGGGGGCAGTCCTCCCCCTGAACATGCCAGGTACTTCTGCTTAAGAGGGTCACCCTGAGTTGGAAATGATTTGGTGGCAGAGAAGTAGTCAGTTTGTCTGGTGCCCTGGATTGCCACACACTGAAGCTCCAGTCTGCTGCAGCTTGTGCACAAATAGGCTCTTTTGAGCCATGAAAACCTAATACAGTATGCCAACCTATTAATCAATACCCACTACTCTGGGCAGTTTGCAGAATCAAGCATGAACCCCACAACTTCAAAAAAATAAAAAACAATTCCACCCTACTATAGGAAGACAACTGATGCGGTGGAAAACCATCTGATGGAGCCTGCCAGCAGGCAATACCCAAAGAAGGCACAATTAGCAAAAAAGACTTAAATTTTAAAATTAATATGAATAGCATCTGGTGGTGCATCCCGATTGTCTGCTTGATCGAGTTCTTTCTCCTAAATATCAGAAGGGACAGAGCCTGGTGCAGCTCAGTTGGAAGTTTGCTCCACAGAACAGGGGGCCACCACCAAGACAGGTCCCGGTTCCCTGCTGTCACCTTTTAAATCTCCCTCACTGTGGCCACTTTTAAAAGTGTACTAGATAGGGCGCCAAACTAGAACTCAGGAGAAATGGGTTCAAGTCCCTGCTAGGCCATGAAAACTTATCATGGGGAGGGGGGCCACTGGCAAAAGGGTTCAGAAGTGCAGGCTGCAGGTAACCACAAAGTCAGCACCTCCCTCTGCTCCTCCAAGATGGATGGACAGATGGACAGGCGGATGAATGGACGGACGGACGGATGGATGGATTATTTATTTATTCCTGCCTGACTAGCTGTCATTTATATATCTGCCCATATTAGGTCAGAACATATCCAACAGCCAAGTGGCACAACAGAAGCAAAGTAAAGCAAGGAACAAGCGGGCCCAATGAAAAGAGCCCCAAAGAACCTCCACTGGGACCAGCAGAGAGATTGGGCTTGCCAGAAGGTAGGCGATTTGGAGCCAGGTGGGGGCCCTTCTGGGCCCACCTCCCTTCCTCCCTCCGCCCGCTGCTTCTCGCTGACCTCTGCAGGGCAGCCCGGCCTCCTGCAGCTCCAGCGGTGGAAGGACCAGCGGCAGCGGCCAGGACACCAGGCACTCCCAGGCGGGCACTTGGGTGCCACACGGTCCCGCTGACGTCCCTAAACGTCCCAAGGAAGGAAGGAAGGAAGGAAGGAAGGAAGGAAGGAGGGGGGGGTCCCTGGCCATCTCCAGCATCCGCTGGGAAGGGCCTTCTGCTCCCGGCACTGGCGGCCTCCTTCCACCGAGGGCGGGCGCTGGGTTCGGGGGAGGGCTGGGTGGGTGGGCTCCCCGTGAGCCAGAACGCGACCTCCCCGGCTCACGTTCACCCGGAACCCAGCCCCCACCCCCACCCCCGAATGGATCCGGTGGCCTTTCCTCCTAGGGACGGGGCGCGCGCCCGTTCTCCAAGAGCAGGCACGAGCGAGAGCAGGGCGCGCTCCGGCGCTCGCGCCCGCCTCCTTCCCGGGAAAAGAAGCGGCCCTCCTCCCAGCCTCGCCGCCCACCCGGGGCACTTCCGCGCCGCTCCGGCCGGGGTCCCTCGGCACAAGCCCACCAGCCCTCCGGCTCTCCGGCCCTCCCTCCGGAGCCGCCGTCGCCGCCGTGGCGTTGTCGTCGCGGGCACCGCCTCCCGGGCCGTGTCGCCTTGCGCCGCCCTATATTTAGCCGCGTCGCCCGCCCGCGCCCGCCCAGCCAGCCAGCCAGCCAGCCAGCCAGCCAGCCAGCCAGCTCACCCGCCAGCCAGCCGGCCGATCCGGACGCAGAAGCAGCCCGGCAGCGGCGGCGGCGGTGGCCGCGATGTGAAGGGCCGCGCGCCGGGCATGGAGAGGGCGCGGAGGCGGGGGCCGGCGGGGCGTCGGAGCCGGGCGACCGCGACTTGGGCGGCCAGGAGGAGGAGGCGGGCGCGCGCGCCAATGTGGAGGCCCGCGGTTGCCCCCTGCCCAGCGGCCGTCCCTCTCCGGCCCCGTCGTCGCCCTCCTCGTCGTCGTGGTCGGGATGCGAGGACGGCGGCCGGGGCTACGGCGGGCGCCTCCGGCTGAGGAACCCCAGCAGGAGCAGCAGCGGCGGCGGCACCACCAGCAGCACCAGCACCAGCGCCCCGGCGAGGCGATGCTGCCTTGGAAGAGGCACAAGTTCGAGGTGCTGGCCGCGGACGAGGCGGAGAAGCGGCGGCGAGAGCAGCCCCAGACGCCCCCGCCGACGCCCCCCGCCGCGTCCCGGGCCTCGATGGTGGCGCCGCCCTCGGGAAAGAGCCGGGGCTGCGGGGGCCCGGCCAGCGGGGGCGCGGGGGGCCTGCCGTGTTCGGCGGCCCTGGGCTCCCTGGCGCGCGCCTGCCCGGCCCAGGGCGCCCTCAGCCGGATGGGCAACCTGTTCCGCTCCAAGCGCAAGAAGTTCCGCGTGAGCAGCGAGGCGCCCACCTACACCGTCCTCTACCTGGGCAACGCCACCACGCTGCAGGCCAAGGGCGAGGGCTGCACCGACGTGGCGGTGGGCAAGATCTGGGCCAAGAGCGAGGCCGGGCGCCACGGCACCAAGATGAAGCTGACCATCGGGCCGCAGGGCATCCGCATGGCCCCGGCCGAAGCCACCTCGGGCCGCCCGGGCCACCTCTACCTGCTCCACCGCGTCACCTACTGCGTGGCCGACCCGCGCCTCCCGCGCCTCTTCGCCTGGATCTACCGGCACGAGGTGAAGCACAAGGCGGTGCTGCTCCGCTGCCACGCCGTCCTCGTCTCCAAGGCCGAGAAGGCGCGCGCCATGGCGCTCCTCCTCTACCAGACCTCGGCGGCGGCGCTGGCCGAGTTCCGCCGCCTCAAGAAGCGCGCCGACGCCCGGCACCAGCAGCTGCTCCAGGTCGGCCCCGCCGCCATCGCGGCCGACGCCGCCGCCCTCCCGCTGGTCCCGCTGCGCAAGCGGCTGCTCCTCCACGGGCCCGGCTGCTGCTACAAGCCCCCCGTCGAGCGCAGCCGCAGCGCCCCGAAGCTGGGCTCCATCACCGAGGACGCGCTGGGCGAGGAGCTGGAGGAGCGCCAGGCCGGGCCCGGAGGAGGAGGAGGAGGAGGCGGGAGCGGCGGCCTCTTGGGCGGCTGTTGCACCAACGGAACCGGCGGCCCCGGCCCCGGAGCGGACGGCGGCGAGGAGGGGGAAGACGACGACGAGGAGGAGGAGGAGGAAGAGCTGCTGGGCGTCGAGGAGGAGGAGGAGGAGGAGGAGGGAGGCCCGGCGGGGGCGCCCAGCCTGGGGCAGCTGATCAGCGGCCTGGGCGAGCTGGCCATCGGCAACGACGTGGCGGTCTTGCGCGCCGACCTCCGTGTCACCCGCCTGCTCTCCGGCGAGAGCACCGGCAGCGAGTCCTCCATCGAGAGCAACGGCGGCCACGAGGGAGGAGGCGGAGGAGGCGTTTCGGGCGACGGCTCCCCTCCGCCGCCGCTCCTGGAGCCTGACAGCGGCTGAGGGGCCCCCGTCGGCAGGAGGACTGGCAACGCGCGCGACGGGCTCCGAGGCCGCAGGTGGACACCCCCCCCCCCCACCCTTCCCGGAGCCCGGGGGTGGCCAAGACCCCAGACGGGACACCCGGGAGGCCCCGCCGCCAGGGCGACAGCTGTCCCGGCCCTCCCGCTGCGCCCACCAGACGGACGCTGCCCGGCGGGACTCGTGTTTCTTTCAGACCCGTGGGCAACCCCAGCGGCGCCTGGGCTCCGGGAAGGCGCCGGGATTCCCGGGAAGCTGTGCTGACTGAAGGCAGGGGGGCTCCAGCATTGCGCTGGCTGAGGCCCCGGCAAGATCCTGCCAGCTGTTGGCCCGACCCTCCGGGAGGGGGCGGGGAAGACGCTTTGTTTACAGCTCCAGAAGGGCCCTCTCTCCTCCTCCTCCTCCTCCTCAGTTTTATCCCCCACCCCTCTGTTTCTCTCCTGCTGGAAAGAAGACCCCCCCCCGTTTTTGCACTGTGATGAGGATTATGAAGCCCCTTCTGTTGTTTGCTCCACCTTTCTAAGTTATGATTACCATGGTTGCCCTTATGATTGTCGTTGTCCTTGTTGTTATTCCCCTTTGGCTTCCTCCGGTTCCGTGTTATGTAATCTTTTGCTGTGCAGAAGGAGAGCTGGTTCTGTGGAGAGTCCCAAGAGCAGGGGCCCACACGGAGCCAGGATGGGGGTGGGGTGGGGAGGGGGTCTCTGCTGGTTGTCTTCTGAGAACATCCAAGGACTGGGGGCCTGTTCTGCACTCACTTGGAGATAATAAAAAGGACAATGGAGGAGGAACAAAAGGGAGGCCCTTTCCTATGCCTGCTCCTTGCCCCCCCCTCTCTCTCTCACACACACACACACACATGGCCAGGCCCTGAGGACTGCTTGCTCCAGCCCACTACCTCCCCCCACTATTCCTTGGGGTTGCCCAGAGTGGGCACCCATTGGCGGCGGGGGGGGGGGAAACCAGGCAGCATTCCCAGGTATGTGTGGGGGTGTGTGTGTAGGCTCCGTTCAAGAAGTTTCACTCTGGACCAGGAAGTGCAGATCTCCCTGTTGCTGCAGCCACCTTCTCTTTTCCATACCATGGTTTTGGACCTTTCCTAATCCTTAGCAGAGGACATTGCTTGAGGCAGGAAGGCCTTGGTGGGGCAGCCCTTGGAGTCCCCCCACACACACCCCCACACATGGGGTGGAGCAGTTGGAGAAGCCATCCTGCACAGGCCCTGGCTCTGCCTGCAAAACCAGGAGTCGGCCCTTGTGGGACCTTGCGGTGTCTCTTCAGCCTCTGAAACCCTTTAAACGCCCCCTTTTTATGCAGCTGGAGGCGGAAGTGACAGTCTTGCTTTAAAACTTCCCCCCCCCAGCAGCTTGCTCTTCCTCCCCTTTCCCGTCTTTTTCGGTGGTGTTATTGTTCTGTGGGGGTAGGGGGTGGGCAGTGCAGGAAGCGTGTCAGATCAAAGAGGAGACTGGTTTGTTCTCCATGGCTTCAGAGACTAGGACTCTGGGCAATGGTTTCAAATTACAGGAAAAGGGATTCCATGTGAACATGAGGAAGAACTTCATGACGGGAAGATGCTGCCACAAAGGAGGGTGGTGGAGTCTCCTTCTTTGGAGGAGGTTTTGAAGCAGAGGCTGGATGGCCATCTCTTGGGAGTCCTGTGATAGGGGTTCCGGCATGGCAGGGGGTTGGAGACTGGATGGCCCTCGAGGTCTCTTCCAACTCTGTGATTCTATGATCAAACACGCTGATGTGGCTGATTCTGCTGCTGGATTTGGGGGGGGGGGGTGAGGCCCGTATTTCCTGACTGTCCTCCCCACCAGGCCCAGGGATTGGCCTTCAGTTGCTGATGGGCACAGGCAGAGGAAGGAGGCACTAACAGACCCCCCCTCCCCCCAGCCCCATCCACCAACAGCAGCTCAAGGGGCTCTTTGCTGCAAGAATGGGATGCTTCCGTGGCCCGTCTTTCTTTCTTCCATGGAGGGGGGACAATGCCACCTCACCACAAATTCTTTGAGTGGCCTCCAAGTGCCTTCACTGGTGGCAGGAGAGACCCCCCCTCCCTATCTCTCAAGATCCCAAGCTCCTCCTCCTCCTTTCCCAACCCTGCACACGACCCGTCCCCCTTCTGTGAGATCCAGGAAGCTGGACTCGATGGGTCTTTGGCCTGATCCAGCAGGGCTCTTCCCTAGAGGTGCCCAGGGCCCCTGGTCTCTTCCTTGGGGGAGCCTGGCCCTTCCCCTTCCTCCCGCTCTCCTAGAAGCAGCAGCAGCACCAACAGCGCTAGTTTTGGGGGTGTCCAAATGCCAGGCTCCTCCCCTTTCCTGGGGTGGGTGGGGGGCTCCTCCCAGATCTGACCTACCTCCCCACCCCTACTGCCATCTGATTGGAAGGGTTCTGGCTCTGTTTGGGGACTTGGCTCTGGACTATGCTGATCCCTCGGGTCATGAACCTGGAAGTGGGGGCGGGGGCGGGGGTGGGAGGGCAGATTTGGGATGAACATTAGGGGAGATGCCCTCAGAGGACAGAGCAGCAGAATGCACCCACCTGGGGAGTCAGGGATCCCCAGGAAGGGTGGCTCTCGTGGGGGGAGGGGATTTCCCCATGCCACCGTCAGGGATCAAGGGGCGGGGCTGGATAAGGCCCCCACTGCCTTTCTGTTCCCTTGGAGCTGCTGGCAGTCAGCACCTGGGGCAGAAAGAAGCAGAGCCAGAGGGGGGGGGAGCCTGGACTGCCCCCGGACAACTGCAAGGATGCACACCTAATCTTTGGGGATCATGCATGGGGGGGGTAGGGATGTTGGAGCAGTGGATCAGCTTTCTCAGGTGGCTCCAAGGCTGCTCCAGGGTCTGACCAGAAAGCCAGCTGCCCTGAAAGACGGAGAGGCTGCTCCCATAATGAAGTCCCGGGAGTAATTAGTGCTCCCAGCCTTGCCAGGCTGCCTCTGGGATTGCAGGGACAGGGCCATTTGGGGCGGGGGGGGGGCAATGGCCAGGGAGCTGCCATCCTCTCTGCTTGAGCAAAGAGAAGAGGGGTGGGGGGGAGAGGGAACGGCCTCTCCCTTGCTCTCTCATTCCTGCCATGCCAGGGAAGCCAAGGCCCTGGTGGGGCTGCAACAAGAGGAGGGGGCATCTGCTGATGCCCAGGGAGCCTTTCCTCCCACCAGCCCCCTGCCCCTCTGGCCATTTCTGCAGGCATGGACGCACCAGGAACATCATTCCAAGAAGGGGGGCAGGGTCCGTGGGGGCTGGCCTTTTCTCCAGAGGCCTCGGCGGGTGCCAAGAAAAGCCCCTGCATGGGCCAACAGGCACCACTGTCCCACAGAGAAGCTGCTCCAAAAAGGGAGCCCGGCCCAGCTGGTGCACCACGCCTGACCCTCAGCCGAAGAAGGAGAGGGGCCTGAGCCCTTTGGGGGGAGGAAACCCCTCCCTCTCCGCTCCAGCCAGAGCCCACGGGCGGGCGGCTGCATCCAGTGGGGTCTGGTGGTGAGGGGCTGCCACCAAGTGGGTCAGGGGGGAACCTACAGGAAGCCACCCTGGGCAGCTTCCCAGGGCAGAGTAGGCAAACCCACAGCCTCAGAGGCTCCCAGGGGCGCCCAGTCCAGAGGTCCAGCCACACCCTCCCTTCTTGGGGGCCTTGGCATCTCTCCCAAGAGACGTCCTGGGGCAGCAGGCAAGGGTCTCCACCGCAGCTGCTCTCTTTTCTCCCACTTCTGGGCCGCCCACTTGGACATTGGCTTGGGAGCAGGAGGCCACAAGGGCCCGTGGGTCCCACCCTTGAGTCTGAGCCCTGGCGTTGCCACGGGAGAGAGGGAGGAATGCCCCAGACCAGCCTGGCCTTCCTCCTTGAGCTCTTCCAGAGCGGTGGCGGTGAGGGGGGGTCCCCTTCTGCCTCCCTCCTGGCCCCACAGTGGCAGGAGGGCAAGGCAGAGCCAGGCTTCTCTTCCTGGAGGCCGAGGGCCTCTGGGCTCCCGGGTGCAGCTTGCCCAACTCAGCAGCCGGACAAGCAGGTGGGGCCACAGTCGCTCATGTCCAACGCCCCCCCCCAAGGGGGGTGTCAGTCTGGGGACCCTCTTGTTGCCCCAAAGGCCTGGGGGCTTTTGCTTCCTTCAGCCCCTTGCCTGGCCCACCCTCAGCGCCTGCCATTCCGCCCCCTCAGCAGGGATCTGGCGGGGTGTCCTGGCTGTTCTTCTCTTACTGCAGAGCTCCCTGGGAGCCCAAGGAGAGGCTGGAGGGTGTCCCGGTGTTTGGCCCCCCTAGATCAGGACTCGGCCCCCTTCCCCTGGAGGAAAGAAGCCACCAAGCCCCCCCCTCCTTCCCCCAACGCTGGTTATCTTGCCTCCAAAGCCCACCCCCCAGGCCATCCTGGGCTCTCCTCCTCCTCCTCCTCCTCCTCCTCCTCCTCCTCCTGGGGGACCCACCGAAGAGTCAGCCTCCTCTGGTCAAGACAGGGGCACGGAGGTGGGTGCCCGTCTGTGGCTCTATTTTTAAGCTGAAGGGGAGTGGATTTGGTCCCCACCACCACCACCCACCCCCGCGCAGCTCCTGTCCTTCCTAGCAACCCAGTCTGGCAAGCTGATTAATTCCTTGGCAGCCCCTGCCGTGGCCGGGGCTTATTCTGGGAAGAAGCAGGTCAGTAGGGAAGCCGGGCCTCTTCGGTGGGTCCAGCAGGCCTGAGAGCGCCTGTTCGCTCGCAGGCGGAGGAGGGTCAGCGAGAGCCTTTGCCAGCCGCCGCCGCCGCCGCCGCCTCCTCCTCCTCCTCCTCCTCCGGCAGCCGCGGTGCTGCTGGTTCCCTCCCGGCGGGGCTGCGCTCTGCCTGGGGGCCCCACGGCTTCCTCGGGCGCCAGCGTCGGTCGGCGGGGGCCTCTTGGGTGTGTGTGGGGAGGGGGGAGGCTCGGCGCTGGCCTCTCAGATGGGGGGCGGCAAGGCCTTCTCCTGCGGGCGCCCGTCCCGCTCTGTGTGCGGTGGGTTTGGGGCTCCGTGGAGACCGCCGAGGGGAGCCCACCGCCCGGGGGAAGACCGGGCCGAGGGGGGGCGCTCGGGGAAGGGGAGGCTGGGCGCGGCCAACCTCTGCCGGAGAGAGACTGCCGCCCTTCTCTTGGGGGTGGGGGGGGGAGAACTCGACCCAGCCCTGGACAAGAGCAACGCCCTGCCCTCCCCTCCTTTGGGGATTCACATTTCCCCCCCCCACCCACCACCGCTGGCTCCATCCCAGTCCCACCCCCCACCCCCTTTTGCAAGAAGCCATCACCACCACCCCATGGGGGGACGGCATGTCAGCTGGGCCAGTCCTGCGATATGGAGTGGGGGGGGGGGATGCCGAGGAAGGATGATGTGATCTAGCAGGAATGCGTTCCGGAAAGTGGGGGGGGGGGAGCGGCGGGGAGAGACAGACAACGGAACGAGGGATGGGGTCTCCTCCAGCCGCCCATCATAGGCCAGGACCTGCTTCCAGCCTCGGAGCTGTTGGGCGGGGGGAGAGAGAGAGAGAAGAACAGCAGGCCGCAGCTGGCCGCAGGAAAGGGTGGGGGCGGCGCTGTTTATCCGCTCGGAGTCCTGGGGGAAGAGGAGCGATTTGGCTCCGTGTCCGGAAAATGCCCTGGATCGCTCGGGATGACTGCCTGCGCTCCTTATCCAGTCCTGCTGCCTTGGAAAAGATGTCCTTCCGCGGAAGGGGGGGCTGAGCACAAACACCTCGCGATGGGGAGGTGAGGGGGGGGGGGCGAGAGCGCAAGCCAAGCAGCCGGTCAGGAAGCCTGGGCCAGGGCAGCTGGCAAAGGGAGCGCCCCTTCCTGCGGGGCCGCCTGAGCCGGCGGGGGTGGGAACTGGGCGACGGGGGGGGGGCAATTGGTCGCTAAGTCACAGCTGGCCGGCTTCGGGCCCGAGGCTTTCGCCGAGCCCCCCCCCTTCCCCGGAAGCGTGCAACCCATTTGCCTCCGAGGACCGAAAAAATACGGGGAGCCCTAAAAGTCAGGTTCCCCGGTGTGCTGAGTTCTGCCAGTAAGATGGTCTCACCTGCATATCTTAAGTTGTAATGACATGTATCCCACCAGATTTCACCACTTATTCACCCAAATTTTAACCAGTTTTCTACAGATATGAAGATTCTCAGTCCTCCAGGTCCAAACATTTCACTTCTCATCCCAGCAGCTTTGTCAGTCTGAGAGAAGTTGGAGGTCTGGCCTCCAATTTAGAATCCACCTTGCCTTCAGGCCACCCTGGTCTGACATAGGCTCGTTAGGTGGCCATTGCGCAGTGAAGGCTTTCAATCCCACAAGAAAAGTCCAGTGGCCATGACTCAGATGGCAGATCCATATGATCGTAGTTGTCTCACTCCTTGGTGTGGAAAAATGCTGTTTCTCCCTATTCTGAGCAGGCAGTGGCTTCCTGCCCACAGTCTAGGTTACACATCAGGACCATCCAAAATTTGGGCATTCCACCCCTCCCCCTCTATGTTTTTAGAATGATGCACAGCATTTCATGATTTATCTCAATCAAGGGTCTTTGCTGTAAACGGTAAAGCAAAGATTAATCTTCTGAAATTCTTCAGCACACTTCAGGGACAAAAGTATGTCTGCAACAGCATCCCTAGTGGCTCACTCGCTTTTCAGAACCGAGGAATCACAGAATCATAGAAGAATGGAGTCAGAAAAGACCCGCCAGACCCTTGACTCCAACCTCCCCCCTCCTTCAGTGCAGAAGGCAGCCTGTGGCTTGAGGGGCAGATGCTCTTCTCTTCTTCCCCCCCCCTCCACCCACTGCCCTTCCTTCTCTTTGGCTCCCCAGCAGCTCCTATGATGTCCTCCCCACTCTGCCCCCCCCACCTCACAGCAGCCTCCAGCAGGCTGAGAGCCTCAGGGGTTTAGGAGAGATGGTGGCCTGGGAGGGATAAAGCGGAGATAAAAATAGAACCAAGTGGGGAGAAATCGCCCAGAAAAGGGTGGGGGGAGCGCATGCCATTGCAGTGTTGGCCCTCAGCACTGGAGAGGATTGGGGCTGGGGAGGGGGGACTGGCAAAAGGAGGAGGGGGGTCTAGTGGCCCTCGGGGGGTGGGGTCTTGAAGAAGGACTTAATTTAAAATATTTCACCCCGTCTTTCTCCTTAACAGGCAGCCTCTCTGCCACCCACCCATCCCAGCCTTTCTTACAACTGTGGGAAGCGGCAACGGATGGCCATAAAGTGAGGTGGGGGGGGAGTGCAGCCTCCCCTGGCCCCCATGAGCATGAGCCTCCTCTGTGAGGACCACATGGCACATGTGGGTCAGAACTGGCCCCTTCTCTCCCCTCTGGCTGCTGAAGTGGCCCCAAGCCCCTCCAGGCAGCTGGCTGAGGGTCACACCCTGCCTGACCTGGGTCTCCGGGTGGAGGGGGGGGTTCCAGAAAAGTATCACCCATGGGGGTTGTGGGCCTGTGGGCTCTGAAAAATGGGGGAGGGGAGGGAGAAGGTTTGGTAAGGCTCCCCCCCCCAAAAAAAAGTCTGGCTCCCCTTCCCTCCCTTGGGCATCATTTCTGTCCCTCTGACACTTCCCATGCATCTTGGGGGGGGGGGGCTTCCTCTGTCCAGACTGAAGGATGGACCAGGCCAGTTTCAGAAGCTGGACAAGACCCCTCCTGGGAGCTCCCGTCCCTGGCCAAGACGCCCAGGCAGACCCGTGGCCCATGGGGACTGGGAGGTGGCCCCAAACGGTCACCGGCTTCAGTGCAGGCAGTGGTTGCAAGCCAGCCGAGAGAGTTCTGGGGCACCTTGAAGAGAGGCAGGCAGAGGGGCTTCCGTGGGGTCCCTTCCCCTCTGCCTTCCCCCCCCACCCCCTCCCGGGTAGCCATTCCCTTGCCAAAGGCTCTCGTGAGGAACTGAAGGCATTTGGGTGGACTGCCACCCTTCTCCCTTCACCAGCACACACACACACACACACACACACACCCCGCCCTTGCCCTCCACATGCTTGGTGTGTGTTGCATTCTGAATCAGGTTCAGAAAGAAACACAGAAGGGTGTAGTGAGACCAGAGGGAGTGAGTTGTCTTCCTGAGGATGATGGGATAAGAGTTTGGGTTCTGGGGGAGGCTCCAGGTTGTCGCTGAGCCCCAGCCAGATGAGGGGGGGGTCACATCCAGTTCAAATGTGATTCACAATCTCCCACACAAACAGACAAAAGCATCTCTAGATGAACACAATTTGCCTGAGCCAAAAAAACAATAAGAAAAAGTAAAATGCAGTATCTAAAACGGTGGCGTTGGCATGACTGAAAAAACAGGATGCGCTGCAAACTGGAACAAGGGAACAGATTTCCTGTGCAAAAGCCTCCTCTTCCCGTCAGACATCCCATCCCCCAATGGGAACGGCCCTGGAGAGCTGCAAGAGGGCCGGGCAGTGCGTGGGACCCTGGCCGGATGGCATTCCGGAAGCCATGGGGCAGAGGTCGCTGCTCCAGCTCCCCAGACAAGGCTGGGTGGAGGTCTCAGACCCAGAGGAGGCGAGTCCCAGGCACTGGGTCCAGTGGCCCCAGGGGGAGGCCCTTCCCGTGGACCTCCAGACTGGGGTGGGGGAGGGGTTCCTCCCAGGGAAGGGATGCATGATCGTAGCAGGAGGGAGGAGGGGAGGTGGAGGGCGTCCATGCATGGCAGGATGGCTCTTCCAGGCCTGCCATCCCCCTGCCCCCGCCCCCCCGAGGAGACTCAGCCCCGTTCAGTTTAGCCCCTGGTCCTTGCATCTTGTTGCCCACTGTGGCCAGCACTGGCCTGGCCCTGATGGGGGACAGAGAGGCTGGGGATGTGAGCACCTTCCCCTCCACTGCTGCCTTGTCCCTGGCCTTTGGCACTCTGGCAGCTGGGCTCTCTTCCTTTGGGAATGGCTGGGCACAAACTTCCAATGGGCCACCACCACCGCCCCCCCACCCCACCCCTGGCAAGGCCCTCAGGCTCCTCCTCCTCCTCCTCCTCCTCCCCCCTTTTCTGAAAGAAACACCCAGCATTTCTGGGGCAGGAGGGCTAAAGGCAGCTGCCTGCCCCCCTTTTCCTCCTCAGCGCAAAGTCCTTCTCGCTGGCATATTTACTCATTGTATGTATTTCTATATTGCTGTAACTATTCGTTTATTTTGTTGTACGCCGCTTAGAGTTCTTTATAGAAGATAAGTGGGATATAAATATAACAATAAATAAATAAAATGAATAAATAAATATTCTGGGAAGCCTCCTCCTTCTTCCCGCCCCCCCCCCACATTCACCCCCAGCAGCCACATCTTGCCAGAGTGGCAGGCTACCCCAGCAAAAACACACACACACACACACACACACACACACACACACAGAGAGAGAGAGAGAGAGAGAGAGAGAGAGCAGCCGCAGCCGCAGCAGCCGCAGCCCCTGTGCTTTCCTGCTCCCCAGGGGGTTATGAGGCAGCTCAGGAAGCTAAATTTAGCAGGTGGAAGTGGCCTTCGCCCAGTGCAGTCCCGTCCCTCCTCCCTCCAGGGATAAGTGTTCCCAGAGTGATCCTCTTAACAAAGCTGACGTCTCCTGCTGCTGTGGCTGCTGCTGCTCCTGTGCCCCCCCCCCAATCCCTTCACTCCCCCCTTCCATCCCTACCTTCAGCAGGAGAAAGGATGAAGCGGCCTTGAGGCACAACCAGCTCCTCTTCCTGAGTGGGGGATGGGGGGGGGGGAGAAGAGAATGAGAGAGAGAGATGCTTGAACAAAGCATGGGAGGGGGCACGGCCAGAGCGGAGTTCTCTGGTTGCTCTCCCTCCTGGGGGGGGGCTTTGCCCTTGAGTGCTCCTTGGATGGGGGGGGGGCTTGCACAGATGAGGCAGATTTTGTTGGTTGTGTTGGGGACAGTCAAGCAGAGCAATTGTACCCCCTTCTAAGAAGACAGCCCTCCTTCTTGCCCCCCCCCCCAAAAAAGAAAGCAACCACAGAAAAGAGCAGGGGATGAACTAGGATGCCCTCTAGGCCACGATTCTGATGCCATTTCCTAGCCGAGAGGAAGAGTGGGGAGCGGGGTCCGACTTGAGTGGTACATGCAACCCACCCACCCCACGCCTGCCTCCTGATAGTCTTAGCAGTGGCAGTTCCCCACGAAGCTGCTGCTTTGATATCCGGTGCATCTGGGCTCTGACGGCTGCCCCCTCCCTCGCCTCTGCCAGAAGAAGGCCTCCAGAAGGGGGACCCTGGCTCCCTGGGGCCTCCCTTTGAATGTGGTGCTCCAATGTAACACACACACCCCGGGCATTCGTCCTGCCTGACCCCTGGGAGTCCCCCTCAGAATGCAGGTGGCACAGCCAGTCTGAAAGAACCCCCACAGCTGGGAAGAGTTAATTTCTGGGTCCCCCTCTCCCACTGCCCCACAGCCAGCCTGTCTGAAGGAAGCAGCAAATTCTGGACCCAGCTGTGTCCAGTGGCAGGACCTGCTACCCCAGCAAGCCCAGGGGAAGAAGCCTCCTTGTCCCTCCACAGGGGAACAGCCGGGGGGGGGGGGTGGAGAGGAACACACCTCAGGATGGAACCCCATGGCTCCAGTATGAGTTGGCAAAAGCCCCCAGAGAGGGCTCCCTCCACTCCATCTGCTCTCCTGTCCCAACCCCACACACCCCACACAGCCATTCGTCTCAATTGCTTGGAGGATGATGCCACCAGGTCTCTTTGGAAGGACTCCAACCTGGCTGCCTTGCCTTCCTTGGCCCAGGCTGGGAAATGGCTCAGTGGGGCCGACAACATCACCCTTAACTTGGTGGTGGTTGCCTTTTGCTAGGAAGGAAGGCTCCAGACAGGAAACTGGTGCAGTGGGGGTGGGGGTGGGGAGATGGAACAAAAGGAGGAAGTGGGGAGGGCACCTCTCAGGAGGAGAGCCAAGGAGAAGGTCCTTGGTGCAGATCAGAGCTGGCCTGGACTTTCTCAAAAGAACCTGGGTTTTAGGGTCAACTCACCCATTTTCATAAAAGGCCCTGCAGCTATTAAGGGGGTGTTTGTGTTGGGGGCCATGGCCACAGCTGCTCTGTGGGCTGGGAGGCCCAAGACAGCCATACCAGCTGGGGAGGATGGAGTTTGCAGCTTTGGAGGGCAGCAGGTCAGGTAAGGCCAAGTTGGATGGTATCCTGGCATCGGTCTGGATTGCACGGTGACAGGAATGGAGGAATCAGGGCAGATGTCTTGGAAAAGACTCACTGCTGGTGCCAAAATGTCCAGCTGGAGAACTGCCCATTGGCAGCAACCGGCACTTAATTGCAATTGGCCTGAGGAAGTTGCTTGAATGAGAAGATTGGGTGCTCTCCCACCGGCAGGAATGTGTGAGAAGAAGCGAGTTCGAGACGTGTGAGAAAATCCCAAAAGCCAGATTGTGAAGATGCAGATTCCGGGGGGGGGGCAGACTTTCCTCTCCCGTCTCCTC
>JAHTLZ010000151.1:65280-86266 GCA_023846285.1 Phrynocephalus versicolor
CTTTCTTTCTTTCTTTCTTTCTTTCTTTCTTTCTTTCTTTCTTTCTTTCTTTCTTTCTTTCTTTCTTTCTTTCTTTCTTTCTGCATCACAAGATCCGGACATAGACTGAAGAGACTGATAAAATACACCTTCATCCAACACACATTTTCTAGGTTCCAAATGTAGCCTCTTCTGACTCTACTTTGGCCTGGGTCCTGATTATCTGGCAGAGCGTATCTCCCTATGATCAGAGCTGGCCCAACCCACCTGTTCCTCTATGACTCTCTCACGCCGGGTGGCCACCCCCAGGGAGGCCCGCAGGGTAGTAAATCGAAAATGGGCCTTCTTGGTGGCCGGTCCATCAGTTTGGAACAAGCTACCTGGTGAGATATGCCAGGCTCCCTCATTGGCATCCTTCAGGAAAGCCCTGAAAACCTGGCTGTTCAGGGATGCCTTTGGTGACTGCTAATGTGGTACCAAGTTGTTGTTGTTGTTTTTCCCCTTTTCTTTTCATTAAATTTTTGCCTCTTGAATAGCACTATGTTACTATTTTATATTGTTTTATTGTTGTCTGTTTTTAAGCCATTTAGGTCACACCCACACCCACATCTTCACTATAGGAATTTTCTTTCTGATTCCTTCCCTGATCATGTCTCTGGTTGCACACTGCAGTGCTTCTGGTTCATGTTCAGTTGAGTTTAGTAATGCAAAACGGATCCTTATGTGGACTTAAAACTCCATTTAGTTTATATTTTTATACTACAATTCTTTTGGTGTTCTTTTGCATCTTGGGTATTAACAATTCATTATCATTCCCACACTCTGCTCCAGGTCTTGTTTTGGCTGGGAGAATACAGCTGCTCCATCTTCTCCTTGCACTTAAATCCATTTGGTTTCCATATTGACCAACTGGCGCTGTTCATGTCTGTTCAGTGGTTTGAATCGTGTGTGTTTAGAATGAACAGATTGTTGCCTTTGTGTGACTCATTTTCCTGCTTCGTTTCTGTCCCCAAGCTAAATTTTCCAACAACATTTTGTTTTGCTTTGTTCCTTGTATTTTAGTTTCAATCACCTATTGTAAGCATGCCTGCTTGAGAGTGTGATTAATTTCCTGTTGGACATGTCTGTGAAGATTCTCAGTCCTCCAGGTGAGTTTATCTGGAAGTTGAATCATGGCAACTGGACTTCAGTTTCTTGAGAGATAGAAACCTTCTATCTCTCAAGTTCAGCAAGGGTTCATCACTGCCACCTGCCGTGCAGTACTAACAAGAGGGTTTTTCTTTCTCTTTGCAATGCAGCCATGCATGAAGGACTCTTCCCCTTTAACAGCCTGAGCTTTCTAGAATCAAACTATCCAGGCTATTATGTATTACCTCTCACCTGTTCCCTCTGTAACTAGTATAAGAGAAGGTCCTTCCCTTCTGTATACTCCACGCTGACACGCTGAAAGCAGAAGCGTCAGGTAGTGTGTTGCTCACAGCCGCCTTTCCTGCCAGAATGCTGATGTTGCCTTCCCTCTTTCTCCAAGAGATATGCTAAGTATGTTTTGTATTGCTCTATTGTTGTTTTCCCTTTTGTATATATTTTTATAGTAAAGCTTTTTTTTGCTACATAAGCTTGTTTAGTACCCCTTATTAAGCCAAGCAAGTGTGTGCTGTGAGTGAGTGTCCTTTGTTGCTGCCAGAGGCAGAGATATACTTTGGGCCGACAGCCATTCATCCGTTTCTGTTCTGCCAGGCTGATTTGTGTGACTGCAAACACCCAGAAGACTTATTTTTCTCTGCTAATATCTCTAGTTAGAGATTAAACTCTAACAGTTGCCCCTTCTGCCATTCCCACTTCCAGCAGATGACTTGAGGAAGTTGAATGATGATAGGGCCACCTCTTCAACTTTTCTGTCAACTCATGATGTTGAGTTTTTAGCAAGGCTTGTCCCGCTAAGTTCTGCTGGAACCCAGAATACCCGATAAGGAATCCAACAGGAGAGAGATCCAAGAACAGTGCAGAGATATTCGGCCCTGAAGACAAAGATGGAAACCATTTTATACCTTCCCCTTCCCCTCCCTCCAAGGTGCGCGCCTCCCTGGGGTGGGCAAGGGGGAATGGTCTTCAGGAATGTTCAATGAGAACAGTCTGGGGGCTTGTCCAGGGGAGGTCCTGGGCACTCCTGTTGTTCTGGAACCGGATACCTGCCCAGGTGTGATGAAGTCATGACTGTCCTTTAATGGGCCATGGGGGATGTTACAATGGAAAGGAGGAAGCTGGGCATTGTCTGAGGGGTCTGGCCAAACTTGGGGAAATCAGTGAGTCAATGGAAGGACCAGAGAGTCAATAAGATAAGCCCCGGGGCTGTCAGACAGTTCCTGAGAGGCGTGGAGTTGAAACAATGGGACGCATCTGGCTGAAGATAATCCGGGGTGCAGCTGTGGTGAGACGTGCAGGAACCAAGGATGAGCAATGGAGTCCACTTCTGGAAGATGCAGCCTTTGTGTGGAGTCGCCATGATGCCTTCTTCCCCTGCCACGAGCCCTTGCCCAAGATGGTGTAGGTCCAGGAGGCATAGAAACAGCGTAGGAACACATTTGAAGCACACCCAGGGAGAGTGGGGCAAGGGGAGGATAGGAGAAGAAAGAATGAAAAGAGGAGAGAGAGAGAGAGAGAGAGAGAGAGAGAGAGAGGAGTCAGAAGCTAGGGCCAGGATAGGCAAGGGGATATGATGGAGGCAAGCCCCTGAAGGAAAAGGGTGTCCCTGGGGTTGGAGATGATCACTCTTGATCATCCCCTCATGAATCCAGAGCATGGTGGGAATAAACCATCAGTCCAGGAAGATTTTCCTGGGCTGCGTCTCTGACTGCTTTCAGGGTTTGAAGAATGGAGTCCAATTTGGCCAAGAAGGGGTTAACCAAATTTGCTAGTGAAGGACCTTGGTTATCCCTCGGTGGAAATCCTTGGAACCGAGAAAATAAGCCTCTAAAGATTTCCACAAAAGGGGGAAACTCTGTCCGTTTGATTCAGGAGCGGGGGGCTGTCTACCTCTATAGAGAAGCAAAGGGGGGGTCTACCACCATAGAGATGCATTAGCGGTTGAAAGCAGAATCCTCCTGGAACTAAGACACGGCTAGGAACAGGGACCGAGGCTGTCTCCTAGCTCAAGCCGGGTTCATGGAACCGTGGGCCGGTTAAAGGGAGATGGATTCATTCCGCTGGCGCGGCCAGATCTTAACTGCCTTCCTGGAACCAAGGATCGGTTGGGAATTTGGATTTTCTCAGTCTAGAGACTCTGGATCTAATTCGTTGTAGTGGTCTACTTCCTAATCTATCGCAAGCATATCCGTGTTAAGCGCCTCCTTCCGGCCCGTAATTAACAAGACATTGATTGATGAAGGGGGCGCTGATTGGCTAAGGTGCACGGGCAGCTAAACCCTTAGCACCCCTGCCGTTTTATGAACTCTCCGCGGAAATGAATTGCCATGGTTATCTTGTATCAGTGTGAACTCTGAAATTGGTTACAAAGTGGTGTTTTCCGGCCACCCAGGCTCCTAGGTTCGCTAGCAATGCCTCCAGCCGGCCAAAACGGCAGTGAATGCATTTTTCCCAATATCTCGGGAACGGAGTGGATTTTCGGGACCGGGTTTGAAGTGTAGTGCTTATGACTGTGTGGTACGGGTGCAGGTGGTTCCGGGGAGTCTTGGAACTGCTCCAATTATTATTTATTGTGATCTTTATTTCCGCTACAACTCTTCAATGGGCTCTGAGCTATCTGTGACAAATCAGGAAAGAGATCTTAGTGTGCTGGTGGACAGCTCAATGAAGGTGTCTACCCAGTGAGTTGCAGCGGTGAAGAAGGCCAATTCCATGCTAGGGATTATCAAAAAGGGGATTGAAAAGAAAACAGCCAACATTATAATGCCATTATAGAAAACGATAGTAAGGCCGCACCTGGAGTATTGTGTAAAATCCTGGTCACCGCATCTCAAGAAAGACATAGTGGAACTGGAAAAGGTGCAAAAGAGAGCAACTAACATGATTACTGGGCTGGGGCACCTCCCTTATGAGGAAAGGCTAAAACATTTGGGGCTCTTTAGTCTGGAAAAAAGGCACCTGAGGGGGTGATATGATTGAGATGTACAAAATAATGCAGGGCATGAGTAAAGTGGATAGAGGGACACTCTTCTTCCTCTCACAAAATACTAGAATTAGGGGACATCCACTCAAATTGAGGGCTGGGAGAGTGAGAAGAGACAAAATAAGATTTTTTTTCCGCCCAGCATGTTGTTAGTGTGTGGAACTCCCTGCCACATGAGGTGGTGATGGCATCTGGCCCGGATGCCTTCAAAAGGGGATTGGACAGATTCCTGGAGGAAAAGTCCATCACAGGTTACAAACCATGATGGAGATGTGTCATCTCCAGTCCTTCAAGAACCAGATGCAGGGGGGAGTGGTATCAGGAGACAGAGATCTAGTCTCATGCACTCCAAGAGGCATTTGGTGGGGCCACTGTGAGATCCAGGAAGCTGGACTAGATGGGCCTTTGGCCTGATCCAGCATGGCTCCCAAGGGTGGACTATCCAGCTTCCCCAACGGTGCACTGGTGATAGGGCACATTACTAAGAACATCCGATCTTGCCTTATTTTGGAAGCTAAGCAGGGTCGGCCCTGGCTAATACTTGGATGGGCAACCACCATGGAATACAGGCGCTGTAGGCGCCTGGAGTGTATGTGTGTTATGTCGTTACAGTCGTGACTGACTCTTCATGACTCCATGCCCGTGGAGTTTTCTTGGCAGGAATCCTGGAGTGGTTTGCCAGTTCCTACTCCAGGTGCCTGCAGCACCTGGTACTCCCTGGTGGTCTCCCATCCAAGTACTAACCAGGGCCGACCCTTCTTAGCTTCCGAAATCAGGTGAGATCAGATATACTTAGGGTACCTGGGCAGCAAGATATTCCTTTACAATTTATTTATTATTCTTGGGCGGCAATCCTTTCCCCACCATTTGCACTTTACTTTATATGAGTCTTAAATTCACTGTTAAAGCTATTTACATCCTATTTTGGCACTAGGATTCTTTCTGTGTTCTACAGCTTTAATCTGATTTTTGGTATGAACAATTCACAGTCATGCTGTGACCTGCTCTTTGTCTTGTTTTGCCAGAGAGAATACAGCCTCTCCAACTACTATTTCCTGCTTCATTTCCAAGGGCAAATTCTCCAAGACGATTCCTTCCTTCCTTTTGCATTCCTGTCACCTGGGATTGGCAGCATGCCTTGTTTTGGTGCACAACCAATTTCCTTTTGGACACTTGCATGAAAGCATTCTATTTTAGCTATGTTCATGAGTTTTGCAAAGTTTGATTGATGTTGTTCAGTCAGACCTAGCATTATAGGGGCACACCCCCCACTGCTGGTGCTTTATCTTTCCTCAGTATTAGAGCCCCACAGTTTCTTCTGCCTTGGTCACATCTTAATCAAGGTTATTTGAAGGCAGCTTCCCATATGATGTGCTTAATTCAGCTCAAGAACCTTCTCCTCTTGAGCGGGGATCTCTCCTGCTTTGTAGCCAGCTGGGCTTAGGAAAAGAACATTTGGCTCTCCCTGCCCCCGCCCCCGCCCCCCACCCCGCCCCAGAGGCAAGTGCAGAGTAAGCCATGGGCTCTCGCTTCCCCCTTGGTGGGATGGTGGGGCCCACGTCCTTCAGAGATGCCCATCAGGGGCTGTGAGAAGACAGCCTGAGGCCAGGATCTGGAAGGAATCGCAGCAAAAGAGGGGGAAAGGTCGTAGAGCTGGGCACTCCTTGAGAGGGTGAACGGGGTGCCTTTGTGGCATGAAGGAAGGGCCAGACAGCTTTCCTGGGAAAAGCCTCCCAGATGCTTCCGCAACCTCAGCCTCCCAGGTGGGGCAGGGCCCATCCCTGCCTCGCCCACCATCATCCGCGCCTCTCCTGCTGGCACAGGTGGCAGGCCTTAGTCAGCTAAGAGCAATTCCAGGCCGCTTGGAAAATCCGACAGCCGAACCCTGACTGGTCTAATGGCAGGAGCCTGGGCAAGGAGACCGCCTGCCTCCCCTGCAGGGTCAAAACCTTCCCTGGACAACCCCCCCCCGCTGCACCCTCACCCACAGAGACCCCCCTGTTGTTCCCTGGCTCCTGGCTCACCAGGTGGCCACTGAGGAAGCACTGGGGCTCCCTGGGGGTAGGGAGGGAAAGCTCCCCCCCCCCCGGTTGGCAAGCACTCTCGTCACTGCCTCCCCTCAGAGCTTTCGCGTGCGAGGGCTTCACACATTATTCATTTGCTTCCTTTCTTGGTTCGGGGTTTAATTATTTGTAGCTTTTCTCAGCAGTCTTTCGGAGCAAAGCTTCCTCTGAGGCCTGCACTCACACATGCCTCCAGCTTGATGGAAAAACACCTTGTCCGAACCGTCCAAAAAGCAGCATCGGAAATATTTCGCAGCCCAGCCCAGTGCCTCAGATCAACCCAGTTTCAACCATTTTTAGGACAAATGCACCCAGTTGCTCCCCAGCCACCCCCTCCCCCCTTCCCAAGATCTCTTAAGCTAAAGGATCACAGAGCAGATCAGTGCCAAGGCCTGTTTTAGAAATAGAACTCGGGGGGGGGGAGGCAAGGCATCTCTCTCAGGAGGGGGTACAGCACACTGCGGGGGGAGGGGACACTGGGAAAGCCCTGCGGCCAGCAGCCACCAAAAGCCCTGCACGTCCCATCATCCCCTTGGGTCCTCCTGGTGCCTGCAAAGGAAGACGAGCGAGAGTGGTGGCCAGTCTCCTCCCCCTCCCCACCCACCCATCCCTTGGCATTTTCCTGCAACTGGTGGCTAAACAGGGCCTGTGGGTCAGATTCCCCCCCCCCAAGTGCGTTGGAGTTGCAGTGGCTCCCACCCTCTGGCGTGTGTTGCCACACACACACCTACAGCAGAAGAGGGGTTCTCCCGGCATATTTCCTAACCTGCTGCTCAACGGCCTCCCTTCCTGAGAGAGCTGAGCTTGCCCGGGGGGGGGGGAGTCCCCTCGGATTGTCATGGGGGGGGGGAACCTCAGCATCCGTGCCAAGGAAGCTTGGTCAGCAGAGGCCAGGCCACGCTGTGCTCCATGACGACCATGGGGCTGTCCCAAATGCGATCCCCCCCCCCAATGCTGCAGGGCACGCGTTGGACCAAGGTTTCCATATTGGGATAAATGTTGGAGACCTGGTGCCAAGGAACTCTCTGCAGAGAGTTACCTATTGCGGCTTTGACTCTCTGGAACTCAGAACCTCTCCAGAGGTGGGGAACCAATCAAGAGGGTCCATCACAGGAGGCTGGTGGATCCAACTGATTTCCTGATGACTTTTGAGGAGTTTCCTGTGAGCTGCCTGGGTCCCTTTTTAAAGAAGAAAGTTGGAGTAAAACTATTTTAAATAAGTAAATAAACAATACACTCTGTTTATTTTATTTATTTTTATTTATTTTTGTACTTATTGACCTCCTGATTTTCCCATAGGGAACCCTGGGCGGTGTACATCACGTCACCGAAAGCGACTACCCAACTATAATCCCAATACAGTATATAATCAAAAACAGAACATCATAAAAATACAAAAGCATAATAAAATACAAGTCAAAAATGGCCAGGGGAAATAGACCTGGCACCACCCACCAGAAAGGTAAGCTCTGGCAAGAAAAAATAGTACCAAAAAAAATCACAATCACATTGATCTCTGGGATGGTGAAAAGGCCAAGGCCACGGACACAATTACTCCAAAGCATTTGCCTCCCACCAAGTAGTAGAGTCCAACTGCCCCCCCCACACACACACACACTCTTTGCCCCCTCAAGCCAAGGCAGCAGTTTCAGTTCTAGATCAGTATCCCAGGTCAGTGATGGATTGGACGAATAAAGTGAAACGTCACCCAGACAAGGAGCAGGAAAAGCAAAAGGGAAGAAGAGTCCCCTATCTGCCAGGGCGACACCTGTGACTGGGCGGGAGGAGGGGGAGGGGGAGGGGGGGAGGCAGCAGGGCCACCAAGGACCAGGAGCCGCGCAGGACTGGCAGAGCGGGGCGAGGTGGGTGGGTTGAATGAATGGGCTGCTCAGGGAGACAGCGCTTTCATTCCCTTTCCTTTGCAAGAAACCCTAGCCCAGCTCCACTTGAGAGAGGCGGAGACGCCCTCCCGCCTCAGAGGGCGAGCAGAGAGTCCCTTTTTGTGAGCACAAGGTCCATTGGGGCCACCGCGTCCACCCTCCCGGGGAGGCCATGCTGCACACGATGGGCCCTTGCAGGCGAGGCGGGACCTTGCCAGGTGCCAGAACAGGTTCCGTTTGGGCAGCACCTCCGGGCATTGCGCCGCCGCCTTTATTCATCCCAATTTTACCCCACCTTCCCCCCAAGAAATGGGACTCAAGGTGACTCACAATAGATAGATATAAACAAGTTCAGGCTTATATAGGCTGCCATGGCTGACGTGCAGTTGAACTAATTACCATATGGAAGCATCACTGGAATGTGGAATCTGGGCGGCCAGGTTGGAAGTATCTCATTTCCTGAGATCTGAAGTCTGAAGCTTGAGGCGGGCGTCTTATTTTCCTCCTGTTTGGACGGGGGAGGGCGGGGGGGGGACGCCTGATGTCTGGGGGTTCGGGAGGTCGAGGCGCGAACAGCTGGCAGGGGCGTCCCGTCGCGCGCGCCCACCCGGCGGCTGCCCGAGAGCGGAGAGCGCCGCGGATCTCCTCCGGCCGGCCGGTCCATCTGGCTGCATGTCCTCCAGGAACGTGGCGGGGGGACTGGGGGGAAAACCTGTCCCCCACCCGCCCTCCCCTTCTCGGGGGACCAAATGCTTTCACACACACACACACACACACACACACACACACACACACACACACACGCCCCGTCCCGTCCCGGGCGGGTCTCCCCTTCCGCTTCTCTCCAAGGGGAGCGCGTGGGAAAGAGGAACTGGGACCAAGCAGGCCGGTCCTCATGGAAAGGTCACGGGGGTGGGGGGGGAGGGAGAGTAGTGGGAGGGAAAGTCGTGGTCGGTGGCCCCCATTGCCCCACTGAACAGCGAACCCTGGGGGGGGGGTTGCTCTCCAGCCCCGCCCTCTTTCTGGTCTCTAAGGCCAGTGCTCCAGAATCCCCGAGGGCTGGGGGGGGGGCTGGGGGGATTGGAAGTCGCACCCCCCACGACTGATGTGTCCCATCCGGAGGGACTCTGTGGCCTTGCAAAAAAAGGCCTGGAGGGTCTGAGGATTCCGCCCGCCCCCCTTCCCCCCCCCCCAAGGAGGGCAAAACTCTTTGCCAACTCCGCCCACCGCCTGACTTTCTCTGGGCTGCCTACCTGGGATAGGGGGGAGGGGGAGGGGGAGGGAAGCCAGGGCCCAGCACTCTGTAGAAAGGGGGTGGGATGGGGGAGACCGACCACTTATTGGGATTATGTATGGATTAGTGGAAAGGCAGGTGTTTTGGGAGGGGGGGAGGCAGGGAGGGGGAGGCGAGGCATCCCTGTGCCGAAGCAGGGCCTCGGCTGCAGACAGCAGGGGTGGGAGGCACATTCGCCTTCTCTGAACTTGCCTCTTCCGGGGTGGGGATGGGGTGGGGTGGGGTCTCTCTTGAGCCCTTGGGCCGCAACTCTTTTTTTAGAACCCCCCCCCGCTGCTCCCTTTCGACCCCCACCCATCCTGCCCCTGGAGGAGGCACTGAAGTGGCCCATGATGCCCCGTTGGTTTCCCACCCAAGGCAGGTCTTGGCCCCTGTGGTAAGAATCGGGGAGCCAACTGAGATTTAGAGGGGGGGGGGCAAAGCCCAAGGTGCTTGAGGCAAGGGGGGGCAGCTGCCCATGGCATGCCCCCTATTTTGACACCCCCACTACAAGGGAGGGCCCCTTGTCCTCAGGCCCTACCCACTGGAGGAGCCAGGCTGCCTCCGAGGGGCAGAGGTCAGAGTCCCCAGGGAGCCATTAATGAGGGGGGGGAATGCAGTACATCTCAGAGCAAACACACAGCTCAGCAGGGAGGGCTTGACTCCAGTAGGACAGCCGGTGGGCCACGAAGGGTGCTGGGGACCCCCCACAGGGGTCCCTTCTCCCCTCCTCTCCATTGCCCTTTCCCCCCAGGCAGGGCCTGCTGTGACCTAAAGGGAGGGTGGTTGGCCCACTGGCCTGGTGGAAAGCGGAAGAGGGGCATTCGGTGGGCAGGCTGTTCTTGCCAGGGACCCCCCCCCCCCGGGATGAGGAGCCCTCGCTGAACAGCCAGGGAGAAGAGGGGAGAGAGGGATTTTGGGCCATGGGGGTCTGGGGACCCGGCAGAGGTGACATGGCAATCGTCCAAACATGTCTCAGGCCCCCTGTCCCGAGGGAATAGCTGGGGCTGCTTGAGGTGCCTTCTCCCAGCCAGCGAGAGAGAGCGTAGCACATACCGCTCATCCAAATAGCTGCCTGGTCAGACCTGTCAGGGCGGAAACCACACCTGAGGGGGGTGCCTCCGAATGAGTGGAGAGACCCTTCCCCCTATTCTCTCCCACTGCCAAGTGTGGTCACCCCTAATGACAAGCACAGCCGGAGACTACGCACTTGGCTACCAGGCTCATTGGATGGGGCCAAATATGGTTGGAAGAGGCCTGGCTGTGATCCAGTCGGCTCTTGGGTGCAATCCTTGCATCTAAATCGCACACCAGCTTCAAGTGACCCTATTCAGTCCAGTTCCTTCTGGTGTCAATTTCCCAGGGTGTAAAGTGCAGGGCATGAGTAAAGTGGATAAAGGGAAGCTCTTTTCCCTCTCACAAAATACCAGAACTAGGGGACTCAAATTGAGGGCTGGGAGAGTAAGAACAGACAAAATAAAATGTTTTTTCACCCAGCGCATTGTTAGTCTGTGGAACTCCCTGCCACAGGATGTGGTGAAGCATCTGGCCTGGATGCCTTCAAAAGGGGATTGGATAGATTCCTGGAGGAAAAGTCCATCACTGGTGACAAACCATGATGGCGATGTGTCACCTCCAGGCTTAAAAAAAACAGGGTACTTTAAGGGCCAGATGCAGGGGAGTGGTGTCAGGAGACAGAGATCTTGTCTCGTGCACTCCCAGATGCATCTGGTGGGGCCACTGTGAGATACAGGAAGCTGGACTAGATGGGCCTTTGGCCTGATCCAGCAGGGCTCTTCCTATGTTCTTATGTTCTTAAAGTGGCTTCAGAAGACAGCCACTTCATGGCAGATTGGCAGATTTAAAAATTCTCTGCTCCATGAAGGGAGCAGGGGAAGGCTTTAGAAAAAGTCCTCCAAGAACCAGGAGGAAATGAGGACAAAAATGATAATGAAAACCCAAAGTAGAAATTAAAGCACTCAGGGGAAGCATATACATTAAGAATCAACCCCAATCCTGAGCTCTGTGGAGCACCAACAGGGAAGGGTGGGGGTGGGGGGCAGGGGCGGGGGCAGGGGAGAAATGGTTTTAGCACCCATAGAAAAGGAAACCAAATGATTTGGCCATTAAGAAGAAAACCGAGAACAGGCATTTCCAGAGACATTCAAAGAAGCCAGTTTTTCTAGACAAATGTGGAGGTCAAGCGTTTTAAATGCAGCCGACAACTCCAGCAACACCAACACGGAGGAACCATGCGGACACATGGGCGTCCCTCTGAGCGCAAGGGACAGTCGCCTCCCTTGGTGGTCCAGCCCCAAATCCAGACTTAAACACAACATGGGTGGCATTTCAACAAGCTGAGCAAGGGGCTGGTGAGAAAAAGCTCCTCTCTCCAAAACCCGGGAAACAAAAAGAAGACGAGAAACAGGCTGATCATTAGGACAAACTGAAGAACAAGGGGAGGTGTTGTTGTTTCTTTCAACCAAGAGTGGACAAAAGCCTGCCGGGAGGAACTTGGGTATTGACCACTAGCAACTGAGCAGATCACCAGGCTGGTCAAAAAAAGGCAAAAGAGAAGAACCTGAAGCAGAGCAGAGCAAAGGATGATGATGAAGATGATACCACGAAGAAGAGCCTGTCTAAGTGGGTCAACCACCAAGGCCACAAAGGAGATTTCTCCTTTGAAAAAGCTGCAATGTTTAGTTTGCTGTTTGCAAAGAAGGCTGTGACAACAGCCCAAACAAAGGCAAACAGCATAGGGGATGATGGAAGCATCAAATATCACCACCTAGCAGCCCAGGGGAAGGGAGATCAGTTTTCCTCCATAAATAATCAATTCTAGGCACAGCCTCCCCCTGTGCAACCGCGATGACAATCTATCTCTGGGCTTTCAGAGAGGAGGGGGGGAGGGGGAGTTTTTAAGCATCTTAAACAGTGTCCCCTCGGGTTGGGCTTACAGCTTAGGAGGGAATGCGGCCTCTATGGTGGCTACTAGCCACCATCCGAGCAGACCTTGGAGGCTGGGCAGGATGTGGCCGCCTGGAGGGGCTTTGCAGTATTTCTGCCCTTGAAAGAAGGGGCTTGTTCTTGGGGGACTCTCTGCCTGCCATCGGACGGGCTCTCGTGAGGCTCCGGTCTGGCCCAGGACCTTCTGGATAGGAACACACACACACACTCACACACACACCCTTGGCCCGAAGGAAGCACCATCCATCCCTTTTCAAAAGAGGGAGGGGAAAAGGCTTCCGGGGGGGGTTGCCTCACCCCCCCACTGGATTCCCAGCAGCCCAAGAGCGGTGGGGGGGGAGCTGGGGGGCGAGCGTATCTGCGCAAACCAGGCACGCCCAAGCCAAGCTCACCGGTCCAAGCTCCGCAGGGGAGCAGAGCCCCAGGAGGAAGGAGCCCAGGGCACAGCAAGAGGCCCCCCAGGTTAGTCTCAGCGGAGCCAGAGGGGATCCAGTGGGAAGGGACGGCTGCCCACGGAAAGGAAGAAATGGGTGGATCCCTGGGAGGGGGGAGCTGGCGGGGACTGGGCAGCAGCAGCAGCAAAAGGTGAGGCTGGTGCAGGATCTTTCTCAGACAAGGGCAGCAACACTCAGGCTGACTCGCTAGTGCTTCACCGAGAGGGGCCAGGGAATCCCCCCCTCTTCTGCACCCCCCACAACCCCCCCCCCACAATGTCACCCAACAAGGGGGCATGCCTGACCTGGCCTGAGGCCCTGGGCTGCCTTGGTTCAGCCTCCGCCCTTCCTGGGGGGGGGGGGGAGAGAGAAGAGTTCCCAGTCTCCCCCCGAAGGGGGGGGGGCAGCCGCTGCCCTCCATCAGCAGTCCATCTATTGCCTTTTACAGCGGGTCCTCAATTAAGCCAGTCCTGATTAGGCCAGGACACTATGAGCCCTTTATCTCACAAGTGATAAAAGACGGGGGAAGGGCTACCACTCCCCACCAGACATAAATTACCCCAAGAATTCCCTTCAGAAAGGAACACCCTCACCAGGCTCATAAGACAGGCCGGTTGAGCCTCGTTCTCTGCCCTCGAGTTACGAGCGCTGGGTTGGCTGCCAGGTGGGTCCCGAGTTCCCTGGGCACAGCCAGGAAACGGCTCAGCAGCCCTGCTGCAACTCAGGTTGCCCCCCTCAACTGCACAACCCATATATGCCCACCTGCTCGCCTGGGCCCCCATCGATGCCGTATGCCCCATTCCAAAGGGCCAGGCAAGAGTCCGGTGCCTCTTTTATCCCCAGCCCCAGCAAGGCCTCTCCAGAGCCAAGGCCAGCAGGATGAGGGCGATGCCAAAGACCTGCCTCCGTGATGGCTCCTTCATGCCCGCCGACCCCTTGCTGCCCCTCCACACCAGAAACCAAGCCCTGACCCACATCCCAACCCCCACCATGTCATCTGGCCCAGGAGGAAACAGGGAAAGCTGCTTGATGCCACACCTTCTGGAAAGGCAGCTGGCCTTCCTGATACTTCCACAATTCTAGACTGCAATACGGCACGTCTCCAAGTAGGCCTGGTTCCGGAGCCAAGTACAAGCCGGGCAACACCAAGAAGCAGCATCCCTGCGGCCAGTGTCCTCATCGAGGAGAACCCCTCTGTGGTCACCACCAGGAAACGGACAGGCGGCTGGCAAGGAAAGCAGGGGAGAAGCCCAGCAGTGCCGCTGCTGCCCATTAAAGTCCCTCCCTGGGCAAAGAAACCAGATGTGGCCTGGTGCCAAAGAGCTCGTGATGTCATCACCAGTGGAACTTCCCCAGGAGGATGCTCCAGAGTCAGACCTCTCTCTCTCTCTCGCTCTACACACACACACACACACACACACACAGAGAGAGAGAGAGAGAGAGAGAGAGAGTCTTGCCACATGCAAGACCTGTGGGAAATGCCAAGAGATGTTGGAGGGGCTGGTCTTGTCCCCAGAAACCCACCCCCCGGGGCACTGGATCACACCTGCAGCCATTCCTGGAGGTGGGTTCTATGTGTGAGGGGGCACGGGGGGTGGGGGGTGGGGTGAGCCGCCTTGGCTACCGGCCTCCCAGCTCCTTGCTTGCCCACAGCCCTCGACCTCCTGGAGCCTCCCATGCCCTCTGAGGTGACCTGCCTGGGCAAGAGGTGCCCTCAGCTCCGCCAAGGTCCTCTAGGGTGCAAGAGGCCTTCTCCTTTCTCTCCCTCAGGGCAGGCAGGTGCCTCCCGAATCAGGCCCACCCCACCCCACCTTCTCCATGAGGCAGCTGGGCTATGGGGCAGCCCCCCACCCCACCCCACCCTGAGCCCATGGGACATGCTGGTGCAGAGCTGCCTCCCTGCTTCCCCAGCTGGTTCTAAAAAGGCCTCCCAAGGAGATTGGGCGTGGGGAGATGAGGGCCAGGCCTGGTGGGTCAAGAAGCCCCTTGGCTGGTCAGGGGCGGCTGTGGCCAGGGATGACGGCGGGCAACACGGGAGCCAAAAGGGGCAACCAAGCAGGGCCACGCAAGTCCAGCAAGGACAGCAGAAGGAACCCCACTATAATTTGTGGGGCACCCACCCTTTCCCTACGCCTGCCACCAACAAATGCTTAGGGTGGGGGGCTCTTCTTCCCTCCCCCAAGGTGCCTTCTGGGTCCAGTCTCCAGAGGGAGAGCCATCCCGTGCCAGCTCTTGCCTCTCAAGGAAGATGGCAGCCTGAGCCCCCCCCCCACAAAGGTTTGGCTGGGGGTGGGGTGGCAAGTCACAGCTCAGAATCTTTGTGACTTCCTGCGCTGTGCTTTGGGATCACACAACACAGCTGGCACCAAATGAGGATTCGGGAGGCAGACCTGCAAAGCAGCGCCACGGAGGCCTCCCTGAGAGGTAGGTCCAAGGAAGGAGCAGCATTTCAGCCGCCCAGGCATCCCGGAGGAATCCTTGAGCTGGAGGAGTCCTCCAAGGGCATCCAGCCCAGCCACCCCTGGCTCAAGACAGGGGTCCACATCAAGGCGGACCTGACGGCTGGAGGTCTTAACTTTCTCCAGCGTTGTAGCCCCCCCACCCCACGCCAGAGCTCCTCGGACCGATAAGTGCGCGACTCTAACTGGAGCCGGCTCACCGCTTCCCAAAGGCAGCCCAGAGAAGGAAGGGGGGCGCTTCGTGTTGGGGTTGCTCGCCCCCAGAGATGTTCACCAGGGAAGGTGTCCCCACCGTCCTGCCCTGAATCAGGGCGAGCTCCTCAGCAAGGCCATGGCGCAAGCAGCATCTCTCTGAGCCGTCTGGCAGGAGGAGGCGGCGGCCAGCGCCAGCAAGGGAAGACCCCCTTCCCCGCCCAGGCAGCACCACGACTCTCGCCGGAAGGGGAGGCCGCCCCTCGGAGCGGGTTTGGGCCGTGGCAGAGATGGCGGACGATGGCTGGCAAGCATCCCACCCCCTTGGCTGGGCCCCGCCGCTGGTCCCATCCAGGCAGCCCTGCCGCTGGTGGGCTTCCGATGGAGGAGGCCCTTCCTCGGGGCGGGGCGAGTGGAGGAGGGGCCGGCGGGCTCAGTGGGTTGGGGGCTGGCAGGGGCTTCATGGGAGAAGGGAAGGGCCGGGCGCTTTCCACCAAACCCGAGAGCAGGGGAATCCGAGCTCCCCCCCCCCGCCCAGTCCCCAGCCTGTGGTGACGGCAGAGGCGGCACCCAAGGGATCTGGCCCGGCAGGTGGGCAGACGGAGCCCCCCCCCCCGGGCTTTTCCCTTCCCTTCTCCTGAGGCGCCCCCTGGGCTGGGACGCAGGATGGCGGGGGGGGGGCTCGACCACCCAGCCCCCAACCCACTGGAGGAGCTGCCTGCGCATCCAAGCAGCCTGGTGGAGCTGCTGGTCCCAGCCAGCCAGCCAGCCAGCCATTCCGCCAATGCAGCCTGGCCTCGGCTACAGCACCCACGGCTCCCCCTTGTGGCTGCGAGTTCCACAGGCCGTGGCTCACCTCTCTGCCTCTCAGCAGTGCCTGGCATCCCCCTCCCTATAAGGGTACCTGCTTTCCCAGATTGCTCCTTATTTGGCCTTTCCCCTCTTCACATAATCAGCCACAAGTATGTAACTCTTGGGGGGGGGGTCTGTTTAACCACGACCATCACTACAGCTCCTTCCCTCTTCCCCAGCTCTGGCATGCCTTTTTAAATGTTCATTGAGCAAGAGACACATCTCATCCAGGCAACCCTGTTTTTTTAATTATTTCAATGACTCTATGGCTACAGCATTTGGGGCTCTTTAGTCTGGAAAGAAAAGGCGCCTGAGGGGGGGGAAATGATTGAGACGTACAAAATAATGCAGGGCATGAGTAAAGTGGATAGAGGGAAGCTCTTCTCCCTCTCACAAAATACCACAACTAGGGGACATACATTCAAATTGAGGGCTGGGAGAGTGAGAACAGACCAAAGAAAATATTTTTTCGCCCAGCATGTTGTTAGTCTGTGGAACTCCCTGCCACAGGATGTGGTGATGGCATCTGGCCTGGATGCCTTCAAAAGGGGATTGGACAGATTCCTGGAGGAAAAGTCCATCCCATGTGACAAACCTTGATGGAGATGTGTAATCTCCAGGCTTAAAACTGGGGTACTTCAAGGGCCAGATGCAGGGGAGTGGGATCAGGAGACAGAGATCTAGCCTCGTGTGCTCCCAGAGGCATCTGGTGGGGCCACTGTGAGATCCAGGAAGCTGGACTAGATGGGCCTTTGGCCTGATCCAGCATGGTGGCTCTTCTTCTTATGTCCCCTTCCTCTCCACACCAGCTGCACAAGGTGCCCACCGAAACATCCATCAGCCACAACAGAGACCCCTCAGATGCCCACTCCCCCACCCTCCGTCTGTTGGCAAGGAGGCAGCAAAACCAGAGCCTGTCACTGGGGTGGAAACAGGGACGAAGGCAGGAGAAGCATGGAAATCGAGCCCTCTCACTCCCCACCCCCATCCCCTCTGGTAAGATGGGGGGTGGCATCACAGATAGATTGGATCCTCCTCCTTCTCTTTTCTCCTGACCTCCCCCCCCCGCCAGCCAGGTGGGGCATCTTTGTCTGCTGCAGCTGCCAGGCGCCTCCTGCAGGATTCTGCCCCCCAAGAGCGCTGCCTTTTCAGGGCATGGCACCCTCCTGACAAGGAGGAGGAGGAGGAGGAGGGGGAGGTCCCTTAAAAAACTGGCACCTGCCCATGGTTGGTCTTGGGGCAAGACATGTCCAGAAGCACACACACTGTGCCTGGGAAAGCCACAGGGGTCATGCCTGCCTCCGAAGAGGAAATAGGAATAGGAATCTTTATTGTCCTTGCCCCCTTGCAGGAACAACGGCTGATGTTCCACCTCAACGGCCACTCCTTCCTTGTCGTGACTGCTGCAGGGGAGGGGGGGCAGAATTAGTCACCCACCACCACCACTACCAGGTCAGCAGCACCACCTCCAGGCTATTCCTGGGGGATGGGTGTGTTGCAGTTCCCGTGGTAAATCTTGACGTGGCCGTCGCACTGGAAGTAGTGGTCGAAGACGTCACTGTAGCCGTGGTCGCGCCACCAGGTGCAGAGCTGCCGGTTCCAGGTGCAGTCCAGGGTGTAGAAGAGCTGCGGGTGTTCCATGCCCACCAGGGTGAAAAAGTCCTGGTCGCCCAGGTGGCCCCGGAAGTGGAACTTCTCGGCCAGCCTCTGCATGGCCCCGGCCTCCAGCAGCCCGTTGTAGAGCTCCGAGCGGCGCATGGCCTCCAGGTCCAGCAGGAGCACCCCGCTGTTGAAGCCAGGCAGCCCGTCGGGGGGAGGGTCCCCCACTTTGGTCCCAGGGTGCTCCTTGCGGTACTGCCAGAAGATGTGCCTTCCGGGGGGGGGGGGTAGAGAAGATGCTGAAACCTGGACCAGGGAGCGAGTTGATACCCCCAGCCCAGCACCTGCTCAGCCCGGCTCTGCCCCCCCACCCCCACCCCCACGTTCAACCCACACCTTTCCAACTGGACCCAGAGCAGACTGGCAGCTAGATGGGCGGTAGAGAAAGCCAATCAATCAATCGATGGACATTAAGAGCTGGAAACGAAGATGCGGGGAGTGCAAAGAAAGCAAGGCTAGTGAGCCCCCAAGAAAGAAGTTCTGGAGAGGCAGTGTGATTTGGGGGGGCAGTTGAAGAAAGGAGGCCTCTTTACACTGGGAGCGGCAAGGGAGGGGCAAGGCAACCAGGCCAGCCCCCCCTTCCCTCCCTTCTCTCCTGGAGGCTGCCAGGCAAGCACTGTCTTGCCCCCCCCTGCCCTACCCAACCTACCCCCCAACTGATAAGAGCTTCCAACTCTGAGCTGTTTTCCCTGCCATGCTCAGGGTGGTGGTGGTGGTGGCAGAACAGATTCCACTCCCCCCACCCCCGCCCCCTGGGCCTTTTTGGATGGCTTGCAGCACCCAAGAGGGCAGCAGCAGCAAGAGGAGGAAGAAGAAGAAGAATCAGGAAGGGAGCAGGGTGTGTGTGTGTGTGTCAAGGATCTTCAAAGCCATTGTTTTCCCACCCAACGTGCAGCCCCCCCGCCCCCCACGGCCCGCTGGGCATTCCAGCCATGGCACAGGGCAGCCCCTAGGATCTGCCGCCACCACCCAGGAGGAGCAAAGAGCACCCCCACGCCCAATGCCACAGCCAAGTGTAACTCCCCAGCATCCAGCCCACCTTCAAAAGTCGGCTGGCCGGCAGACCCAGGCCCCTTGCAGGCTCTCCTGCCCCTCTGGGCAGCTTCTGGTCCCACCCGGGGCCCTCCTCAGCCCCCTCGCTCTGGGCTGGCCTCAGATGCAGCCAGGTGCCTAAAAGCCCTTTTGGGGCAACTCTCTTCAACCAGGGGAGGGCCTGCCTCTGGCCATTGGGACCCCACCCCTGCCGTCTCTCTGCTCCGCCCTGTCCAGCTAGTGTCCCAGAAGGAAGCCAGAGCTGTTGGGGGTGCTGGGGGGGGTGGGGAGGACAGAGGGCAGGTCCCATTTCCAGAGGTATCCTCTGCTCTGTCCTAAAGAGGCAGGAAGCCCATCCTCAGGTCAGTCCATGCGTGCAGAGAGCCTCTCCACACACACACCCCGACACACACACACACACACACTGCAGGGAAGCAGGGAGGCTGGAGATTCTGCTGGAGAGCCACCTTCCGCTGGGCCAGACAGGCAAGGGAACCTCCTGGGAGCCAGATCCTCTGTTCACACCCACCCACACAGGCACACCCACCCACAGACACGGCCACAGCCTTTCCAAAGAACCAACCGGTAAACTGGCTGCATCTCTCGGGCGATGCCAATCACGGCTCCTTCGGGGAAGTTGTCAAACTCATCAAAAAGCTCCCGGATGTTGGCCCGATATTCCACGTCCAGATCCACCTGGATGATGCGTGAAATCTCTGGAAGAGGAAGAGACCGAGAAATCAGCCAGGATGGTGGGGGCAGCCCCACCAGGGCCACCCCCCCCCCAGAAGACCCCCCCCCAAGTTTGGACCCTGGGCTGGGCTCCGGACTCTCTGACCCCATGCAGAGTAGACCAATCTCTTCCCATGGGGCATAAGCTGCCCCTTGAGAAGACAGATAGAAAGCTTAGGATCCACCCTCCCTCCGCACGCTGACCCCAAAACAGATGCACAGGCGCCCCCACGGCCCCTGGCAGCGGCTGGGAACTCAGACCCATGGAATCTGCCCTTTTATTTTTAACAGCCATCCACGCCGTCTCCTCTTCCCACAAGTCCAGAGCACCTGGGGGTCCATCCCCTCTCCGTCCCACCCACCCACCCACCCCACAGCCAAGGCACTGCCGCTCCAGCCCCAGCCACGTGGCAGCATGTGGGCCTATACCTGTGTCTGCATTGATGCCTGTCCCAAAGCAAGTAAGAATGGAAAATCCTGGGCATGTCTTAGAGATTGCCATAAGAATGGTCTGGTCTCTGGGTGTTTCTGCAAATTTTGTTGCATCAGTATTCTATGTATATATAGAATCATAGAACAACAGAGTTGGAAGTCCAACCCCCTGCCATGCAGGAACCCCCATCACAGTATTTCCGACAGATAGCCATCCAGCCTCTGCTTAAAAACCTCCCAAGGAGGAGACTCCACCACCCTCCTTTGGGGCAGCATATTATTCCACTGCCGAACAGCTCTAATCGTCATGAAGTTCTTCCTAACGTTCAAATGGAATCTCTTTTCCTGTAGTTTGAGACCATTGCCCCAAGTCCTAGTCTCTGAAGCCATGGAAAATAAACCAGTCCTTTCTTCAATGTGACATCCTTTCAAATATTTAAACAGAGCTATCCTATCCTCCCCTCAGCCTTCTTTTTGAAAGGCTAAACATTCCCAGTTCCCTAAGCTGCTCCTCATAAAACATTTCTTCCAGACCTTCAACTATCCTGGTCGCCCTCCTCTGGACCCGCTCGAGGTTGTCAACATCCTTTTTAAACTGAGGTGCACAGAAGTGGACACTGTACAAGGACAGTAATCTGTACAATGACAATAATCTGGAACTGAAATCCAACCCACCATGGCAGGCCCCAGGAGGCCATTCCTTCTCTCTCCCCCCCCCCCCAAGAGCCTGGTTGGGTCCTTCCAGGAGGGCCCAGCTGCCCAACTGCAGCTACAGCCCAGGTCCCTTCAAGTCTGTGTGAGCAGCCGCAGCAGCAGCAAAAAGAGGGACCCCCCCATCGGTGGTGGCAGACAGGGATTGTGCAGGGCTGGAAGAGGGTGAGGGTTAGGGGCTGGTGCAGGGACAGG
>JAHTLZ010000151.1:101898-112174 GCA_023846285.1 Phrynocephalus versicolor
AGAAAGAAAGAAAGAAAGAAAGAAAGAAAGAAAGAGGAGGAGGGAGGAAGAAAAAAAGAAAAAGAGGGAGGAAGGAAGGAAGGAACTGGGCTAGCGCAAGTGTGCGAGGCCCCCCGTCAAGTTCGGCTAGGGTGTGAAAGGGCGGACGATGACCTGGGTGCCAAGGGGAACAGCTCACTTGGGGTACAGAAGTGAGACCAGCAGCGTGACACAGTTTCCGAGGCATTAAAGGCATCACCTCCTTTGAACTTAATTTGAAACTCTTTTTAACCTTAGTTTCCATGTGGTAGCCCTCAGGCACTTAGGGCCAGCAAAAGTAGACTTCAGTCTGTTCAAAGTTGGACGGCCCTGCGCTAAAGAAACTACTGGGCGCCCCAGGCCGGACCAACGCACCCTGGAGCCGGACTCAAAGAGAAGGCAAGCTTCCCCTCCTGTATCCCAAACACCAGCGCCGCCTCAGGCAGCAGGCCAAGCGCTCCAGCATCCCACGGGCGCTGGCAGGCGAGCGGCATGAAGGGAGGGCGTCTGGCCGGCTGCCTGAGAAACAGGGACCACCGTGCTTGGCAAGCAGCCCACCCCCCAGAATGCCAGGAGGAGGGCGCACCCTCTGGAAGGCAGGTTCCAACTCGGCAGGGCAAGGCAGCTTGGGAGCAGAGGCCTGGCTGGCGTCCTGGGAAGGAGAGGGAATGAATGATGCCCCCCTCCATGCACACACACCTGCTCCAGAGTCAAAGGGGGTTTGGCCCTCATCCCCAAAGAGCTCCATGGGGAGGAAGGGCATCTGCTCAGGCTGGCAGGGGCACCACACACACACACACACACACACACACACACATGGGGCTGGGCATGTGGACAGTTGGCACCCAGCGTCCCCTTCCCGTACCTTCTGCTGAATGGTGGAGTGCTTCTGCTCCATCTCCCTCTTCTCCCGGGCGGCATCTGTGGCCAGGCGGTCCAGCTGGGAAAAGGAAGGAAGGAAGAGGCCGCCAGGCCTTGAGTGGACAGACTCCAAGGGGATCAGGAGCCTCAGTCTACACGGGAAGAAGGCACCAGCCGACGGCCTCAGGTGGGCCCAGGAAGCTCACACACACACGCTCACGCTCACTCACACACACACACACACACACACACACACACACACACACACACACACACACACACACACGCTTGCCCAGAGGCTGCTGCCTCGGCTCCCACCTCTGGCACTCGGGCTTCTAAGGCAGCTCGGCTGCGGCATCATCACAGCAGCAGCAGCAGGAGGCAGCAGGCAGCCAGGGGGAAAAGACGACTCCTGCTGCTGCTGGAGCTCCCTTGGCTCTGGGGGCCTGGACAGAAGGCTGGCCCGACAAAGGACCCTTCCTCCGGCAGCCCCGGCTGAGGGAGCATCGCTCTCCACAGAGGCAGCAGAAAAGGCCACCAAGTAGCCACCCCGGACCCCACCCCCACCCCCCACTCCCGACCACAGCTGAAGGGGGGGGGCTAATCCTAACCTCAGCATGCAAGCAGGCAGGCAGCCAGAGAGTGGCCAGGAGCCGCCTCCTCCTCTGCTCCCAGTTGCAGCCCAGCCCAGGGCTTCCAGCCACCAGGAGAGAGCGGCTACGGCCAGGGCCCTCTCAGTGCCGGTGCCAACCTCCTGGGCCCACGAGGCCACGGCGGGGCCACTGCCCAGAGCCAAGCGACTGCCTGAGGCTACCTGCTGAGAAGCCACCGGCCAGCAAGGCCCGCAAAGCCTCCATCCCCTTCAGCATTGGACGGCTCTGCTGATCCTGCCCAGAAGCCACTCTGGCCCCGGGTTTGGGGAGAAGGCCCTGGCCCTTCCTCCAGCCCTCCTCCTCCCAGGGGCCCCGCTGGCGTCTCTCACCTGAGCTCCCAGGTCCTTCATGAAAGGTGCCAGCTCACTGAAGAGGTCGTAGCCCTGGTGGAAGAAGGCCAGGTGGGCGTACATGAAGGACAGCATCTGGGGAGGGAGAGAACGGTACTGACACCCCAGCCGGAGGGGCAGAATTGGGTCCCACCAGGGAGCCCCGTTTGGGCCGGCCGGCTGGCTGTGTGCCAGGCTGAGCGCCTGCAAGCCTGTCTCTCTTGAGAAAGAGCCCCTACCACCACCACCACCACCACCACCACCACCCTCCTCCGCCTCCTCCAGGCACAACGCCTGGGCTCCCACCCACCCCACTAACCAGAATCGCCAAAGAGAGGCAGGCCAAGGGGAGCCACCTGCACGTGGAAGAGCTGGGCTGGAAGGGGAAGACCAGACCGACTACCCTTGGGCAGTGGCAGGGCCACCCTCCAGCCACCGGCCCACCAGCCACCTCCACTGGCCGGCCCACAAATTGTGGCACCAGGGGAGCCTCCCCTTCTCTCACATCCCTCCCCCCCCCAGCAATCAAGAGCTACAAAAGTCAAAGCTGCACAGAGGGAGAGCAGCTGGATCAGCTCAGAGGATGCTCTGCTGCTGCCCCCCCCTCAGGTACCCACACACACACACACAACGTCCCTGGCATCCTGCCTGTCCCACCCCCACCCCCACCCAGGCACAGACAGACAGAGTCTCTTCTCAGTAAACTCAAAGGAGCAGCCCAGCTGCAGGCCAGAGGCAGAGGTGCCTCTCCATGAGAAATGCAGAGCACAAAGAGGTCCCCCCAAGAGCGAATGGCTTCCTATGGCCAGCGTATACCCCCACCCCCACCACACACCACCCCTGGGGTCTAGCCAGCGGGATGAGAGATAGACGGCTGCCCAATGTCAGATGGGATCCCTTGATTCCCCCCTTCCTGATCCTGCCCAGGAACCCTACCGATTTCAGGATCTCTGATCTTCTCTTGGATTGGAGAACATTAATCTGAGGGAAACAAGGAGCAAGAGGTGAGGGAAATGGGAGAGGCCGGTGGTCCCCCAGTGAGGCCACAATCCATCATCCCCCCACCCCACCCCCCGCAGCAGCCAGGAGCGTTGCGCCCCCCCCCCCCCCACCAGAGGAACAGAAAGGAGGGAGAACAGCCAGCCATGGAAGGAGCCAGGTGGTTGGCCCCTCAGTCAGAGGCCTCTGCCCACCCGGGATGGCAAGGTGGTGCCTAGGACGGCAGGAAAGGGTACTAGGAGGCCCCTCTGACCCTTTTGCCAAGCCCCGGGGGTGGGGGGTGGGTCTTACACAGGGGAAGGGAAGGGAGGGGGGGCTGCCCAAAGAGCTCCAGATTCGCCAGCGTCCCTCCTTCCCACCGCAAAGGAGATGCAGGGGTAAGGCTCCTCCGTTCCACCTCCCGGCCTCCTCGCAGCCTGCCTCTCCCCTCTGCCCACCAACGGGCTTTCACTGGCTCAGGCAGGGGAGCTCTTCTCTGCTTTGATGGGCCTCCCCTCTCGTCCCCCCCCTTCTTGTCTCTGGGACTCAGCAACCCACCGACAGCCCTCAGCCCAGTCCCGCAACCCCTGGTCCCAGGGAGCGCCAGGCAGACCAACCCGCCCTCCCCAGGAGCCTCTTCCAGAGAGGAGCCCCAAGGGGAACAGCGAGAGGAATCTGGCTCTCGAGGCGGGGGCGGTGGGTGGGCGGGAGAGGGATGCTCACCTGGAGGACGTAGTCGAGGGCAATGTGGCGGAAGCACTTGCGGGTGGCTGTCAGGATGTTGGTTGCCTCTTCGACCTCGTGCTGCTTGTTCCGAGGGACCTGGGCATTTTTGGCCAGGGCGTTCTCCTTCTCCTCGCTGACCTTCTCAAACTGCTTCTTGGCATCTTTAAACTTCCGAATATCCCTGAAGAAGGCAAGGGAAGCATGCCAGCCGGATCTTCCACCCAGGCTCCTCTCCTCAGAGAAGGCCCACCTATGCTGCTGACGCCAGCACCTCCCTCCTGCCACCGGCCTTCTCTCTTCCTACGGGCACCACAACAAGGCCAGGGGGCACTCCTCAGGAGGAGGTGGGGGGCAGCAAATGCGTCTGAGACAGAGGAAGCGCCCTCCCCATGGAGCGGAGAAAGGACACTGCTCTCAGGGTACCACCAGCAAAGAGCTGAGAGGGGACAAAGACAGCCGGAGCACCCACTTTGTTTTGGGCACATTAAGGAGTCTTCATGGCTCACCCTCAGCCAGGCTTTGTCAAAGACAAATATTTGCAAAACACTGAGTGTTAACTTACTCTTTAACAAACATCTGCAGCTGGGCTTTGATGGATCGTTGGGTTTGGTCAAACAGGATCTGGAAGGCAGAGAAGAATGGGGAAGAAGTGAGGAGTGGGACCAGCACAGCACAGCTGGCCCGCCCCCCCCCCCCCCCCGCACACACACACACCGTTCACCTTGTGGGACATTATTCCCTCTACATGTGCATGCACACACACACGCCGCTGCTCCCCATGGAATGAGCTTCTGACATCTGGGCAGGCTTGCAGGTCACAGCAGCAAGGGTGGCAGCTGTTTTGGATGGGCGCAGGGTCACCACAGGAAATGCTAGGTCTGTTCTGACTTATCTGCACCCCACACCCACCCTCCTATGAACATAAGAAGAACCCTGCTGGATCCAAGGGCCCATCAAGTCCAGCTTCCTGTATCTCACAATGACCCCACCACATGCCTCCAGGACTACATGAGACTAGATCTCTGTCTCCTGATCCCACTCCCCTGCATCTGGCCCTTGAAGTACCCCGGTTTTAAGCCTGGAGATGACACATCCCCTTCATGGCTTGTCACCAGTGATGGACTTTTCCTCCAGGAATCTGTCCAATCCCCTTTTGAAGGCATCCAGGCCAGATGCCATCACCACATCCCGCAGCAGGGAGTTCTACTGAGCTATGCTAGTCTAGAGTCCTCCTTGGCTGCATGCCCTGGGGCCTTCCCTTGGTGGTGGAGTGTTTCCTGCAGAGCTGCTTGGGCTGTTGGGGGCAGCAGGCTAGGCAGGAGCTTAGAACAGCAGCATGATGGAGTTGGAGGGGACTCGGAGGCCGTCGGGTCCAAAACCCCTGCTCCAGAGTGAACAGGCACTTTCTTCCTCTGGTGGCCGCCCTGGTCCACCCCTTGGCACTGGGCCTGGTTTCTGTCACTGTGGGGCTGGGTGGATTCTCTCTTTCCAGCAAGGTGGGAATATCAGGGGGCCCAAGTCCCTTGGGGTGGCGTGGGAGCAAAGGCAAGGTCAGAAGCCAGAGCAGTGGTGCTGGCGTTGTGTCAGGAAAGCCTGTGAGCAAGACAGCGACAAGGGGGACTCCATCCTGCCCCTTTTTTCCTCCCTCCCCAGCCCCGCCCCCCACGGTGGCTCTCAGCCTCTGCCCCCCACCAGGGAGAGAGAGAGGCCAGCCTTTCTTCCTTCTTCTCGGTCAACAGGATCTGCCTGCAAGCAGATGACAATCCCAAGCAGGAGTCTGCAGCCAGTCTCCGTTGGAACGCGGCTTGGCCAGGAGGCAACCCACCGATTCCCCACCCCCACCCCCGTTTCGCTGCTCAGGAAGGGAGGAGGAGCAGGACTGTTTTCTCAGATGAAAAACCAAGGCAGCAGAGCCCAGGGGTGCAGGGTGCGGTTCCAGGGAGGTTGGAAAAACCCCGCCATCACATGCATGCCACACCACTCGCCAAAGCATCTCCAACGAGACAGGGAGGGGACGGAGGCAACGGGGGTGAGTCTTCCCTTAGAAGCTTCTTCAGGCACCTGAACAAGACAGTCTAAGAAAGGCCGAGGCCCCCTGCATATCCCGTGGGGGGCTGCCACTCTTGCGCTGCCTCCCCCAACGTACCGTGTGGTAGTTGATCATCTCCTGGAGGCTGTCCGAGAACTTGGTCAGGCTGGCCTGGAATGGAGCAAGCAACGAGAACACAGTGGTCAGTCTTCCTTCCAGGCGCCCAGCAACTGGCCGTAGGTGTTCATTTCCCGGGCCAGTTCAAAGTACCTGTTGCGACCCATAAAGTTCCTGGAGCAGGACATTTGGGTCCAGGCCACTTAAAGGAGGAGCATCTGGCCCCACATCCTGCCCCCTCCCCCAGCCCCTGGGCCATTTGAGGAACAGAAGCCTCGTGGTGCAGTGGTTAAATGCCTGTACTGCAGGTAAAACTGTGCTCACGGCCTGGGCTTCAAACCCAGGTAGCAGGCTCATGGTTGGCTCAGCCTTCCATCGTTCCGAGATTGGTAAAATAAGTACCCAGCTTGCTTGGGGTTGGGGGGGGGGGACAAATGTGCAGCGTGCATGCTGTAATTAAAAACTATAAACTGCTCAGAGACTACTTGAAGTGATATGGGGCGGTATATATAAGCAGGACACTTTTTGCTTTCTCACAGGGGCAGGGCCTCAAGGAGGGCCTTCTTTTCCCCCCATGGCTGCTCCGCCCCACCTATGGGGTTCTCTGCCTCAGGAGGCTTGGGTGGAGTGGGAGCTTCCTTTCAGTGGCCCCATCCCCTATTAAGCTGGCCTTTTGAACTCTGGATGCACTTGCAGGATTTTAACCACATCATTTAAACTTGTTTTAAATGTTTTTTTTAGCGACCACTGTTTTCAACACTATTTAAGTTTAACCCTATTTTAATATTTTACTTTTTTTAAGCTGCTGTACCTTATCTTGAGTCCCTACCTTGGCAGAAAAGCAGGATACAAACAGAGTAAATGGATGAATTAATTTCAGCAGACAAGCACGAGAGGCCAGCACAAGCCTCCTAATTATAGAGACACAGGCTGGATTTTGCATTTGATATAAATCTCCTCATGCCTGCCACTCTCAAAATCTCACAAAGAGCTAAACAACAACAGAAGCCTTCACTCTGAAGCCATGGCAACTGGGCTTTTTTTCTTGCGGGATTGAAATGTTTCGCTACATATCCAAGCAGCTTCTTCAGTCTGAGGAAGGTTGGCAAGAGGCTTCCAATTGATAGTTCACCTTGGTTTCCCCCCACTCTGGTCTGAATACACTTTATTAGGTGGACTCAGCTGACCTGCGTGACTGAGAATCTCCACCAACATTTGCTCTGCAGCCAAACGGGCTTCACTTCAAGCAGTGGTTTCCCTGCCCTGGGTCCCCAGATGTTTTTGGACTAAAACTCCCAGAAGTCTTCACCACAAGCTGTGTTGACCAAGATTTCCGGGAGTTGTAGTTCAAGAATACCTGGGGAGCCAAGGTTGGGAACCACAAGACTTCAAGCAACCAGGGAGACAGCCTCCTTGGATGAGCCAAAACCTAAGGTGCCTCCTGCCTGTGGACAGCCATGTGCCACTTAGTGCCACTGCCTAACCGCTAGGGGAAGTTTTACATATCGAGGCCACACAGGTTCTCAAGAAGCCACAGGCCAGGCCATGTTGGGACCACTGCAAGAGATCATCCGCAACCTCTCCTGCTGGGCCAACGTGGGTGCCCGCCCGCACTTACCTCCATCAGGGCGTCCTTGCTGGAGTATTGGGCAAGGTCCCGGATGCCATTGGTGAACTGCTTGTTTGCAGCACAGAAGGCTTTCCCCGTGTCAATCATGGCGATGCAAAGCTTCACCAGCTGGAAAAGGGGGGAAAGGCCACCAGCCCTCGAGGCAATCAGAAGCCCCAGAGAAGGCCAGGCCCCACACCAGACGGAGCCCGCCTGCCTGCCTGGACCCTCCACCGCCACTGCCGCTACAGGCCCCAGCCCAGCCCAACTGGCCACTAATACCCAAGGACCCATGGCTGCTTCTGCTACAGGGAACAAGACCCACTAGCCCCCGAGCCCCTCTGAAAGGGGGAAGAAAGCACCGGCTGAAGCAACACACACAAGAGAGCAAGGTCAGCTTGGGGGGGGGGGGGAGACAGACCGGGCTCAAGGCCTGTCAGACAAAACCGGACTGTTTCAGAGGCACCTTTGCGCCTACAAAGCCCCGGGGTGTTCTGAAGAGGCCCTCCAGAGGCAGGGGCCTGGGGGGAGGGTCACTCACCTTGTCTAGTTTCACCTCCAGTTCGGCCACATCTCCCTCCACATCCTCCAGGGCAGCTCTGCAAGGGAAAACCCGAGAGATGACGAGACTTCACGGACACAAAGTTGTTGTTCTATGACCAAACATGTACACACACAGATGAACGCCTCTGTATGTATAAAGCCTGCCGTGGATCGGTCTCGCTCACCCAGGCAGGCAGGCAGGCAGCACACAACCTGCAGATCCCACACCGCTCGCTCGCCTCCAGGAAGACCAGCCTGGGCAGCTCAGAAAAGCAGAGCGCCTTTCCAACTGCTCCCCCTTCAGCAGGAGAAAGAGAAAGGGGTGGAGGGAATGCTTGGCTGGAGGGGTGGGGGGTGTCTCATCACTTGAAGCTAACGCTAGAGGGGAGGGGTGCTCCACATTCTCCTCTGGCTCAGCACAGGCACAACCCTGTGGGCCACCTGCCCCCCCCCCAAGAGGCAGCACATGCCCCCCCGACTCCCTGCCAGGACCAGGGACGACCCTCTCCCCCGAGGCACCCCAAAGGCCAACTCCTCCTCCAGAGCAGCCCTCTTTGGCTCTGCTCCCGACACAGCCGGGGGGGGGGAGCTGCCAGATGGAGGGAGGGGGTTTCCAAGAGTCATCCCACTGGGAGGGGAGCATCACCGCTACCTAAAGCTTCCACTCACAGTGGGAGAATTGCACAGCGTTCCCCCTTCCCTGCAGGCAGGCAGCAATGCTCCTTGCTTTGCAGGGGCCTCTCGGCTGGAAAGAGTCCTTCCAAGCCAGAGAAAGCCACGGCCCCTGCTGCTCTGAGAACGGCGGCATCCACCTTCTTCCTGTCCAGGCAGCTCCTCCACGGCTGTGCCCCAGAGCCCAGCTGCAGGAGCCCCAAGAGGGAGGGGAGGGTGCAAGGGAGCAGTGCCCCAGCCTCTGCCCTTCCCCTTCCCTGGACACTTCCCTTTGAGCCTTGGAGGCAACCGGGAAGGGTAAGAGCAGAAACAGGTGCCTCCCCCTCAAGGGGAAGGCAGGAACTGACTGCCCCCCTCCCTGCCAGCTTGCCTACAGCTGTGTCCTCTCACTGGGCAGGAGAAGAAGCAGATTAAGCAGGCACCCAGTCCTCCTGGAAAGGACCGGTAGCCAAAATGGTCCCCAGAGGGAGCTCCCTGCACTCCTTCACCAAAGAGCTAAGTTGCAGCGCAGAAACGGGAAGTTTGCTTGGGCTTTTCTGTATCAAAGAGAGAACAAACACCAGCAACCACGTGAAAGAGAAAAGCAGACAACGGTCACTCAGCCCTCCCTTCAGACACACCAGGAGTCGTCGAAAAGGCACGTCCAGTTGCCTCCCGATCAACAGCAGACGATCCATGGGCCCCTCTGCAGCCCGGGGCTCTCAGCAGAGCAGCTGGCCAAAGGCACTGCTCAAGATACCACGCTGGGGCTGTAGGGTCTTTGCTCAGCAGCCCTCCCAACCTCTCAAGGTTAAGCTCACTCCTCTTTCCCACCCGTCCTGCCTGAAGGCAAAACGCTGGTGCCCCCAGCCGCCCCCACCCACCCCCCAACACACACACACACACAAGCAGCCTTCCCTCTCTGCAGGACAGCTGCTGCTGCAATGTAGGCGTTCCCCAGCAAGTGGGAGTAGCAATCCAAGAACACATGGGTGAGGCAAGGCTGGGTGGGTGGGTGGGCTGCTCCCGACCCACTTCCAGTGAGGGGTACCTGGGCCTTTAGGCTGGGAGTAGTTCTGCACCAGGGCCAGGGCCTCCTTACCGGGGCTTCTTGTTCCACGAGACCCTGCATGGTGCTCTGCCACCCTCTCCTCCTCTCCCTAGGCTGATGGGAAATGCCCGGGGATCTCCTCCTTCCCACCCGGTCCTCAGCCCAGCTCTGTGACATCCCTCTGTGAGAGCAGGGGCGGGTGACCTGCTGGAGGGGAGCCTGCCAGGCCTGCTCCAGAGAAAGGCCTTCTTGGGCAGCTGTTTTCCAGCCCCCTCCTTTCCAGGGGAGCTGCGGGGGGGGGGGCAGGAGGCTCCTTCTTTCTCCCTGAGCCGCAGCGGCCCCATCCCTGGGAGGCCGCTGGTTGTCCTTGCCCTGGGCATTTCCGAACCACGGGTGTTCTTTGCAGGTTGTAGGAGAGGCTCACCCCCCGGCAGTGCTTCCTCAGCCCCCGGCGCCACGGGGTGGGGGCGCCCAACCCGGCAAGATTCAGCACCAGGGGCGGGCAGGCAGGCAGGCAGGTTATTGGCCTTTGCGGCGGCGGCGGGGAAGGGCTGTGCTGGTCCCAGTGGTCCTCCTCCTCCGCCGCCGCCCTTGAGCCCAGGCGACCGACCTGCGCAGCGAAGGGCTCTCGGGGGCTCCAGGGGCAAAGCTTTGCCACGGTCAGCGCGTCCGCCCCAGGCCACCTCCCACCCCCACGCAGCCCCCCCCCCC
>JAHTLZ010000151.1:112184-125320 GCA_023846285.1 Phrynocephalus versicolor
GGGGGGGGGGGGCTCTGCCGTCCCAGGTCGGGGAAGAAGACCTCGGGCTCCCTGGAGGGAGGGAGGGAGGAGGAGGAGGAGGAGGAGGAGGACCACCTCCGGCTGACCGGCCGGACTCCGCCCTCGAGGGACCCGGGCGGGGGGGAGGGGAGAGAGGGGCGCCTCCTGTTGCTGCCCTCCTGGGGGTGGGGGTGCTTCTTGGTTCCTCCCGCCGCCGCCTCTCCCCCCCCCCCCGCAGGCCCCGCTTCCCCTGCCTGGGCGCTCCCTGCGGGCCCTTCCTGCCTGCCTGCCTGCCTGGGGGAGGAGAAGAAGAAGCCCAAGGGAGGCCCTTCCTCTGGCGGAGGAAGGAAGGAAGGAAGGAAGCAAGCAAGCGGGGCCCCGGCGGCGGCGGCGGGCAAAGCGGATGCCTCACGGGCAGGTCATCCCCTCCCCCCCCCCCCCCCACACACACACATGGAGGGAAAGGAGGCGGCAGGGCGATCCTGGCCGGGGAGCCCCCCCCCTCCTTCCGTTCCCTCCTCCCTCCCTCCCTCCCTCCCTCCCTCCCTCCCTCGCTCTCTCGGGCGCCCACCTGAAGCGGGGCGAGTCCTTCAGGCATTCCTCGAAGTCGACGGCCACCCGCATCGCGGCCCCCCCTCCTCCTTCCTTCCTTCCTTCCTTCCTTCCTCCCGCCGCTGCTGCTGCTCCCGGTCCTGCTGCCTCCGGTCTGTGGGGGCGGGGGGGGCGTGAGGGGGAAGAGTCTCCGGTCCCGCCTTCCCGCCTCTTCCCTTCCCTTCCCTTCCCTTCCCTTCCCTTCCTTTCCCTTCCGGGTGGCCGGCGGGGCGGGGCGGAAAGGAACGACGGACGGACGGAGGGAAGGCGGGGCCAATCCCCGCCAGAGACCGAGAAGAGAGGCCCGCCCCCACCCCACCCCAGGCGCGGCGCTCCAGCCAATCCGGTGGCGCCAGGGTGCGCGTCCTTTCGGCCGCCCCTCCCACCCGGATAGGGCCTCCTCCAATGGGCGCGAAGGACCCTCCGCCCCGCCCCTCGCGCCTGGACCAACCGTCCCTCCCTGGGCGAGAGCCACAAGGAAGGGGCCGGGGGCGGGCACCCGTCGCCAGGCAACCAGGCAACCAGTCGGCCGCCCGGGAGCCCCGCCCTCCGCCCGCCGCTCGCCCTTCCCCTCCCCTTCCTCCCCCCCTCCTCCCTCTAAACAGGAGGGGGGGCAGAGGAGACCTCCTGGAAGGCGGGGGGGGCGTTCAGTCGGGGAGGGAGGGAAGGGGAAACGGGCATCCGTGCCAACCGCCGCCCCTCCCTGGCCGTGCATGCAGGGGGGGATCCCTTCCCACCCCCCAAGTGCCCCCGCCCCCAACCCGTCGTATAGCCAGAAGGGAGCAGCGGCTGGGCAGGGGGGAAATCCAGGTCCAGCGGCAGCGGCCTCCCCCTCCCCCCCCCGAGCCCTGGGGGGAGACTGATTCGCACCGGCTGGCAGTAAACTGTACCACCCACGGCAGTTGTTGTTGGGGGGGGGGCTATTGCGATGATTATTCCAGGCATGGAGAAGGAGCAAGAGCAGCCAGGAAGCAGCCCAGGGCAAAAACCCTGAAACAGTAGGATCTTCCGCAGCACCATCTCTCCCATGCAAAAGAGCCTTGCAGTTCCCAAGCGACAGAGCCAATAACCTGAGGAGGAGCCAAGCAAGCCCGGCCAGCTATGATCCAGCCTCCAATACAAACTCCACAGAGCTTGTCATCTGGGCATCTCTTGGGCCGGGGGGGGGCATGTGCTGACCAAGAGAGTGCCTGCTGCGTCCACAAGGCTCCACAGCAAACTCCCCTGGGGACCGGGGGGGGGACCTCCTCTTTCTCTGCTAAGCAGAGGCACTCCCCTAAGGCTGGTCACCCCTGGCCACAGCCTCCCGTCTTCCCTGGCGCTGACTGAGCGGAGGAGAAAGGACGAAGGGTGACCGGTCCCGCTTCTGCGCTCGTCTCTCCCTCTGCTCCAGACGGCACAGGCCCTGCCTGAATACCTGCAGCTCCATGGACTCCCGGCGGCCTGAACAGAGGCCGAGGGCAGCCCAAGGGTTCCCACCCAGAACCAGCTAAAAGGAGAGAAGGCTGAGGACCAGAGCGAGAAGCCTTGAGGCCAAGGGCCCTGGGACTCTGCCCAAACTCCCTACCCACCCACCCCATGTCAGGGATAACACTCAAACCACTCACCGAGCCAAACCGCCTTGGGCCCCCCCTGCCTTTCAGCCAGGCGTCCATGGCAAAGAGGGAGCCAAATGGGAACCCATGCTGTGGATATTGTTTATCTGGACTTTAGTAAGGCCTTTGATAAGGTTCCCCATGGTATTCTTGCTAAGAAGTTAGTAGAAAGTGGGATAGATAGTTCTACTGTTAGGTGGATTTGTAATTGGTTGACTAATCGCACCCAAAGGGTTCAGAACAGCACTGGACTGTTCTGGGTCCAGTGCTGTTCAATATCTTTATTAATGACTTGGAGGAGGGAATAGAGAGTATGCTAATTAAATTTGCATTTGATACCAAATTGGGAGGAGCTGCAAATTTCCTAGAGGATAGGATGAAAATCCAAAAAGACCTTGACAGACTAGAGTGTTGGGCCAAAGCTAACGAAATGGATTTCAACAGAGGAAAATGTAGGGTACTACATTTAGGTAAAAAAATGAATTGCACAAATATAAGATGGGGGATACTTGGCTGGAGGATAGTACCTGTGAAAGGGATCTGGGAGTCTTGGTGGACCACAAATTGAACATGTCAGCAGTTTGATGCGGCGGCCAGGAAAGCCAATTCGATTCTTGGTTGTATCAATAGAACCATGGTGTCTAGATCAAGGGAAGTGATAGTACCACTCTATCCTGCTCTGGTCAGACCCCATCTGGAGTACTGTGTCCAGTTCTGTGCGCCTCAATTTAAAAAGGACGTTGACAACCTCAAGCGGGTGCAGAGGAGGGCGACCAGGATGGTTGAGGGTCTGGAGGAAATGTCTTATGAGGAACGGCTTAGGGAACTTACAAAAACAAGGCTGAGAGGGGATATGATAGCTATGTTTAAATATTTGAAAAGATGTCATATTGAAGAGGGAACAGGTTTGTTTTCCATGGCTTCAGAGACTAGGACGCGGGGCAATCGTTTCAAACTACAGGAAAAGAGATTCCATTTGAACATTAGGAAGAACTTCATGACAGTTAGAGCTATTCGGCAGTGGAATATGCTCCCGCAGAGGGTGGTGGAGTCTCCTTTGGAGGTTTTTAAGCAGAGGCTGGATGGCCATCTGTTGGAAATATTGTGATGGGGGTTCCTGCATGGCAGGGGGTTGGACTAGATGGCCCTTGAGGTCGCTTCCAACTCTATGATTCTATGATTGCTCCAGCCCCCCCCCCCAACCAAGCCCACCTGAGCTTCTCCGTCAGGAGGTTTCTCTGGCTAGAGTGCCCCAGAGCATCTCGTGAAGGCCCCGTAACCGCATCCCCAACCATGCCAAGGGCTGGAAGAAAGTCACCGAGCTCAACATAGCTGTAAAATCTCTCCTTTTATATTATGAACACACACATACACACACAGCCCTGGCGGGCTAGAAGCCACCCTAAAACAGAACTACACAGTCATAGTGAGCGGTGCCAATACGTTAAATTTAAACCCAAAGTACGAAACGAGGAGCTACCAAAGGGTTCCCCCTGTTCCCCATCAGTGCAACAACAGAAGAGCTAAGCAGCCCCCTCACCCCACCCCCGCAGCCCCACACCCACCCCAGCCCGCGGGCCTCATCAGCCCGGAACCTTCCCCCCCCCCCACCACCACCCACCTGTCGGGCTGGGTCTTCCCAGGCCAGGGCCTCCCCCCCTCCCTCCCCACTCCCTCCCTGAGTCTGCACCACCACCCTTGGGCCGTGCCTCCTCCCAGGGAGGCCAGGAGGCAGCCGAGGATGGGGTCTTCCCGCAAGGACCTTCCGGCGGCAGGGCTCACCAATACACCATGATTGTTGAGTGGCAAGACCCAAGGGTGCCCCTCTCGGTGGCAGGATGAAGAGTGAGCTATGAGGCAGCCCTTCAAAGCCAAGGCCACCACACGGGGCAGGCGGGAACCAGGCGGGGCAGTCCCTCCATCCCAGGGGAAGGCAGCCGTGGCGTGCCTCAAGTCACCCACGGGGGGAGGGGGAGGGGGAGTGCTTATCAAAACACACAGCAGGGGTGCCCTCCTCCTTCCAGCCGTGGAGTCCACCTGGTGGACACAGAGGGGCAGGGAGGTTTTCCTCCCGTCGGGGAGTGCTGAAGGAAGAGCAGAAAGCAAGTGACTGGACATTTTGCCATTTCAGAGCAAGAAAGAAGCGCACAACCCAGTGAGGCTGTCAAAGTTGTCTGGACAGCCCTTCCCCCACCCACACACAAAAAAAACACCCAACCCACCCCTGCCCAGGCCTGTCCCTCCGCAGATCAGCCTGGCTCTCGGAGGCCGCCACCATCGCCGCCGCCTGCTCAGCAAGGCATCCACAGCCTGACAGGAGGAGGGTCTTGGCAGCCACCCCAGCCGTGGCAAGAGAGACGGAGGACCGGGTGGCAAAAATGGCCGGAGGGTGAAGCGGCAAAGGCCAAAGGTACGACGTGGCTTTACAGTCCCGGGCAGGCCTCTTCCAGGCTGTGGGCCGTGTTCTCCAGCGGGTCACTAGGAGGAGCAGGTACTGCAGAAAAGAGAGAAGAGCAGACATGAGTCTCTGAGGAAGTCTTCCAAAGAACAACAACACAACTTGAAGTCGGCAGCTCGTCCTAGCCAGGCGGCGGGCATTTTTGCTTTCCTGAGAGCAGGGCCTCCATCTTGGCAGCCAGAAGGTAACTTATGTGACTGGACTCTTAACAAGCAACCGTGCAAAGTGCTGGTCCCACAAGGACCCCACCTTCTCATCCTGAGTGACAAACTCCTCGAGAGAGAGAAGAAAGAGCGCACAGAGAATGAATGAGAGAGAGAGAGAGAGAGAGAAAGGGAGCGCACCTGACCAGACACACCCGGATTCACCCAGGATTTACCTGCCTCAGGGACCAAGGAAAGAAATCCACTCTGTGCCATCCAGAGAGGCTCCTGGCCAAGATGCCCACACGGGCAGTTGGGACCGATGCCTGCCTCGCCTGCCTCTCGTGCCACCCTGGTCTCAAACCTGGACGCATCGCCCAAGAGGGGCGCTCTTTTGGCCTGTCTGCCCAAGAGGACTGCTCTGAAGAAGCAACCAGCTTGAAAAACAAGGGAAGCGGCTGCCCCTGGGCCTCAGCCCACAGGGTCTCCTCCTAAGAGCCCAAGGAAGCTCCAAAGGAGCATCAGAAACACCCATCCCCCCCCACCACAGGATGGAGAGCAAAGAGGAGCCCACTTGGAGGCCAGAACAATGCCAAGAAAGGAAGTCAACAGGGCCATCCTAGGTGCCCCCCCAACTGCTACTGGAGGGCTGTAGCGAAGGCTGCACCCACCCACCCACCCCACTCTGCTCCAGGATGGTTACCCAGAGATGTCCCTTGACTCCAGGGCATGCATGTGGCAAGGGAGGGGACACGGGGGGGGTCACCTCTGACCAGCCAAACTGGGAGCCAGGCGGGGAGACGTTGACTAGAAGGGACCAAGCGCCCTCTCACCCACCCACCTCTCCAGGAGAAAAGCTTGAAGGGCAGGAGTGGCTGGAGGCCACAGGCAGCTGATGGCAGGGCCACCGGGCCTTCCAATGAGGCAGGCAGGCAGGCAGGCAAGGAACAAAAACAGGCCAGTGCCCCAGCGCTCCCCCTCCCCGTTGTGAAACAGGCCACGTGCTGCCCCAAGGCCCTGAGGGGAGGGAGCACTGCTCCAAGGCAAAAGCACCCCAGAGGGGGAATGCCAGGGCCTCCCTGGGTGTCCTCTTCTACCCTGAGATGAAGGCATCCACCTGCCCCACAGCTGCCGACACCCCAAGAGGGTCCTTTTGGCTTCAGCTGCAGCCCTTGGGCGCAGGGGTCTCTTATCTCTACAGCACCACCATACAGTAGGCCCCGCCACAACACAGTTTATATATTACAGTCTCGATATATCACTCTTTTTTCTTCAGAAAAGTAGGCTTCCAAAGAGAGGTTTTTAACCCCCTCCTGCACCACAGCAAATAAACCTGGGGCTGCTCCTGCTGGCTGTGCTTGCAAAGAGAGGTTTTTAACCTCCTCCTGACACCTTAGCAGACAGATCTTGAGCTCCTGGCAGCAAGGTCTGCTGAGGTGTCAGGAGGGGGTTAAAAACCTCTTTTTGCAAGCACAGCCAGCAGGAGCAGCCCTTGCTGAGGCATCTGTATTTCACTTCCAAAGAGAGGTTTTTAACCCCCTCCTGACGTCTCAGCAAACAGACCTTGAGCTCCTGGCAGGAAGGTCTGCTGAGGTGTCAGGAGGGGGTTAAAAACCTCTCTTTGGAAATGCAGCTGGCAGGAGCAGCCCAAGGTCAGTTTACTCAGGCATCTGGATTTCGTGGATTTTCCTTTACTGCGGGTGGATCCGGCACCAAACTCCCACAATAAATGGGGGAGTACTGTATTCTAATGAGAGGCCCCATCAGCAAAATGGGAAGGGGCTGGGTTCGCCAGTCCCACTCCCTAGGTCAGCCACCCAAATCCAACTCCTCCTCCTCCTCCTCCAAGCGAGCGGAGGAATACCACTATTGAGACAGCACAGCCAGAACTGCCAGTCACTCTTCACCCCTCCCTGCAAGGAGAGGAGCCCCCCCCCAGGCAGTCTGCTACCCACTCCCCAAAGACAGTGGCTCAGATGCAGGAGGCTTACTCCCTCCCCTCTCCTCTCCACACCCCAAAACGGGAAGAGTGATGGGGGGAGCAGCCAGACTCCAGAAGCCAGCGGTGCTCCCAGAGCCAACAGCCGGCAGGGCTTCCCTTGAGGACACAGCAAGGCCCAGGGGCAACTGGAGCAAGGGGGGAGCAGGGGCTCTCCTCTCCGCAGGAGGACTCTCCATTTGTCTCCTTGAGGAGGCAGCCGCACAAGGCCCTTGGCAGGCACCCACTCCCCCCCCAAGGCGCCCAGGCCGCCTTCAAGCACAACGTCCACTCCCAGTTGTACCCATAACTCCCCACCCCCATCCCCAGAGGAGGGGGAAGAAGATCCTCTCTGTGTCTCACCTGCCAGACTAACATGACCTGGGCCTCCCTGGGAAGTCCAGCCAAGGGCGCCCCACCCCCACCCCAAATGGCCTGAGCCCCACCCAGGTGTGGTGGTTTCCCTTGCCGCGGGCTGCCCAGGAGTGTGCATGCAGAGGAAGCAGTGGGGCAACCCTGCCTGCGACATCCTTTCCTGGAGTGCTCTCACCCTGAGACCTGCCCAGCTGTGTGTGTGTGGGGGGGGTGCTCCTCCCCAGCTCATCCTCTTCCTCTGGCAGCACGAGGCCCTTCCCAGCCCAGCCCCCGTGTAATATTCACACCTGCCCACCTCCCTAGAGAAGACAACAGGAGTCAGGTGGCCTCCAAGGAAGGCAAGCTGAGGGGGGGGGGAGGAGGAGGAGGAGGCCACCTAGCCTCATGCCCGCCCCAGATCCATCACCCACCCGTGCACCTGGTGAGCAAGAACCATTTGGTATTGGAACAGTCCAGAGAGAGAGAGAGACACCGGGAGCCAGCATGCCCTGCCTCCTGGAGTTTTCACTGACATTTGCCACTCAAAGCCAAACGCTCCATTTATTCACACAAAGGAAGGAAGGAAGAGGCTTGGAGGAGAAAGGGCTTTCCCTCTCCAAAAAGGACACCGGGGGCAGGGGGGGGGGCAAAAACTGACGCACACAGGCTCAACGGTAGCTGAAGCAGAAGGAGACATTCCGCTTGCGGGCGGCATCATCTGGAATGCAAATACAAATGGGAAGGGTCGGTTCAGAGAGCACGCCAGCTGCCATCCTCACAGCCCCCTGGCTGGGGCACTCGGGCACTTCTGAGGAGACGGGGGGGAGGTGCCCACCCCTGAGGACAGGGCAAAACCCAAGCCTTGGCAGGCTAGCCGTCCAGCATCACCCGAAAGGCGGCAGTGCAGGAAGAGGAGGAGGAGGAGGAGGAGGACAGTGCCTCCGGCCGACCCAGGGTTTGGGTGTCCCAAAAGCCCACCGCAGGCCTCCCTCCCAGCGGGCCTGAGCAGCAGCAGCAGCAGCAGCAGCGCTGCCTGCCACTGGTTCAGAAGATGAGGGGGGGGGGCTGCTCACTGGGCAGCTGCTGACCACATGCCTGGCCCAAGGAAGCCCAGGAGGCCTTGGTGCGGCCGGATCCACCAGGGCCACCCGGTGACTCTCTCCGCCCCTTTCCAGCAGCACCCACCCAAGAAAGGAACCTTCCACTCCATCGCTTGTGGCGCAGTGACTCAGCTGCAGGACTGAGGCCAAAACCTTGCTCACGACCAGGGTTTAGCCCCAAGAAGCCCGCTTGAGGTTCACCCAGCCTTACATCTCTCTCTGAGGTCGAAGGGAGGCAATGTGCAGCCTCTTTCATTAAAATTCTAAACCTGCCCAAGAGTGCTTGAAGCACTACGGGGTGGAATATAAGCGGCACGCTTCACGTGTGCTCTTGGAATGCAAGCCCCAACAGAGTCCCAGGGCGGCCTCACGCCTGCCGTGTGTGGATGAAGGGCTCACCAAGTTCTGGGCTCATTTTCCCCACGTCCTGCATCTCTTCGTCGTCCTCCTCCTCCTCCTCGTCTCCTTCATCATCCTCAGCTGCCTCGCCATGGAGCTCCTTCGCAATCAACTTCCTGGCCAGTTTGATGTTTTGGGCTTCATTGTAGTGCATCTTCCTCTTCATTTCAAACTGCTTCTTCTTCTCTGCACAGAATCCAACAAAACAGGCCTGGACGTTATAACACGTCATAACACAAACCCAAGTTTGTCGCCCTGCTCTGCGCCACTTTAGACGGTCCACAGAAGGTCTAGCAGCCCCCCCCCACCCCACCCCAAAAAAACCACCACCCATGCGCTGCTGGGGACCTGAAACCATATACTGAACTACAAAAATGAACAACACTTTAACTCCCCAAAACAGGTTATCCTGCTTCATACTGGGGAGTATTGTTCAGAGAAAAGCCATGGAAGATTTTCTATACAAAGAAGGGGCAGAGTTGCAGCAGCCAACCCAACTGCACTGTGCCTCACCAACTCCTTCGTTCCATCTTTTCCTCAACTCATGCTGACTGGGGTCCAAAGGCCAAAAGGCAAGCTCTGTAGGACTTTGGGAAGTCCACAGCATAGAGAGAGCGGCCGGGGGGGGGGGAGGGGGAGAGAGAGAGAGAGAGAGAGAGAGAGAGAGACAGCCTCAGGTCCTACCAAGCTCTTCAGGAGTGAGTTCGGCGTCATCCTCATCCTCGTCGCTGCTCTCCTCTTGGCGAGCCAGGATCCTGGGCCCTTGGCCTTCTGCGGCAGCTGTCAACCTGCAGGGAGAGCCCAGAGGGAGAAGTCAGCCTGCCTCAGCCCCATAACCCCCCCCCCTGTGGTGGACCTGCAAACCAGCCCCGTGGCCAGCCACAAGAGCTGTGAGGCAGCGCTCCCGGGTAGCACATGGAATGCCTGCCACTTAGGTGGAAAGGACTCACTTTTAACCATGAAATACAGTCAGAACAGACTTAAAAACCAACCAAAAGAAACCCCTTAGCATTTCAATTCTGTTGTACAAATGGAAGCTTCACTAGGCTGAAAACAGCCTCGGAGCTCAACCCTTTGAGGCAAAGTTCCTTAAATGGCATCCACGGGCAGCCCCAGAGCTCCTCCTCCACGCTCCCCCCCCCCTCTGGAGTAACAAGAGCTTCAGTGTGAATTCAGGGAACCCCAAATCACCACGATGGCCTAGTGGTCCTGCAGCAAGGCTCTGGTGGCCCCGTGCTAGGACTGCCCTCGATCTGAGCTCTGCGGTCGACTTCGCTCTCCAGAGGAGGTGGGCAGGGGAGGAAAAGGCAGAGAGAGGTCCAGCCAGGAAAGGCCCTTCCCTTCAGAGCCCAGGGACAGAGGGACACTTGGAGGGCCCACCACGACCCTTTCCTTGGACATCAGGAACCAACACGTTGGCCAAAGGCACCAGAGCCACCACACCAGGACATGTGAGGCAAGAACGCCAGGACATGGGAGCCTCGGCTGGAGAGGGAGAGAACACAGTGCAGTTGGAAGGGGCCCAACCAAGGTGGCGACAGCCTTGCTCCAGGCAGGAAGACAGATCAAGGGATCTCTGCCAAGGGGTGGTGCCTCAAATGCCTCCCGACTGCCTCCAGTGTCGGAGCGCTCAACACCTCCCCTGGAGGCCATGGGTTCCATCGCCGTACTGCTCTAACAGTCAGGAAGTTTTCCCGGGTATTCAGCCGAAAGCTGGGTTCTCTAAACTTGACCCCCACTGTTGCGCGCCCGGCACTCTGGGATGATGGAGAACCCTTCAAATACTCAAAGAGTGCCCTCATATGACCCCCCTCAGTCTTCTTTTGGCTCACCATTTGGCTTAGGACTTCCAGAGCCTGCTTCCATCTCCAACTCTGTTCTATTCTTTATCTCAGCCTCAGCCTTCCACCCCACCCCACCCCCCTTTCCTTCAGGTACCTTGCACTGACCTGATAGCAGGGCCTTCCTCTGCCTTTTAAAACTGATACGAACTTCCTCAGATTGGGATTTGTCTCAACCGGTCATGGCGGGGGAGGGGTAATGGGGGGGGGAGACTCGGTAAATAAATGGTAATACACACTGGGTTTGCTGGAGGCCCGCATGATGTGGCTAACTTGCCCCACCCCGGCTAGAAGGCACCAAGGGAGTTTCCAAGCACAGCATATTCTAGATGTTGTTCCTTAGAATGGGAGGGAGTGAAGGGCCTTTGGGCCTTTTGTTCCCACCCTTGGTGGAGAGGGGGAACCAGAACCCAAACCCCAGGTGTGGGGGGGGGGGGAGCGTCCTCTGGGAGGGCAGAGATGGAGGAGGCCTTTCTGTCAATGGGCTCCCCGGCCAAGCATGGTGGACAGAGAGAACTAGGTTGGCTTGCATTTAATGCAGCGGTTCTCAACCTTCCTTATGCCATGACCCTTTCATGCAGTTCCTCATGTGGTGGTGACCCCTTGCCCTGCTTGGAAGAGGCCACAAGCCCCCTTTGGCAGGCCACCATGCTGCAGGTGCCATAGAGAACTTCCCGCTACTACAGGCACCCCCTCAGCCAATCGTAGCCTCCGGTGCCATTGACTGACATCCCCTCCACCAACCTATCAGGCTGTAACTCACTCTTTTCCTCCCCCTCCTCCTCCAGACCCAGGCTGTTTGTGCCTTTTTCTTCACTAGCTCATGGCGACCCCTGTGAAATGGTTGTTCGACCCCACCCTCAAAGGAGTCCCAACCCCCCAGGTTGGGAACCACTGATTTAATGGATGCACATTTTGCACCCTCTGTAGTCCACCTTCCCTTCAGGGGACTCTAAGCGATCGGCACAACTTTTCCAACTCTCAACTTGACCTTTCTCCTCCTCCTCCTCCTCCTCCTCCTCCGTGGAGACGGTTAGGCGGAGGAACTGAGTGGCCCAGGGCCACCAGCTGTTTTTCAGGGCCAAATGCAATTCAAATCCAGGTCCCCTGAGACCTAACAGCCAACACGCTACCAGCGAGTCCCTATTCACATCCAGGGCCACCCTGGACTCGCAGAATGGCTCCCTTTAACCAGTCAGAGGACAAAGGGAGTCCGGAAGACCATCGGCTACATCAGAGATTATTTTTCTTCTATCTTCTTAGTTTAAGTCATGGGGTGGAAACGCCACCAGGTCGTTCCCCTCACCCCACTGCCTCCATCTTCCCTGCCCCCCAAGTGAACGTTCTACTTGGATAGAGTGACGGGGGGATGGGGGGCTAGGGGACTGGGAGGGATCTTTGATCTGACTCAGCCAGGGCTTCTCCCTCTCTGGAGCTCCACCCACTCCACCTGTGGGAACACTCACTTTTTAGCCAAGACGTCGGCAGTGGGGACGTCACTGATTTCCGTGTCGCTCCCTGCATCTTCATCATCGCCTGCCAACCTGAAGACACAAAAGACACCAAGGCAGTCAGGAGCGCTGACTGTTGAACACACTACCTCAGCCCAGAGGAGCAGCTGAGACCACCACAGGACCCAGCATTAAGAACTGAAGTTCAATCAATCCTGAATACAAAATTCAAAACCATCAAGGAGAAAGCAGATGTAAAAGAAGTTGAAAACACCTGGAGCCAAGTTAAAGCTGCTGTGAATGTGTCCCAAGATAAATTAAAGATTGTTGAGAGAAAAAAGATCAAACCTTGGATAACAGCTGAAATTTGGGACCTCAGAGATGAAAAATAGAGATCCTGTAATATATAAACAACTGCAGAAAGAAATTCCGTGGAAAATAAGAACGGTGAAGGAAGAAAAACTTTCAATGTAGCGAAATTGAAGAATTGCGTGCTAAGCATGACTCATTTCACATATACAGTGTGACCCCCGCATACGCTTATTCACCAACCGTGGATTCATATCCACAGTTGGTGATCAGTGGGTGCAGGGCTGGTCCAAGCGGCAGTAAGGAAGGGAAAAAAAAACAGAAAGTAAATGTACCACTGCCAATGCTGGCTGGCTGGCCACCCCTGCCACTGACCAGCCACCTTCTGGAGGAGTGGGGTGGCAACTCAAGAGGACCTGCCTGTCCAACTGGCCTTTGAACTTCCCACTTGGTTCCTGGGCAGGAAGTGGGAAGATTTATGGCAGGCGGCCTACACGGCAGTGGCCACCTCCCTGACCAGCACCACTGCTCTGATGCCAACGTTGTTCCATGAGGACATGGCCCATGAAGAAGGGACTGATAAATTGCAGCTTTAACACTGGCAAAGCATAAGTCAAAATGGTTAAAGGGAGCCTATAGGTGTTTTGAAGAATCAAACCAAGGGACACAATCAGCCGAAGAGATAAGAAGATGGTGGAGACTTGGAAGAGCAGTAACAGAGGAAATTGGGGGGGGGGGGCTCAGAGAACCAGGGCCCACACCATCCATACTGTGATGTGCCTGATGACAGGGTATGGATGTGGAAGTGGGAGAGTGACCGGGTGGTGGTTGTGGTGGGTGCCGCGGAGACCCTGGCCCACCAGAAAGCCAAATAAGTGGGCGGGAGATGAAGGCCAGTCGGAATTCCTCCCCCCCCC